>JAFBJU010016734.1:974383-1203060 GCA_016785305.1 Colistium nudipinnis | reverse complement strand
GGGGGGGGGGGGGGGGGGGGGGGGGGGAGAGAGAGAGAGAGAGCTGGCTCCAGGCCATTATACAACCCCCAGAGCAGGGAGCCGTAATTGCGGAGGGAGAGTACAATCAGGTCCTGTGTTAGTCTTTGCTCTAATAACTGCACCCTGCACCGTAGGCGCAGGGCTGCGCATTTTTTTTTTTATTTATTTTTTTCCCGTCCAGCCTTTCGTCCGACCGCTCACCGGGAGTGTTTTTGGTTCACATCTGCCAGATTCCAAAGCAGGGTGCTTGCTTTCAGGATGAACCCGAGGCAAGGCCAATAAAGCTGAAACGCGCTCCACCCTGGGCTACGACAACGCTGGTTACGGTGCTTTTATTCCCGCCAGATCGAATGCCAGGGCAACCTTTGGCACCCGTTTGCCTCGGTGTGCCGCTCCCCTGGCTCGTGATGACGACATTCTAACTGGAAGGGTTTTTTTTTCGCGGCCCAGGCTTCGGGTCAATGAGACACTCCAGTCGGGGGCGAAAGAATGATAGAACGCAATACAAACGAATTCCTCCGTGTTTACGCGCCCCCCCCTCCCACTTTTATGACCCAAATACTTCATCTGTGTTGTGGCGGCTGCAAACCAGACTATCAAAAGAGGAACCGGGTTTATAGGTGCCTTCGAAAAACAAAAGCCAAGCGGAGTTCAGTGCACGATGGCGAGAGCGTCAAAATGCAGGCCTAAGCAGGGTGACCCCACTGCCGTGCTTCACGTGGTTTCACTGGTCGCAGGGAAAGTACATTACAGCGCTTGTACGGGGATCGAGTGCAATACTACTGTTACGAAAAAAACAAACAAAAAAAACGAAAAGAAACAAATAATTAAAAACACATTATTTCCTTGGGTATTTGGAAAAGATGGAAACAATCACTTTCTTTCCTCTTCTGGTGCACCCGGAAACATTGTCGTCCATTAAAAAGCACCCCGCAGAGAAATAACCGGAGGCCTGTGCCTGAACTCATGTCTTTTTGATTAAGTAAGAGAGCAAGTACAGCTCCCACGGAAAGAAGACAACAAAAAAAAAATTCATTTTTTTTTTCTTTTCAAGGCACAGTTGTCAAAGTTCCTACCCCTGAATATACTGAAAAGCGTCTTTTTTTTTTTTTTTTTTACATTCACTTAGAAAAGAGCAATTGTTGGTTTCTGTTAACTGTGAAATAACAGAAGGTCACGTCGGGGAGAAGGAAACGGACTTTGGACTAACTAGCCGAGAGAATTTCAGTGTTACAGTAATATCTGAACGGCAAACACAAAACACAAACTATTGGCAAAACTAAAAATGTTCATGATTGTCACTTTGAAACAAAAAAGAAAAAAATCCTACAAGATGACACGTGAAGGGTGACAGGAGGTAAAGGTGCCTGGCGGCGGCGGCGGGGGGTGGGGGTGGGGGGGTCAAACCGCGGTCAGAGGTTTCCGTCGTCCAGCATCTTGTTCACGCCGTTGCAGATCCTCTGCAGGTGGGCGCGGTACACCTCGGCGGGCCCGTAGAGCGCGGCCAGGAAGTCGCAGTCGGCGAAGTGATTGAAGACGTGGTTGACTCGCGAGTGGCTCTTGGCCGTCAGGTGGCGCTTGATGGCCTGGTGCAGCAGCTCGCGACACTCGTTCAGGATGGCGCTCATGACGCGGCGGTCAAAGGTGAACTCGATCTGGTGGAAGCTGACCGCCGTCATGGCCAGAGTGTGGACTTTCTTTCTGCGAGACGACAAGGGACAGAGAGAGAGAGAGAGAGAGAGAGGCGAGCTTGTCAGATTCCGATTCTGACCCGGGGCCGGCAGAGGCGAGTAAAAATAGAAAGTGCTGTCCTGTGGATTTTTCTTCGAATAAAAGTTTACACAACTCCCATACATCAGTTATAGTATTGTCCTTCACAGCGATACCGCTCCCGGCTGATATAATCGCCCAAGCTGAGTTTTACTGTTTTAGCTGAAAATATATATACACTGATGGGAAAGTCAATTTCCTTAATTTGCTTCCATCAGCAGGCAAAGATGTTCCCGAAGTGCAGTCCTCCGCACGCAAAGCTTTGTCCCATAGGGACCGTCACATTTATATCATTTAATAATGTCGCCGGAGCGCTCTGGAAATACTCCTGTCTGCTTATTTTTTGGTGAGAGCTTGAAAAAATAGATCCCTCAAGTCAGCAAAACAGGAAGCGCAGCTGACGCTGAGGGGAAATGTTACTTTTGAGAGGATTTGATCAGAAAAGTGAAAACATAAAAAAAAAAAAAAAAAAAAATGGTTAACCTGCCGTGGCGCCGCTCTACGTGTATCTGTGATACACAAAGGATTGTCGTCTCATTGTCGTGTTACTCAGGTCTACGGGAGTTGCTAGCCGGTGAGCTAGCCCAGAGATACACGTTTGAGGCGGAGAATTTGCTTTAGGGCCGCTATCACAAACAAACCAAGAGTAAACCTTTTATTTCTCCGGCCCTCCGAGGCAGACAGAAACAGGACATGAAAAAAACATTGGAGAGATGAAACTTTGCTTTTATTGTGAAGGCCCGGTCTTTGCCCTAATGCGTTGCCAACATAAAATAAAATGGAAAATGTGGACGGATGTGTTGTGTCGTATCCAGGTTCCACGGGCAAACGCGATGATTTAAAAACGAAATAAGTTTCATCAAAGGCAAAAAGGTTTTCACTTCATGTTCCCATCTGCTTTATAGGCCGAGAGCTGCATTTATTGATTTTTTTTGTTTTTTTGTGAAAAAGTTTTCCAGTAAACATTTAGGTCTGAGGAGGTGGTTTAATTTATCTTTTGGCTGGGTCGAGGACTCTCGCTGCTTACCTGAAGTTGTCCACCAGGATCAGCTCCTCGCCGTTGAACTGGTTGTTCCTGTACAGCACTCCCAGCTTCACCACCATCTTGATCAGGTTCTTGATGATCTTCTGGGCCTCCTTGCGGTTCCGGGTGTACTCCTTGGTGACGCGGTACAGCTCGTCCAGCAACTCGCTGCTGGTGTCGTCGATGAAGAGGTTGGCCATGCTCTTGGTGGCCATCTTGCTCATCAGCTTCTTCTGGGCCTGCAGGGCCAAGCTCTTGGTGCTGAAGGAGTCCATGGTCGCGTCTGGGTCGGGGCGAGAGAGAGAGAGAAAGAGAGAGAGGAAAAGAGTCAGTGGTTGTGCATGACAGCGGACACATTTTCGCTCCATGAAAGCCTTTTGAAATGATGCGTGTGCCCGTGTCCTATATTTGACATAAAACCAGAAATGAAAGGACGTCAACCTTTCCTCAGATGTCCACTTAATCTGTCTCATTTTGAAAGCGAAAAAATAAAAATAAAAAGGGGAGTCAAACACATTACCCTGACAGCCAGCAGTGTGTATCTACACTGATACCGTTTAAACTGCCGGGGCCAACAACTGCCCCCTTTATCCGATAATGAGCCGTGGCAGCTGTCAAATTAGCCCCGGCAGCCCTCCGGCTCGGCGCTCACAAGGTAGTTGGTGCAGAATGTGTCATTATGCATGTAGGAGGAAAGTGTGTTAAGAGCATGATCGCACCAAGCAGACACAATGTGTCCTGGGCTGAGTGCAGCCAGAGAACGAGGTGTGTGTGTGTGTGTGGAAAGATCAGCAATAGACAGACGCGGCAAAGTTATTCGGAGTGTGCATGTGGCTTTGATTTGTGTTTGCTGCTGTATTTTAGACTGTGCGTTTGTGTCTGTGTTTGTGTGACAAAGCAGGGTGACTCATTGAAAAGCTACCCCCATGATGGATTCTCATAAATACTCCTCTGTTTGTCTTTGTGTGTGTGTGTGTGTGTGTGTGTGTGTGTGTGTGTGTGTGTGTGTGTGTGTGCGTGTGTGTGTGTAGCTCTGTAGCACACCACATCATTTCATCGGCTGCATCTCAATGCACCCTGGCAGGTCACTTCTTTAGGTTTGTACTTTCTGCCTTTTGAAAACAGTAAACGAATCCATTTTACCGAGCACCGCCTCTCGAACTGAGACGTTTCTCCGAGGATAACCCGGGAGCGGAGTAGAGGAGAGAAAGCAAAGCCGGCATTGACATATTGACATTCAAGGTCTCGAAAGGATAAATTAGACCGACAGAGGTGATCCTCTGACTTATCTCTCTATTTACCTAATGGACAGGTACAGGCATTCAAGGTACCCTCACTTAGTCTGCGATTGCCTTCAATGACCTTTCATGAATAACTTTTTCTTCTAGCGCCACCGCAAGGTGAAGATTGTTGCCTAGTAGGGAAATAACTCGTGCTGCACATGGCAAACGTGAGGTGCTATACCTGATGTCATTTTATTTGATGATTGATGCGTTCAATATTAGACTAAATATCAAATTAAATTCAGATTTTTATTTATTTTTTGTCAATCAAAGTTGAGGTTGACCCACTAAGCATTGCACCGAAAGTGAATCAGTTATTTATTGCCTAAACTATGTGTAAACAGTCTCCTGCAGTACAGAGTTTAGACTTGCATTTTATTCCCAGCTGGCAATGTAAAGTGATACTGTAAGGCCAGCGCACAGGCCATGACCACACACCCCTGACGCACATGCGCGCGGTAACAACAACTGACCAACCCATTAAGCCCACTGTGTATGGATTCTGGGAAAAAAAAAAGGTTTTGTGTTTTACTGCAGACCAAAATATGTGCGTCGAGCCATTAAATGCACTGAACACTGCAATTGCCAAACGTGGCAATAAGAATAGGCACAGATTTGTACTTCTTTACTATTGCTCATTAAATCTTAATGCCCCCCAATCTGGCCCACCTCCTTGTATAACTGCCAGTGTTTAGGCAATATGGAATATTTGAGAGCTTGTTTTATTTGCCAGGGGGAGGAGGGGCTTAAAAAAAACAACACGTGTAATTCTCATTGTAAGCCACAGTGGCCAAAACTCGGTTTGTCATAATTAAATAATGTTTGCAGCGTTTTTTTTCATTTTCGAAATGCGTCAGCGGCCTGACGAAGCATCCATAACGTTTTTTTTTATCCTCCTTCCTCGCAGGCGGACAGAGCTTCTCGTTATTCCATATGCAGCACGAGAAGGAGACTGAGCGTGAGCCCATAGGTATGCGACAAACGACACCTATGGCCTTGTTTTGATGACGGCAAAAGGCAATACAGGTCTAAAGACGCAACTCGCCGACACTGGAAAATATAAACACAATCGGTGGCTACCACGGGGAGAGCAATGCAATCATGTTTAAGCAAAAACCTCCCATCCACTTCGCAATAGGGGATTAATGTTAAAACAAAATTGCAGTTTTCCACGTGGAAGTTACCCCGAAGCGGTGACGGAGAATCTGTATGATGGAGCAAATTGCCTAGCCACATGCTGGAGCCTAACAATCCAAAGCCGGAGAAATGCCATTAGTGCATCAGACAAAATAAGCAGAGACACATCCCTGCTGGGTGACTTGTGATTTTCTTTTTTTTTTTTTTAATACAGTTGTCAGTACCAGAAGGCAAGTGTGCGTCTGCTGCTTCGGCGTGCAACTTTCGTTCCTCTCTCTCTCTCTCTCTCCCTCTATCTCTCTCTCACTGCGTCGCCTCTCGAAGAATATCAATAAGACTCCTTAGAGAGAGTGTCAGCAGGATTCTTCCCCGCGGAGGAGAGAGGGAGGGCAAAGACAGAGGCGTGGAGACAGAGGCGTGGAGACAGGGCGGGGGAAGAAGGGAGGGGGGTGTGTGTGTGTGTGTGTGTGTGTGTGTGTGTGTGTGTGTGTGTGTTTAGTTATACATCAACCCTGAGACATCAGGGAAATGCAGGTGCTGAATGAGAGTTCACGTATACACCTTCCCATGCTGAATCGGGTTTTACTCTCTCTCTCTCTCTCTCTCTCTTTTATCGGGGCCCCTCGCTGTGCCGATCAAGGATCACCGGCGGATCCCCGTCAACCCCCCTCACCGCCAGCGTACCTTTAGACTTGGCAGTGTCCCCCCCGCCCCCCCCTCCTCCTCCTCCTGCTGCTGCTGCTCCCTCCCCACACCTCTGCTGATGGACGTTCAGGAGTTTAGAAAAAGCTCTAATAGATAATGGGCACATTAAGAAAAAAGCAAACCTCTCTCTCAGATTAGAGGGGCGATTTCACAGCGCTCATTAAATTCCACTCTCGCCGGGGCACCGGAGCCATCATAGCTGTCAAGTCGACAAAAAACGTGGAGCCAAAAAAAAAAAAAGGGAAGAGGAAGGAAAGGAGTGATAGCCTTTCACACCGAGGAAAACAAACAACAAAATGCGGTTGCACTTTGAATGCTCTGTCTCTCCGATATTTAATTTGGAGCTAAAGAGTGATATAATAGACCCCTGACTCTCTTGTCCTGAGTATGGAGGGATATCTGTGGGCCTTGCAACCCCCCGCCCCTCACTCATCTCCCCAAGGCCAAGAAGCTAAGGGCTTTGTGGAAAAAAAGAAAAAAAAAGAAAGCGTGGTCAAGAGAAAAGTGTTTGGAGTTTTTTGATCATGGAATCCTCGTTTTTTTTTTTTTTTTTTTTTGGTGACTTTGCAGCTTAGGCGTGGATAGCGCCAAATCTAAATGGCCCGTGAAGTCCAGTGCTCAGGGACAGGCCGGCCAACCCTGACACAGCATCTCCATAGCGTTTTGAAGAGGCACACTTTAAACGGATTTAAGGCAGAACAAGACGTTGTGGCAGCCCGCGAGAGTGCTTGCAGCGAACTAGACAAGCCCCGCTGATCGGAGGCGGCATCGTTCGTAATAGGCCCGTCGCGCCGTGCATGCTCGGAAGGACAAAGGAAAGCAAGAGACAGGGCCGCAGCGGCCGCTCAGCCTTATTACGGCCGACAAGCTACAAACTCATCAATTCCCTCCAACACCAGCCGGCGTGGATTCAGCAGGCGAAAGCTCAGCAAACAGGACTCGGTGGAAATGAAACCGGGAATGGCTACGCAGGGCTGGAGGGACGCCTGGTGACAGCGAGGGGCGCCCTGGGTGATTCTCTCACCTCCCGCAGGTGCAAACAGCCGAGTCAGGCCGTGCTGGCGCGGAAATGGCCTTTGGCCCCCCTTTTTGGGCATTCCAGGGGAGGAAGAGTCAAACAAAGGGGTCAGATCCAGGCTCTGCTCGGTTTGGACTTTGGAGCTTGTAAATCTGACGAGTGCGCGCGTGTGTGTGAGGAAACGTCCAACAAATGCTCTTCCCAGTGCATTTGAGCAAAGGGGACGCCATGTGATGACACATGGCTGTTCTTTTTTTAATATTTCAACCAGGGTGCCCGTTGCCAGGATCTCTAAGCAAAACGATTCATTTCTTTTCTTAGGAGCCACGTGTAACTTTTTTGCCCGTCGGGAAAACGGATGCAGGTATCCAACAACCGTCAGTACGAAAATAAAAAATAAAAAAGGATTCGCATTGTTGGTTCTCCTATTGACCATTCTTAAAAACGGCTTGCATTTTCAGCCACTAGCCACGCCGTTCAAGATCCTGTGGGTCAGTACTGAAGAGAGCATTGGGGAGGAGAGAAGAAAATCATTTTTCACTTTTAAACTTCATTAAATATGGAGCCACAGCCAGCTGCCTCAGCTAAAAGACTGGGAACAAAAGGGAAACGACTAGTCTGGCTCCGTCCAAAAGGGAATAAAATCTAACTACCAGCCTCTCTAAAGTTCCCTAATTAAAACGTTATATCTTGTTTGTTTACGCTGCGCAGAAAGTTGCGGTTCACGCCGGACTATTTCTTGGCTGCGAGCAGGGGCTTTGGGAGAAACAGTTCAGCACAAAACCGTCGCCAGACAATAGTGGAATTACTCTCCCCCGCGCACGCAATAAAGTCAGACAGCAGTAAAATCACACACACACACACACACACAATATTGATCCGTGATCGATTCTGATTAACCCATCAATTGTTTGAGCGCCACTTTTGATATTTTCTGTGACACGTTGCCTTGGCTTATTGGCTCACTATTTGGCGAAGCCATAAAGGAGATGGTGCAGCCGGCCCCGAGTTTTCACTCTCACGCCCACTTGATCGGAGCATGTCTTTTCTCCTTTGGCCTCTCATCCTCAGGATGATTCATGACGCGAGGGCGGCAAAGGATCCGGGATTGCGGCCTCCGCTGTAATCGCTTGTCAGTCAAGCCGAGGCGTGACAGGTGAGAAACGGCCCGAAATTGCCAACACCTGTTGCTTCCCGCCTACCCTAGACGACGCATCACGCCCCACGAGGAACAAGAGGCGCACAGAAACCCCCCAAATATCACCTCTATAATATATCGTGTAACCGGCTGCCAATCTCCACAGCTTGGTGGATACTGATAAGAGGCAGCGCAAAGAGGAAACCAATAAAGGAGGTGTTGCTTCAGCGATTGGACAGCACCAGTTGCAGCAGCAAAAAAAAAAAAAAAAAAGAGGCCCTTGGCAGAGATTGCAGAACTTTCCACGACACCTCATCCTTTAAGTGATTGGTGGATGGCAGCAGAAAGTGTCACGACTTTTATGCTCTTCAGGGATCACCGGTCACATTGACTGGGGCACGGGGGCCCTGACTCCATCAGCGGGGACTGATAGGAAAACAGACAAAACCAATTTACTGAGAAGAGACCCGCTTTCCGCTGGGTGCTCTGTGTGTTCCCTGTCAATATTTAGAGGCGTAATGAATATTCTTTTCTATATTTCCGGATTTTTTTTTCCTTGACAGATATCGTTTAGCTGCGCCGTTCCCCAGTTTGAGCCCGACCGAAGACGTTATGTGCCCCCCTCCCCACCTCCCCTCCCCCCTGCTGTTTCCTGCCTCTGTCAACGGGCTGACAGATGCAGGCAGTTGTTGATTCAAAGTGTTTCTCTCGTTTCATCATTTAGCCCACGTAATGTCAGAAAATAGTGGTTACAATTTGCATATTTATTGGCTGCGCAGTCGAAATCCGAAGGATTTTTAGTTCGTTAACACCAAACAAATGAAAGGCAAATCATCACAGATGCCAGAAGGATCAAATATTTAGCGTTGGCTTGAAACATGGCTTCAGCTATTGACTGATCTTTTTTTGTGGCGCAACGAGCATTTACAAGTTCACCCCCTACTCCTCTCTGTCGTGATGCCAAGGGGAAAAAAAAACGTAACACACATCACACAGGTAGCAGTTATTACAGGGCTGCTGAACTGCAAAGGATGATGATGTGCTCCAGTCAGAACACACTTTACTCCAAATTGGTCTTGTTGAAAATACACAGACCCACCTTGCCAATCTAATATTCAGGGGCAGTGTGTTCCCCGGTTTAAGGGGCATAAAAATAACATCAGTGTACTTTGTAGAGACTCTGGACATATTGTTTTTTTTTTGTTTTGCTTTACGGCCTCTGGGTAGAATTCCTTTAAAAGTAAAATGCAAATAAACAATGGCAAATGTGCGAAAACAGAGTCCACAGAGCACCACTGCCCTTGCCTTTTCTGTTGCCAGCTGGAAAAAAAAAAAAAGGGCCTCACAACACAACACCGGCATTGTTGCCAGGAAAGCTGAGTGACAACAGCGGATAGTTTTGGATCGCAACCAAATGAGTTGCGGATGTCATGTTAACGAATTGTTATCAGCCAAAATCTCGAATGAGGAAAACTTCTTGCTCCACAGACCCCCCCCACCCCCAGCTGCCGTACGATATAATCTGCCTCCCATTCGAGAAACAATAGACAATCGCTGGTTGTTATATAAGGTACATCCGTGCTTTGTGTGCAGAGAGGACGAGCGAGCACTCAAATGAGCTGTACAACTGGAACCACTCCACTGTTAGGAAATCGGCAGCAGGATTTCAGGACAACTGACTGCTGCTATCTTTCATCAAGTTTTTTAGTGTTCGTCTCTCTCTCTCTCTTTCTCTTCTCTTGAGATATTGCATAACAGAGGAGGTGCTGACTGCTAATAACAGAGCCAGAACTGGGAACACTGTGTGTGTGTGTGTGTGTGTGTGTGTGTGTGTGTGTGTGTGTGTGTGTGTGTGTGTGTGTGTGTGTGTGTGTGTGTGTGTGTGTGTGTATGTTAACAATTGTGCAATATATAATGTCAGTGTAAGCATCACTCTCCAAACACATCTCGTCCGGTAGCTCCGACAGGAACACCAAATATGACGTCCAAATGAGATGCAAAAACATATGGATACATAATACACGCATGCAATAGATTTTTTTGTATGATGCTTCGAGTTGTATGTGCCGTCAAGTTCTCATCTTCCCACACTCAGTCATTATCTGTGAAGCTGTGTGCATTGCTGCTGAGAGGATGTAATCAGTGCCTTTCGCTCAGACACCATGCCCAAATGCTACTTTTTTTAATTTTTTTATCAGTTTTCTTAGAACTGCCAGAGCCTGCCGAACAATTAATAATTAACACATTTGCACATAAAGGATCGTGGATAAATAATTAAGCCTGCCGATTGGGACTAAAATAGACCCGAGGCCAAGAGGAGTCTGCTCCAGTGCAACAGGTTGGGGCCGACACATAGGAAAGAGATAAAGGGTGGACTCTGGGCCAATACAGTCAGATACAGTGGCTGAGGGCAGATACAGTTAATTTGGGAACATCAGTCACAGCTATGCATGTATAATGAGGCTGGGAGTATAGTAGCTGCAGCCCTGCCCGCAGGCCAACACAACACTCACTGACAACATTGGTTCTAGCAGTGAAATTCAGAAGTGGAGAGTGGTTTTATGGCTACGACGGGGCTGGTGTTGAATAACACATGTGTGAGCATAGGATGTTTAAAAGAGCAAAAAAGGCCGGGCCACTCTCACGACTGCACTTTCACTGCCGTGTCCAACTTTTAATTACATATTATTTACAGTATAATTAGTATCTTAATGGCACCCGCAAATAATGCAAGATATAATCAAGGTGCTCCCACTGGTGCTTGAGGTATGACTGATGTCCGGGCCTATGACATTTTAATTAAGGCCACCATAAGAGCAGGGCACATTATGACTCATTTTCCTCACGTCGAGCCCAGAGAGCATCATTTGTTAACTCTGTATGTTAACGGAATGGCAAATAGCAGCGCGCCTGGCCACAAGAGCAGCGGGGATGGAGATCAGTGAAAACAGAAGGGGGCCGGCGTGAGAGGACGTGACTGTGACTAATAGATGACTCCAGTTGGACCTTGAGAGAGTCCAGTCTATGGCAGATAACGCCTTCCCTCACTCTCTCCGTTCCAAACGGCATCATATCTGCAGCGCCCGCCGCTCTGCACTGCTCTTTGCGTCAAGGCCACGTGCTCCGAGTGTTTCAGAGTTTCCCCGGAAACGGAAGGCCGCTCGCGTGCTCGGCTGAACTTTGCAACCGAGCCGAAGCAGGTCAAACACATCTCTCGTCGCGTCAGTGAGTTGCCATGGACTCTCCCGCCTGGAGAGCTACTGCTGCAATTTAAAGCGCCGTCATTAATAGCATTATGGGGGAAGGCGAACTGCAGGTATACAGTGAAATATACATATATGATGCTCACTAGCCTCTGCTTGTTCCTGCTGAGTAGCTGTAGTATTATTTTGTAGTTATTGTCAGGATTGTATTGTGCCGAAATAATGATGGAGGCGGAGCGAGGAACAAGGGCTACAGCAGCTCTCGGACGTGCACCGAAGCGTAGACATTTTCCTTAAATTATCCAGAGGGCCTTTGTGGGAGAACGCAAAATGACGCAAAGGTCACTCGAGACATTTTGCCCGAACCTTTCCAGCCAGCCCCCCTAGTAAATCTCCCGAGTGTCAGAGTAAGCCCATGTGAGAACAAAGCAGGAAAACCTCCGGGGGGAAAAATAATCACAGCAGGTGAAGTGGCTGTTGCAGCCCCGGCCAGACACTTGGTCATTTGTGACCAAATCACAAACCGTCTAGTGACCTAGACCTGCACCGTGACTACAGCGTGCAGCACCCGCCTCTCCCCTGAATGTTCCAGAGGTTTCCCCCGCTGTTGTAAAGGTGTGCCAGACAATCTCCTGCTGTGTTGTTCATATGTGAACGGCAAACTCAGGAAAATGTCCTATATGACCTAATTAGCCCTACTAGACCTTCCCATTCAGTTCCTGCCTGAAATCTAAAACAAATGGCCTTTAACTGTCCTTCATTGCACTTCATTGCACCTTCACTACGCCTGAACACACATCGGATTATTTCCCAGCACCCACTACATTCATTCATCAGTTGAGCTATTATCAAATACATTGTCAAAAAATTTTTAGTCACCCAGCACATTCAGATCTAGACTACTAAGCCTATATCTTGATCATTTCCATTGGTCAATGCGATAGAGTACACACACCAGCTCCCGACATAAGAGTAATCCAGTTACTACATGATATTCTTGCTTTACAGTGCACACAACAGAGACAGAGACAAGCGGCGCCATGGCAACTGAAACAGAGTCGACCGTTTCACCACGGACACGGCGAAAACGCAAAGAGAGGGGCAACTCAAAGTCCCAATTCAAGGCCATAATTCAGCCAACATGTCTGTTGAGGCCGTGCATGATAATGTGCACGCCACTACCTGCCAGAGCCCCGGCTGCACAGTGGAGCCATTCATCCACACTCCAGCCTTGTTCTGGAGGGACGCTTCACAATGTAAACACGGCGATGTGTTACAAAACCTATCGCTGTTTGCAAAACATACGTCTTCAGCCTTTTCTGTCTTTGCTTTGCACTGGATCACAACCGGAGCGGCAAGGGGGCTGACAAAGTATTGAAGCAAGCAGGAATTGAATCCATTGGCTGGTGTGCAATATGTTCTTGCTCCCTGTGCTGTCCCTCAACGTTGTTTTGGTAAGATGGAGGATTTGTTCAACCGAGGGGCCTACAGACTCGTCAAATGTTAGTCAAACCAAAACCCTGGGTGATACACATGTGAAATGGCCAGAGAAACACAATCATAATCGTTCCTTATTATATAACTCCCCGAAGCACTTCAAAATCTGGATGATACCGATGCAAGTGGGTGTGCCGCACTACAAGCTCTCCAAGTTTCCAGCCATTTGTTTCACATCACACTCTACACGGTTAGACTTCCTGCACTGTTCCTCGACCCCTTTTCTCAAAGCTGAGTGCTCCTTGAATGCAACCACCGTCTCCGCCAGTTAGTTCTAATGTTGCCACATTAACCCGAACATAAACCGGGTTTATTGTTGAGAACCAGCTGCAGCGTGCGGTGCCCTCGTTCAGCATACACACACACACACACGCGCGCGCACACACACTTGTTGCTGTATCATCAGAAAGTTGTTTTTGAATCCCTAATCAGTCAAGGCTGACTGTTACTTCCGCTAACTTCGTAAAAAAAAAGAGAAAAGAGTACAGCAGGAATACCAAGTGAGCTAAACCAGTAAAAACAAACAAACAAACCGCGTCATCTTGACTTGAACTCAACGTGTAATCCGTCAGATTTTAATCGGATGTCAGACTCGGGGGGCGATTTCACCACAGGCCTGGGATAAGATAACATAAGATCAATCAACCAATAAATAAATAAATAAATGTGACCGTTGTTGTGAGTCGACGCAAACCGCTGGACGACCCGTCGGACTCACCTCTTCCTCTTCGGGACACAGGAGCGATCAGCCAACGAGATGACAAGTTAATCTGGACCCTTAATCTCTCAGCTCTCCATCCCGGCAGCGCAGGGAGAGAAGTGGCTTCACAGCATGTTTTAGGTTTGCTTGTTTTCTTGGATTTCCTCGGTAAAAAAAAAACAAAACCCACCAAAAAACACCTCGTATCGTATCTTCTCCCTTTTGTCCCCCCTTCCTCTGTAACCGTGTATCGGTCACAGATGTGTGAATTATTGAAAGAGTGTTTTCTTCCCTCGGCTGCCGTGAGATCGGTTACAAGCTCGTTGTAACCCGATTCCTCCTCTACTTGTACAGAAAAAAAAAGTTTCAAACTTGAGGGGGACCAGGACATGGACAGATTGATGGGGGTTTGGACCAATGGAGGAGCAACAAGTGGGAGGGAACCAGCCCCGGCGGGCCTGAAAGAAAGGGCCATTTACAGCCGGAGCATTCCCAGCCCCCGTTAGCGTTTCCAGTTATTATCCCAGTCCGGTCCGCAGTCCCAGGGCCACAAACTTCCCGGAGGAAGTGTTTGTTCAGGGAACAATGAGCAGGAACTGTGGGCCTCAGCATCTCTGCCATGTACTAAATGATAAACTGGCTCGTTAATTACACTTTAATAAAATGCACTTAAAATATATAAATGCAAAAAAAAAAAATATATATATATATATATACTTCCGTCACCATTTATAAGGCATTTAGAAATGTAATATTTCATAATTTGCATGTCATAATCTTCTAACATTTAATGAGTTTTGAGAGTATTACCAAGGGTAATACTTTGATTAGTGTGTGTGTGTGTGTTTGAGAGAGAGAGCGAGAGAGAGATTTTGTCAGCGGATGTTTTCAGAGGAGAGGAAGTTCGTCCTCATCTGTCTAATGAGGACACCGGATTTCCCGGGGTCAAAATAGCCTCCTTGCAATGCATTGTTATTCTAACGATGAGGTAATGTTATACATGATATATAGATTGTATACATAACTCGTGTTGCATTATATTATACGATAGTGTAATATACAAAACGAGTTCTGATTCATTTATTTACAGAAACACCCAGGCTGCAACTGTGATACTATCCCAACTCATATTATATATGAGCTAAATATGATGTAGCTGAAATCCTGCCATAAAAAAAAGTGCTGACATAGAAAGCCACCTATTCCGGATATGGGTATCTTGCGCCCTCTAGTGTCAGAAGATGATAGTGTCTGCTCTGAGGCGTCACTATGGTGGAGATAATAAATGTGTTCAGTGAATCATGTAAACAAAACCATGAAACACAATGGTTATTTTCACACTGTGCATTTTCTGTTATTCTTTTCCAAATAATAGGTATAATGGGGAAACAACAAAGGCATTTTAGCAAAGAAACATTCACCAGGAATTGTCTTTACATCAAACTTTTGGCAATGAAAGTTTCAAAATAAAGTATTGAAAAAACAACCTGGGAATCTAAGCAATGTACCACCAGCTCATACCACTTGTACATGTGTGTTTTTAGTAAACGTTAACCAGCTACTTCGTTAATTCCCCTCTAAAGAAACCCCTAAATGGTTGTCCTTCCGTGCAGTGTGTTTTTGTTGTTTTACTCCAACTCCCACAATCCTCAGTATGGAGCAGGAAGTTGACGCTTTTTTGCTACGTGTCAGGAAGTGGTCTGTATTCAACATGGCGACGCAGCAGGGCGATGTTGATGAACTCTTCGATGTGAAAAACGCTTATTACATCGGCAGTTATCAGCAATGTATAAACGAGTCACAGAAAGTGAAGGTAAGTAACGGACAATGACATTGGAATTGTTTAAATTATATTATTTTGTCCACTTTGTGCTGACAGCAGCTAACGGCGTTAGCGAGCAACAATGCTACATGTTATAGCTAATCTTCCTATAGCTGGATTCAAATCTGTATTTAGTTCGAGTTTTTGTGTGTTTTTGTCTTTGAAGCCTTCTTCGCCAGAGAAGGAGACTGAAAGGGACACGTTCCTGTACAGGGCATACATTGCTCAGGTAAGTGTGAAAGCTCCTGCATCAGGCTGAGCTGGTTTTATTGTCACTATCTGAGGATAAATGTTTATTCTATCAAAGATTAAACAAACTCTCGCCCTGACCTGTTGTGTGTGATTGTAGAGGAAGTACGCTGTTGTCCTGGATGACATTAAGGCCAGTTCATCGCCCGAGCTTCAAGCTGTCAAGATGTTTGCAGAGTATCTGTCAAACGAAGGGAAAAGGTAAGAGCTTCCATTTGACATTTAGTTCATCATGGAGCTGTGAGCACACGCTACTGCTTAACGTGATCTTTATTAATGATGTAAAATATCAGAGCAGAAGATGATTCACCACAGATTTTGCTTTTCATTGCATACAGCACCATTTTATGGAACAATGCCACAAGATGTTCCTATTGCCTGGTTGTCTGGTCTTATACTTTAGTATCTGTGTGGATGAAAGGCCTTCTTTGTTTTTCTAAGGACTTTATTTTCTGTTCAGGGATGCTATTGTCGCCGATCTAGACAAGAACATGGCCAAAAGCGTGGACGCAGCCAACACCACCTTCCTTCTCATGGGGGCCTCCATCTACTACCATGAGATGAACACTGATGCTGCTCTCAGGACTCTGCATCAAGGAGAAAGTCTGGAGTGGTAAGAAAGATCAAGATTTTACTATATATATTATCTCTCCAGGATTTTGTGTGAAAAAATATTATATTAAAATATATATTCATATATTGAATTATATCGGCAAAGAAAATTACAATTACGTTGCTGTAATTTTGAAATCAGCATGTAAGTGAGCAAAATGACCTACATTTTCTTTCTTTTATTCCCAGCATGGCCATGACCATTCAGGTGTTGCTGAGTCTGGACCGTGTTGATCTGGCAAGGTATGGCTAAGTGCATGAGCGCCGTTTCACTTGTCACAATTCACATAAAATGACTAACATTTCAGGACATGAACATTTTGACCAATCATTGTTGATATTAACTGTACCACTAGATTTCACTTACACTGAATGTTGGGTACATATTCAGACACATGTCTTTGACATAGGTGTTGCATCCTTTAATTGAAATGCTCTATGGTAACGTTTTCATTTAGGCTTTCTGTCGTTTTGAACTTGTTAAACATGTTAAATTGGGGTTTTGTTCCTCCCATAATTAGTTTGAGTCTTCTCTTTCTTGTTGACAGGAAAGAGCTGAAGAAGATGCAGGAGCAGGATGAAGATGCGACTCTAACCCAGCTTGCTACAGCCTGGGTTAATATTGCTGTGGTGAGGAGACGCGTATTCAGTACTTCTTATAACATCACCAACATTTAAAGTGGATTTATGATTAAATGCTGTATAAAGAACCATTTCCAAGTGCCTGCACATAATGAAGGGCATTGCATAATGTCTATGTGTACTTAAAATTCCAGTTTATTGCAGGCAGGATGTTATGATGCAATTTTTGTTGCGCTACAAAGCTACTTGAAATGATGGCCAGTATTGAAGGAGTGTGTTCCAAATTGTGAAGTGTTAAAAAGTCTTGACAATCAGTTGCTAATTCAAATACAATTACAATTAATCAGAAGAACAAAAAACAATTTGACTGACTGTCTAAGAATAAGATTGTATTTCTTCTTCCTCCTCGTTTCATCGCCTGCTGCTTGTCTTTCCAGGGTGGAGATAAGCTGCAGGATGCCTACTACATTTTCCAGGAGATGTCAGACAAGTACTCATCTACACTGTTGCTTCTCAACGGGCAGGCAGCCAGTTACATGGCTCAGAATAAGTGGGAGGAGGCTGAAGGAGTGCTGCAGGAAGCCCTTGACAAGGTTAGATTGAAAGCTGAGATTGTCTTGTTTTTTTTATCTCTTCTAAACTTTAACTGACACGGTGAACACACTGCGTTGTAAACACATCAAGGGGGAGAGCCCTTAATGGCTTGTTGTACTGATTCAAATGGCGGATAACCAGGGAGGTTTTTCTAGAGGTGCTAGAGGTGAAAGTCGAACCTGATAAAAGATGTATTCAAAAGGATTTTTGGAGTAGGGAAATGTTAAAGAGGGGATATTTTTTAGAACATAATCTGTCTGGATTGTCTTGGTGTGGTTAGGAAGATGATATTCCTCCTCTTCAACTTTTGTTTTACAACCCACACACACTTCACAATATACAAGTAATTGCGTAAGTTTGAGTTGTCATATCCAACTGTGTGAAGAAGTGGAAGATGCTCATATTTGAATAGACCACTTCACCAAAATAACCTGCTCAGTTAATTCAATGAGTAATGTCTGTAAGAGACCTGGTGCATGCCAAACACAGTGCACGTTTTTCTATTCCTTCGTTTCCTCTTGTCCATTTAGCTTTATAAGAAGAAAGGCGCCACTGTCAGCATTCATACTGGTGCATTGTGTGTCTGCTAATTGTTTATGGACTTTCTACGCCACTGTTGGGTACTTTGCCTTGCCTACAACACCAGTTTTGTATAAACTGGCCTTTAGTCTCTCATTGTCCTTCTCCGTTTTCTACTTTCAGGACAGCAGCCACCCTGAGACGTTGATCAACCTCATAGTGCTGACCCAGCACCTTGGCAAAGCTCCTGAGGTGAGACTTTGGACTGAGCTTAACAGCCATCAGTTTTCTTTTGACAAACTCCTCCCTTTGCAAAAAGGTCTTTGAGAGTACTTGATCAATAATGCTTTTCAATGCAAAATTCCACTCTCCGCAATTGTATGCGTTTTGGTTTTGATTAAACCAGGCAAACGCATTCAAGACATGTCTTGATTGTGTGTTCTCTGTCATGTGAAAGAAAGTGTATTCTAAGCATAATTCCAGGTTTAGTGCTGTGTGTTTTACACCCTGGAAACCAGAGTTCATGAGATAAAGACTCAATTATCTTTTTAACCATCAATGGACTTGATAGTGATGCCATATAAAGCCCGGCCATTGACTCAAAGGCATAATCAAAATGTTTGCGGCTATGATAACCACTGATATGTACATCTCACTCAAGGTGAACTGGTATATGACATTTTTACTCACTGGAGGTCATCTGGTATATGACTCTTTTTTTTTTACCAACAAGCTTCTAGTGTAGAAGAGAGTAACCTTTGAATACAGTTTATATATATATATATATATATATGACACACACACACACACACACACACACAGCAATGTCTATTTTGGTCAGCTTTGGATAGCTTCCTGATTATTTAAGTTCAAATAGAGTAAACTGTCTTTCCGTGTTCTTTTAATAGAACAGTAAGAAGAACACTTTTCAACCAAGCTGGACTATGGGTAGATAGGCCATTCAACTGTTGCACCTAAAATGTTGCACAGCGCCCACCAGATGGCAGCCCCCCTCTCTCCCTGCACTAATGCCTGAATTTAGTTATCAAGGCCAGTGATGTTACTCGTTTTTTTTTGTGCCACTGGCTGATGAACATTCAGTCGTTGGAGTCACCTGAGGCTAAATGTAAACGTCCGTCTCTTTTGGAGTCACATGTACAAACCAAGTGATATCAGTGACCCCATGCACAGATGTTAAATGCCCGTGTATCCCCACCAGACTCCGTCAGACTCCTGGATGAGAGGTCAAACGCCAAACCACAGCGACCTGCCAACAGGCACAAACAACCCTAAAATTAAACTCAGATTTTTGAGTGAAACATAAGCTTTCTCCCTCGATGACTTAAAAGAATGAGGCACAGGCCACGGCACAGATGGCAGAGAAAACTCGTGTGTAACAAAATAAACATTTATTTAAGTTAATGTTCAGAATTTTTCATCAGTCCTTGAAAACAGGTTTTTGTAGTTGCCAAGCCTTTGTTGCACTCCTAAATTATCATAAAGTCTTTAAAACGGTGTTGAGGAGACTTTTTGTCTGTTACCTTACTGTTAACTTTATTTATTTATTTTATAATTTCTGTGTGATGTTTAACTTCTGTTCTCAGGTAACCAGTCGGTACCTCTCTCAGCTGAAAGATGCACACAAAACCCACCCATTCCTCAAAGACTATTTAGCCAAGGTAACTCGCATGCCTCAGGCTGTGTGATTCATTTCTCTTTGTTCGGCTGAAATTGTGGAAGTGTTTCCTAATGTCTGACGTTTAACCACACACTCATGTCTGCTGCGCAACTGCCACGTTTGCCATTGAACTTCTGAAAGAGCAAGATCCAAAAAAACATTGGCACAAATGTTACTCAGTCAAAACATAAACAGATCAGGATTGCCTCTGACCTGTTGCCAGGGCTACTCGGGTTCACAGAGCCACTCACAGTGGTCGATAAGCCTCTGTAACCTTTACTCTGTGATGATTGTATTGCCTGGCTCGGTTGTTTCGATGGTCAGGCAGCAGGTGACCCTGGAGCAAAGCCAATGAGAGCATTCCACTTCAAATCTTTAGCCTTTATCACACACTGTGTCGTAATCATTACATGTAAACGCTAAAAGTGGGTTATACCATCACCAAACAAACCGTGTGATTCGCAGCTGGTCCTGATGTTTCCTTTTCTGTTTGTTTTCCTGCAGGAGAATGAGTTTGACAGACTAGCTCTGCAGTACGCCCCCATTGCCACAGCGTAAGGCGTCTACGTCGGCTCAGACGCCTCATCGACATGAGGATAACGCTCGCTCTCTCTCACACCTGTATTTGTTTTGATATTTTTACTTTGAAGTAAAATGTGCTTAAATGAAACTTCAAATATTTAAAACCAGAGGTCATCAGTTTCCTTGCAGACAGATTTATCATATTTGCCCCGGTGTCCTTTTATAGAAATGTGCAATTCTCATATAGAAATTGGCATGTTTATGTAAGCATTCCTTTGAAATGATAATAAATGTTAAATACATGTAAAGTGTTTGAAGAATAGTTTTCTTAAGACAAAAATGACTTACACTTTCTGATGTATCCTTGTGCAGAAGGTCTTGGTCTAGAAATCGCACATGTAGTTCTATATTTGCTTATATTGAGCTCCGATCAAATATTGATCTGCTCCGTGTATGTGAAAATGTAAAACATGGAGAATTGTGAAAGTGCACATTTTCAATTGAAACTGAGGGAGTGGGGATGAGGAGGATGCGTCTGACACTTGCGAGGTGTTGAGCTCAGTCTCGTTGTGTGTCTTTAAGTGAGTCCACTTTTATCTTCACCAGCGGGTTCATGACGAGAAGATAGCGGTCCTCGTGACGTCACACCCCCTCGCTTCTCTTCCGTTCACTTAAACGCGGCTCTCCGTCTCTTCGGCCGCACCAGTTGATTCCCGTTGCAGGCGGCGGCGGAGCCTCCCCGCGTCTCGTCCGTCATCCTTTTTTCCCCCTCTTTCTGCTGGATTACAGTTTATTTAAATTGTGTCCCTCCGCGCATGTGCTTGGCGACAGACGGCCACGGAGCTCCCACTCAACCCGCCGCTGTGCGTGCGCGCGAGCTCTTCGTCACGTTTTAGATTCATTTATTCCGGCAGCGAGCGGTAACCTGCCGTGCTGCGGCCAATGCTGCTCTGTCCTCTTTTGTGAGCTTTTAATTTGACCAAGCTAGGCGGCTAACGAGGACGCGCCGCGGCCGCGGATGAGCCCGTGAACGTAGCGGAATGATGGCGAGGACAACCCTTCAGCACGCTAATGGCTCAGATTAACGGCCCGAGCGCGCTTTGCTAATTGGTTCGCGGGGCTATTTAATCCAGACACAAAGCCGGTGAGTCTGTTCAGAACCGGTGGGCCCGGCCATCATTCTTTACATTTTCCTTAACGCCAAGAATGGGCCAATTTCTTTATTTGGACAACAAAGAGGCAGACTGCCGAAGGGTATAATCTGGTTAGATCAGATTATTGTTTGGTGTTCTCAGGCTACAGCTAGCGCGGATTAGTGCCTCAGCCGGGACCGTGCTCCTCCCTGGACACGCAGTGGTCACCTCGCTGGGAGGGTTTTTGCCGCGCCGTTGTGGTCCCTTTGCCGCAGCACCATGAGCAGTCACGGCGGGGACGGCGGCCCGCTGGACGTGGAGCCCATGCCGGGATACCTGGACCTGATCACCAGAGCCTCGTCGGTCGTGCTGGGCGCGTGGAGGGACTGTAGCACGTGCGGCGCGGAGCTCTCCAAACGGACCTTGCTGGACCACGCGTACATCACCTGGAGCGAAATCGCCCTGTTCCTGTTTTGCGCCTTTCTGTTGACGCAGGTCAGACGGGGACTGACAGAAAGTCTGTTTCAGGTGGGCGACACGCAACCACAACACACACACCGACCTGAGAATATGGCCCCATGGGTGATTTATTAGCACCTTTAATGAACGCAGTGAGGAGCTGCTTTTCTCCAATTAGAGACCCAGCTGTGCGGATATGTGACCTCAGAGCCTCCCTTCTCTCATGAGGTTCCTCTGAAGGCACAGCCGTGTGCATGTTGGCAGATGGGAGTCCGTAATGTGATCAAATATTAGATCCTGTTTTTGCTTTAAGCTAATTGAAATTCAGAATGAGCAGAGCACCTTCAGCCAAACTGTTTAAACCCAGTCACAGTGTTGGATACATCTAATCTGACTCCCTAAATAGACAGAGTTTCCTTTTGGTTCTCATTTTGGTCTCATGAGTCATTCAAGATGGTGGCAGATTTAGTAATGCAAGGAAGTGTACACATGTAACCTGGTCAGCCCTTATAACGATATACAGTGGCTTTAAGTGGGACAAGACAGTCACTCTTAGCAGTGGCTCTGTCTGTGTGTGAAGGAAGCTGGAATGGCATGTGACACCTGGGAATTGAAGTGTGACACTAACCCCTTTAAATAAAATAATAATGGGTTGGTTTTCTACTTGGCATACACATTTTTGGAGTGGATGTTTTTGGTAGATTATTGTATATTACATGTAAATTTACTCTGACATTAATTCTGACATAGCTATGGCCGTCTTTGTTGGCAAATGTTGAAAACATGTCTTTGTTGCGATGCGGTATGATAGTCACTGTCCTATTTATGTATTGGACCTCAATCTTTTGACTTTTTTATTTTTTATTTATTTTTTTTACATATAAAAAAACAAATTCTTGGCTCTGCGCATTTCTATAATTTTCTATTTCTGGCAAAGTCAGTCATTGTATTGAATTGCAAGTGATGCAGATATCATCTGCCCTCTTTCTCTTTCACAATATGTTAAATATACCCTTTTGTGGAAAAATCAATGGGGCAACTTATTTTAGACTTGTAACCAGACATGAATGGGATTTTGACCTAGTTAATGAAATACCAGAGAAATATTTAAATGTATTTATGCAAAATGATATCAAGGTTCCATAACGTCATAAATCCTTCTTGCGCTTTGACCAAGACAACGAAAATGTTGATAAAAACATTCCTTGATTACGTAGTGATCTAAAGAATGAAGTTGTAACACCGCAGTGAAAAGTGGAAAGCAGCATTGCTAACAACAATATGTTTCTCGGAGGCCAGACGTTGAGGCTATGCCCTCACACATTGGCCCCATGCCCAGTTCTCCCATATTGTTTTAACCCATCCGTCTCCTGAGTACCCCCATCCTGATGGTGGTGCCATGGAAGGGCCCTCTCGCCACAGATGGACGGCCTGCAGCTCGTTAGTCCTCTTTGTGGGCGGGATTGTATTTGTCTCACGTGCTACGGTGAAATTAGGGCAGCATGCTGCGTTGCTGAGTGCCCCATGTGTGTAAGACAGATGTGGCCTGAGAATGCAAAGAAAAGGAGGCCGGTTTCCCCCCTTTACATTATGTTTGTGTGTGTTTGTGACTTCTATGGAACCACGTGGAGGTCCGGATTCTGTAATTGTCGTGAAAGGTGATCAGATTTGTTTTAAAGTAGATGAATTAAGGCTCAGTCTGCACAACCATAGTCATTTCATTGCCCTTCTGAGTTGGGGATGAGGAGGATGGGTTCAGTGTTAGCCCAGCAGTGCTGAGTGTTGGTACACATCCCATTAGCAGAGCGGGCTTGTCAATAGTACACAACGGCAGTGTTTGACTTCTTTGAGCTCAGCCGATGCCACTGACGTGAACACAAAAGGACGCCGTCTCCCTCGTTAAGAAGCACATGAATTAAGCTGCAATGCATTGAATATCCTGTCAGGAATGATTGAATGTGTGGTCTTCGCAGTGTTGAGGAGAACAATTGCTGTGGGATCTGATTAACAATTAGACAGAAATCGGAGAGCCATAAGTATCGGCATAGACAATCGCATGTAAACGTACTCAAATGGGTCCAGAGCTCGTAAGACCAAACATGGATTCCATGTAAGGACTTCAAAGAACGGTGGAGCAGACTAATTATTAATGCACGGGGTTGTCAAGAGATTTTCGTTTTTGGGAATTGGTGCGTATTTGCACGGCTCCCCGTCAGCTTTTGAGGAATGAAAGTTGACCCATTTACTCCAGTGCGTGTGTTTTCCACATTTTCACAGATGACGATCAGATTTTCTTTATTTGGTGTGTGTGGTCTGTTGGCATCACAGTGGTAGTAGGAGAAACTGTAGCGTGAAACATGCGATACTTGGTAGAGCCTCAGCTGGACTTCCTCATCTACAACAAGAGGTTGGGTGAATCTCTCTTTTGGTTTGGAGTTGTTTTGTACGTCGTACCTTTTCTGTACTCATTTAAAACAAAGAAAGGGAACCATGTTCCACATCACAGCACCATTTCACATATCACTGAGCACGCTGTAGGGTGAGGTAAGGGGAGTGTGTCGGGGGAGGGGGGGGGTTGGGATGACCCCTATACACATTGTGCGAGTGAGTGAGTGGTTTTCATCGTGTTCTTTATTTCGTTAGATGCATTAGTGCATGAATCGCGGCGAAACATATTCAGGTCAAATTAAGCAGAACTTGTTGGTGAGCCACTTGAGTCCGACTGTTACATAAATGCACCGTGGTGCATCATTTTGTTCTACCTCATCCATCGGTAGATGTCCCATTTAAAGAGAAACACAGGCTTGTTTGACATTATCAGCTCCAAAGTTATATAGTGTACTCGTAATCTTCAACATGTCATGTCGTACAGGCAACTGTGAATGTCCTGTGCGCGGTAGTTCCTCATTCACTCTGCCCAGCGTGTTTGTGCGCTTGGGCAGGGCCGTGTCTCTGTTTGATGGCTCGGTTTTAAATGCGGGTTGATTTAGTGGCACATGAGTTGTTTCATTGCCTTTATTTGGACGTGTGAAGTGTGCCGTGCATGCCTTTGGGTCTGCTCACATTTTGTTAGTCAAAAGAGTGCATGTGTCACTTCCTTCCACTGAGCTGCACGGGACTTGAGTGCATGAGGAGGGAGAAGGAGGCGGGGGAAGTGGCGAGAAAAAGAGTGTTTAAAAAGGAAAAAAATTAAATGTTGGCACGGAAAGCGAGAGAGAGTGGCAAAATGTGGCAAAACAGGAGATGGGGTAACTGGAGAGGATGAATGAACAAATGAGGAAGGAAGCTACTAAAGGAGAGAAGAGGGCCGAGGGGTTGGCCAACTTGGCCGAAGCCCGCTGACTCAGCATGCAGCACGCAATCATTAACGCAGCTGCACGCGCACCGCGCACGCCACTTCTGCAACTGAGAGGCATCTTTCAAGTTTTCCACCCGGCGTGTTGTTTTGAGAGCGGCAACACACGGGCTGCTCCGCATAGACGAGCAAGGCAGGCAGTGGTCAAACCCTCTCGGCGTCAGCACATTATACTGCAAGTGCTCTGAGAACTGCCTCCCATAAACATTTGACTAAGCACGCGCACGCACGCACACACACACACACACACACACACTTGAACCCACGCACTGTGAAGCAGTCGCTCAGAGTGGAGAGCGGCTCGCCCACTCCGGGCCCGGTCGCAGGGCGCATCCCTCCGCAGCACCTCGTCCCCTGCTGTTGTTCGAAGCGCCAAGCACCCCTCCGGGTCCGACGCGGCCCACCATCGCAGATCCCGGATCAGCCCTTCCGGCTCGTCGTCGTGCATTAGTGCCGCAGGGAGAAACCTGACCCTGGAGTGGTGGTTAGAGGGGGAAGTGCTGTCCATTCAGCCAAAAGTGCCCACTCAGGTGATGCATGCTTGTAGTTATGACGCCAATTACAGGCCGACGTTTGGCTAGCGTAAGTCACATCCTCCTCATCATCTCCTCCCCTCACCGCGGCTTTCTCGTTCATCATCACGTGGCATATTGGCAAGTGGCCCTTTCAAGCATCTCCCGCCACGTGATCTATGGCTCTATGTGCTTCAACCTGTCGTAAATCCTAAATACAAAGCACTTAAGGCTCCGCTAAACTGCCAGCCCCGCTGATTCTAGGTGGCGCTGCGATGAATCAGTATTCGGCGCAAGATCACGCCAGTGTAATTGTAGCCGTCACATTTGTTGACAGCATTACTTACTGTAGATTATAACGGCAGTAACGACCGCGCCAGATTATGTTCCTGACCCTGTGCGTCGCCAGATAGTGGAATGTCTGATCGCGTTTTGTCCTGATTTAAACTAAATACACAGGGCTGTGAATGTTGTTAAAGCAAGAAATCTGCAGATTTTAATTGGAAAAATAAAGAAATAATTCCGGTTTTAAAGGTTATGAAAATGTTCATCAGTTGCAGCCCTATACTTGCTTTTTGTGCAGGATTTGGACCCCTCGTAGTAATTATAATAGTAATACCTTACATTGGCGGTGAGGAGGATGGCTACTGCTCTCGCACGTCACGAAAGCAGAGCTGGGTTGTTGGCAATATGCGACCGCAGTATTAGAGGACCTGTATGCCACCGAGTTAACCACGACACATTTAATATCCTCTGAGCAGTGATTGAATATGTCATTGAATAGGTTATTTCCACATTGCGGAGAAAAACAATTGGTATGGGCGGGATTTGCGATACAATGGAAAGCAATAAATAACAACGTGCACAATCGTGAGCAAACAGAATAAGGAAGGTTTCCGGGCTCGTGAAACCATAGATGTTAATTGTTGGCTTACACGCCTGCGGGGGGGAAGAAAAAAAACGTGATAATCCTATCCGGTGGTCGGGATCAATAATGTCAGCGCCACATTATGTTCTTTACCTCGTGTGTCTGCAGATCATTGAATGTCTGATGGCTTTCTGCAGTTGGAAAGACAAATGTAAACCCTATTCCTGTGAAACTTAACCCACCTCATTCCAGACGTGGCCTGTCTGGAAGTGGATTGATAAATGTAACAAAATAAGGTAATACATTTGATGTATTATTTCCCCGCCACACTTTGTTCTCTGCTCCCTCTATCTCGAATGTGAGGTTCTTGGTAGTAAAAAAAAAAAAGGCATTTGAAGACCTCTATGAAGTCGTGGCAGTCATTGCTTCACTGCCTTTTGCCATTTTATAGATTTAAAAGGAACAGAAATAGCTGGTGGACTAATCGAAGAGGTAAATAGTTGTATCCCCACTCTTTGATTCTTCATCCGAGGAACAGAAGAGCGTCGCGTCTGTCTGACATTTTTAAATATATATGTTGTTACGGTTTGTTTGTGGGCGCTTGATTGGCCACCGTAATCCATACCGCTGGAGTTGTTCTAATGCTCTTCAGTGTGGTCAATCCGAGCTAAAGCCAGAACATATACCATCAGCTACAGAGCAGGGTCATGAATCGGCTCTGTTTGCCGACTGTGACAGGCGGCTGGAATGTGCTCCGAGGCCTTGACTCTCGCAGAGGGCCCCCCCCCCCTTTCCTCTCGCTTTCTGTCTCACTTACTTTCCTCCGGATAGACACAGTGGACAGCCGCTATGACAAGAACACACCGGCACCGTAGGCTTCACCTACCTGGTCCCTCTGCCTGTCTTTTTCTCTGTCTGTCTGTCTGTCTCTGTCTGTCTGTCTGTCTGTCTGTCTGTCTGTCTGTCTGTCTGTCTGTCTGTCTGTCTGTCTGTCTGTCTGTCTGTCTGTCTGTCTGTCTGTCGCTGGAAGAGACTAGTACATCCGCATTGTTCCACGGTGAGAAAAGAAAACAATTTCCTTAACCAAATGTGATACAAATAATGGTTTCCTCTGACCTCCTTAATCCACGGTTAAAGCTTCACCTCAGCTCAACATTGTTTATTTCTCTTGCGTTAAGTTTTGTCTATTTTTAAATGCCTGATCTAAACCCCCTTTTTTTTTCTGTTTGTGCTCTATTCTCAAATTTGATCTTTGCCAACTTATCCCTGCCAACCTTGCGGTATTGGGTTTGCCTAGCCACGTGTCTATGAGTTGAACCTATTGGGGAATTCACTAGCATTGATTACTAAGGTTGGACTATGTGGTGGAGATGATTTGGGTCGAGAAGCATTTGCTTGGTTCATAGACCTGTTGTAGGTTACAAGTATTGTAGCAGTAATTGAAGAGAGT
Organism: Colistium nudipinnis; assembly: GCA_016785305.1. Lineage (NCBI taxonomy): Eukaryota > Metazoa > Chordata > Actinopteri > Pleuronectiformes > Rhombosoleidae > Colistium > Colistium nudipinnis. The sequence continues at coordinate 1,175,209 of JAFBJU010016734.1, read as the reverse complement.
AGTGTAGTACAATGAAATCAGTTTTAATAATTATTATTATTGTTATATATATATATTTTTTTTTTAAGTATCAAATTGAGTGAAAGCTACAATAGAATTTCTCAGCGTTCAACTGCTCGAGTCTCTATGTCACCGTGTGACTTAAGCACGGAGCTTACAACTGTGCGCCTGATTCTGGCTGTAATCCATACCTGAACCAGTAACCTAATCCAGATGCCCAACAGACAGCGTAACGGCACCTCTGCATTATTGCACAAGTGAATAAACACCTAAGACCTACGACGTAAGGACATGACTTAAAGAGAACATATCGTGGACCTCCTCCCAGCTTCCCCTAAAAAGATACTGGCCTGTTCAGGAGCGGTTACCACCCGGGTGTGTCATGTGACCCAGTAAGTGGCATTAGCAGCGATGGTATTAATGATTACTGTAGGGGGGGCGGAGGGAAATCCACTGTGCTCTGTTGGTGGGATACTGTAATGAGATATCAAGGTTTCTGTACAGTGTCCTGTTGTGAGGGATTTTGACCATGACAAAGAGCAGCATCATTTTACCCCTCTTTAAAAGGAGTGCATTTTAGGAGTGCGTTTATTTTGGACAACTTTGGACAACCTGACGATGGACACGTACCGTAGGTTTTTACTGCCGGAGACATGCGTGGACACACGGACACAGTCCTGGTTCTCGGCGCCGCCCCTGGCGAGGAGCGTACGTTATGAATGACAGCCGTATGTCCTCACGCCGTCCGTTAGGACAGGAAGCAGCTTGAGTGAATATATTAACACTTTTGTGCGTCATACCTCCATGCCTCGTATGTTTCTTCTCCCGGCGCTATTTAGATTTGAAAATGCATGTGCATGTCATTTCCCTTTGCACAGTACAGCAAGATGCATGGCAGAAAAAAACAATGGGAGGCTACTTTAATGAGTATACACTTGCGTCGTCATCCGACGCAAATTAAGACCACATGGCTCGTCGTCACAAGCGCGGTGGTGTGTCTGTTAATAACAACTCTTAAATATTAACTGCCGCCCATAAAGAATGTACCGTTTGCGACTCATTTGCTACAATGCGCATGTGCTGCTACACACTGTTTCTGGCGTGCGTGCGTGCGTGCGTGCGTGTTGATTGACCGTGCAATAGGTAAAAGATGAAAAAGAAGATACAAATAAATTGGGAAACTAAAACAGACTTTACGGTATTGTGGGAGTGTACAAATTTGAGGAGCCGAAGACGCCGTTATGTCAGCTTATACTTGTTATTCTGTAACTGTGGCAAATGAGTTTCAACGTCGTACACTAGGTTACAGTTTTGACAGGTTTCTGTCTTTGCCGTCTCCAGGCAAGCATAAAATGTTCTTTTTATGATCCTCAGCTGATTTTAACCGAGGTTTTAAGCGCTTGTTTTATTGTGTTACACGCGGAGAACAAATGTGAACATCATAAACACTCGTCCTAAGCTACCTGTTATCAAGAGGAGGAAGAATAGAAAAAAAAAAAAAAAAAGTGTAATTGTCGCCGGGGAAGTGAATACGTTTTGAAGCTTAATCCTGAAGTATTTTTAATGCTGTGTCTGTTAATAACAACTCTTAAATATTAACTGCCGCCCATAAAGAATGTACCGTTTGCGACTCATTTGCTACAATGCGCATGTGCTGCTACACACTGTTTCTGGCGTGCGTGCGTGCGTGCGTGCGTGTTGATTGACCGTGCAATAGGTAAAAGATGAAAAAGAAGATAAAAATTAATTGTGAAACTAAAACAGACTTTACGGTATTGTGGGAGTGTACAAATTTGAGGAGCCGAAGACGCCGTTATGTCAGCTTATACTTGTTATTCTGTAACTGTGGCAAATGAGTTTCAACGTCGTACACTAGGTTTCTGTCTTTGCCGTCTCCAGGCAAGCATAAAATGTTCTTTTTATGATCCTCAGGTGATTTTAACCGAGGCTTTAAGCGCTTGTTTTATTGTGTTACACGCGGAGAACAAATGTGAACATCATAAACACTCGTCCTAAGCTACCTGTTATCAAGAGGAGGAAGAATAGAAAAAAAAAAAAAAAAAGTGTAATTGTCGCCGGGGAAGTGAATGCGTTTTGAAGCTTAATCCTGCCAAAGTATTTTTAATACGACGTTCATGTTCAATTACGTTGATGCTCCAGGATTTGATTTGAGAAGTGTGGGGTTAATGGCTCCACTGGGATCAACTTAATAGGCTAGACCAGTTGCATTGGTTGTCTATATACATATATATGTGTGTGTGTGTCAAACACACAGAACTCACATGACACACTGTCACATACATTTTGCATTTCCATAAACTCATGGAAGACAACCTTCCAGCGGATCCGTGCCTGTTCGACTAAAGTTAACGTGGTTACGAGGCAGGTACTGAAACCATTGCAGCTTCCCCAGCCGCGAGAGCCAGGCGTGACCTTGTGGATGCGGTTCATTCGCCGCAGCGATCAATCGACTTGTACCAAACATTGTATATCCATACATATATAAAATAATAATAATTAAAAAAAAAAAAAAAAAGATTCTGGGCACTTCTGAAAAAGTCTCCCATCTCATTGCGTTTTGCCGCAGTGCTCGGATATAACCGGTTCCCCAAAGCCACCATCCCTGCAGACTGCTGCATTAGACTGTCAGTCATAACATGTGGTCAGTTACTCACGCATAGATCCTGGGTGGGCCATCGTTGTTTGTGCAAATGAGTTTCTTCAGCCAACGACGGTGGCTGATTCGATTGTGGATTTAATCAAATCCTGTGCAAACATGCAGCTCGGTTCAGCATTGGTTTTTCCCATTCCCGCAGTGTTGGACTGGTCGTGTGGGGTAATCCCTGATATGGAAAGACAAAGAATGCTAATACAGTCTTAGTTAGTCTTCATACATTTATCACATCCAATGATACCATGGGAGGAACTCTTCCCTCTAGGTCCATATGACTGGTCTATGATCTTAATGTCAGTTTACACATTCTATGTAGCAAAAAAAAAAATGTTGATCCCCATATAATGTCTTTTTGTCTCTCCATATCCTGGAGGAGTTTTGCGGGAAAAAACGCTGTTTCTAGTTCCCCTGCTGCTGCATCGAATATATTTAAAAGAGAAAATGGCCTGTTCAGGATGTATGTAAGTCGAGTTATATTTTAGTTTTTGCTTTTTATTCAAACACACACACAGAATTTCTTTCCCTGGAATGTTTCTGCTGGGGCTGTATTTGAGAGAGCGCAAATGTCACTGGTGGCGTTTTCCTGGAACTTTTCCTGCCAGTCGAAGTTTCGGAAATTTTTTTTGAGCGAGCCCACGGCGCAATGGAAAAGGAAAATCTTCATCTTACTGCTGTTTGTTTGCGGCTTCACATTGAAGGCCAGCCACACTGCGCTGTGAAACATGACTAGTTCAAATAATGTGACCTGGTTCCGGACCTGATTACTTACATCTGTGTCATGTCCATTCAGAGTATGGACATGAGGTCGCCATTTTGCTCTATACCTAACTTTCTTGCTACACACAATTTTGAAAAATGAGAGAAAGATTCATAGCGGACTAATGGGTAAACGGTGCATCATAACCTACGCAAAGCTCAAAAACAAAGTATGTGGACAAATATAAAAACCACAGATAATCACAGATAAATCTGTTGTATTTATTTGCGTGTGTGTGTGTAAAAAGACCAACTACCTATTGGATTGGGGGGAGAAAAAAAATCAATCTTTCCGTGGTTCTGGAAGTAGGTGTGAAGAGGGCCTCCATATAGGATTGGGTTCATAAGCGACACCGAGACGATCAGTGACGTCAGGCCCGATGACGGAGATCGAAGACGCGCACAGCCACAGGACTGAAAGAGGATGAGCGAGAGCGCGGCTTATTGAACAGATCCCGCGTCCTGACTCACTGCCCCAGTTTTCGGTTTTAAATGCCACAGGCCAATCGGAGTTCAATCTCTCCCTCTCTCTCTCCTCTCCAGAAACTCGCTCCGAGGAAGGGCACTGGAGGGGGAGCCGGGGGAACGTTACGCGGGGTGCAGGCTGAAAGGCAGAGCAATGGCCGTGCAGCTGCCGATTAGCAGGGACAGACAGGAAAGGAGGTTGGGGGGGGGGGAGATGGAGGGAGTTTTTTTTTTTTGCCACGCTGTAGGGCCTTGTCAGCATCCCTGCACGGTTGCCGAGGGAACCGGCTTATTTGTCATCGCCCACTCTTAGACAGTCCGCCAATGTGATTTCCTCGCTGTTTCGCTTCCGTTTCCTGTTCTGCCTTCTTTGACAAGGCTGCCTCTCCGGGAGAAAGAGGCAGAGGAGCGGCAGAGGTGCACGGTTGAAATGAAAGCTAGTGTAGTGATACCTTGACCGAGAGCATGACATCACTCAGCGTCTGTTGGGGAGAGAGAGAGAAAGAGAGAGAGAGAGAGAGAGAGGCACCGAATGGTCATAGGTCCCAGCTGAGTGTAATTTAAGGCTCTGTCATTTATCGTCAGAGGACGAGTGGATTATCTCGGTGTCCTTGACCCACTATACTCCACTCTGTCATGCTGGCAGAGGAGACTGAAGAGTAGATGGACATAGTTGGGGGTTAAGGCTCGGAGAGAGAGAGAGAGAGAGAGAGAGAGTGCGAGAATCCAGCAATATATGATGTGTAACTGTGTAATTGGGTACCAGTGATCTATAGTTTCTAAGTGTTGGATTTCATTGATATATTAAGTGATCATGCAATATACAGTTTATATCAGATCAAGATCAAGGGTTGTGTTAAAGGTTATAGCTCTGATGGTTACCACGGTGACCGTTTTTTTGCCCTTGATCTGAATAAATCCATTAAAGGCAGGTCTTCCGATATTAAGGTAAACGGATGCAGAACTCCTGCATTCCCAGAGCGTTCCTGAGAGAAGAACTCGCCAGAGCAGCAGAAAAAAGGCCCTGAAAGTGCACAGGCATCATGGACCTCAATCTCTGTATGGAACACCGCCATTCGTTCAGCGGGGACCAAGACGACGCGGCCGCCGCGCCCGTGATGGAGGAGCCGGCTGAGGAGAAACCTACCGTCGCAAGGGGAGGCGACGCCCCGAAGAAGACGGGGGTCCAAGCCGTGGTCGTCTCCCTCCTGCAGCCGAGCGACCCAAGGCTCCCTCGGCCGCAGGGGGGGCCGTCAACATGCTACGTCGCCAAGATCCAGAGGAGAAAGATGCAGAGGTCTTCCACTCCCAAACCAGGCCCCGCGGCGGGAGACGAAGACGAGCGCGGGCCGCGGCCAACGGGGGCGGCTGTGAACGCGAACCGCTCTGCAGCGCCTCCGGAAGAAGTGGAAGAAGAGGAGCGGGCCAAAGGGCCAGGAGCAGGAGCCAGCTGCAGACACTCGGCAGACCGCAGAGGAGGAGACGGAGAGGCGTGCGCAAAAATTGACTGACACCATATCGGGTCTGGAAAACAGGATTCAACGGGAACCAAATCAAAATTCTGTGGAGAGACAAAAAAAACATAAACAAAAAACTGAGAGGACCATGTTTCCAATCTGAACCATTAACCTCGCTGCATCCGCTGTCCTCCCCCAATCCAATATACCACTGTAAATACTTAATGTTCACTGAACATGAATATTCACAATAAATGTTCAGTCTTCGCAGTCTGTCATTTGCTTCTTCGGCAGACGGCGGAGCAGACAATGGCCCGTTTACAAAAATGCTAGCGTCGTTCACTTATTTTGTGTGTTTGATCGAATCCAAATGAAAAACGCCTAACTTTTACTCTAAAGTGATTTTATTCTACACCAGAAAACCCAAAGAAAAAGAGCGGAACATATTCCCTGAGGCTACAAAATGTATATTTTAAAGTGCTGCATATTTGGGGACATACTGAGGTATTTGTAAATGTTTAATCTTTTATACAAACTGAATCCTGCTGTATGGTGAGTTGTTTGCTGGCGCGCACGCTGCGGTAAGTGTCCCGTTGAAGTGGATAAGAGCGTTGCATTTTTTTTTTTCCACACCGTGCTTATATTGATCCGAAAATAGACTTCTGAGCAGCATGTATCGGCTCTATTCATTTCCACTGTGGTTCGACTTGTTGCACGTCAGAAGAGTGAATTGATCGTTAGCAGGTCCAGAGACACGGTCCATTTTTGGTGGATAACATCACAGGGGCGGGGGGGTGTTGCTGCGGGGGGGGGATGGGGGGGGGGGGGGGGGGGGAAACCAAAGCGGTGGCAACGGTCTGGTTTTAATTCAATTTTGTTTTGTTTTTTTGCTCCCCACTGTAAATCGTTTGCTTTTTGAAGTGGATAAGAGCGTTGCATTTTTTTTTTTCCACACCGTGCTTATATTGATCCGAAAATAGACTTCTGAGCAGCATGTATCGGCTCTATTCATTTCCACTGTGGTTCGACTTGTTGCACGTCAGAAGAGTGAATTGATCGTTAGCAGGTCCAGAGACACGGTCCATTTTTGGTGGATAACATCACAGCAGCCACGTAGAACGCCTGTGACACGGTGTTGTTTTCGGGGGGGGGGGGGGGAAACCAAAGCGGTGGCAACGGTCTGGTTTTAATTCAATTTTGTTTTGTTTTTTTGCTCCCCACTGTAAATGGTTTCTTAAGCTTTTTACCAGTAATTGTAACCCCTGCTTTGGTTGTATCTGGGCAAAAGCCGGGCGTGGTAAATGTCGCGCATGGACGCGGCAAGTCGTCCGGTGCAGTCTGCAGTGAAGGCTGAATTAAGCGATCGAAGGTAAATAAAAAGATGTGCGGCAGCAGTGAGTTTGCACTAATGCTGCTGAAACATGAAAGACAGCGGTCACAGAGGAATGGCTGGTGTTTGTTCGTCAGCCTTTGTGGCGGCGCATGAGTGCGGGGAGGCCTGAGGCCTTTTGTGCGAGACGGGGTGTGTGTGTGTGTGTGGGGATATAGTCAAAGAGGGGGGCGGGGGGGGATTGGCTGTGTGCTGACAGCTGGCTTCTATAAATATAAGTCGCAGGCAGGAGGGAGACATGAGGGTGCAGAGAGAGAGAAGGAAGGAGGGATGTGGCGAGGAGGGTAAAGGATGAGTGGGGGAGACATACCAGAAAATGGGATGACTTACTCGACGTGCAGCACACGTTGCCACAGTCACTCGTCGCGTGCTCCCCGCAATGCCTCTCCTCCCGTCTCTGCGCGAGTCCTGTACGAGGACCACAGAGTCTGGCTCACGTCAGCGTTGCCCGGGCCACTTCCTTCCTCTTGTGTCGCGTTTGTTGGCCCTTGAGACCGGAAAGAATCCATGAACGGGATTCCTTAGGAAGGGACTGTCTGCCGGCACGTGGTTCACACGAAGCCGCTGGGACTCGTCTGTCATTTAATCGGTCACCGAGCCGTGCGGGGATCAGGTCCTGTGGAGGAGCTGCTGCTTGGTTACGACTCACGGAGAAGTACTGTATCACTGACATAGGCTACTTTCACTTTCCTTCCTCCTGTTACAGGTGTCATTGCGCTCCGAGGTTGTGTGTGTGTGTGTGGCGGAGTGTGGCGGAGTGTTTGTGGGGCGGCGTGTTGGGTTCGGTTCCCTTCTCTTGGCACGGCGGTGAATCCCTGAGCACCTGCCTGTCCCACTGCGAGACCAGTGAACCACAATGACCTGCGCCACCTGCCTGCCTGCCTGCCTGCCCGCCCGCGCGCGCGTCTGGAGCGAGACTGTCGTGGCGAAGGAAGAACAGCCCCTCGGCGCCTGGGCGGGCGGGATCGTGTTATCAGGCCGCGTCAGAACATCAGGAGCCTTCTGTCTGACCTCTGACCTCTGGCATTTTTTGCTTGCCTAGCAGACCACAGGCAGACCTGTGAAAGACACACGTATCTGTCAGCAGTCTGTCACGTAGCTTACTGATGTTGGAGCATGTGTACATGTGTATCAGGGAAAGCAGCTGAATGATTTCTGAGTATCACTTCCTGTCTGACCCTGGCTCCTCTCCCCCCCCCCCTTCTGCAGCCTTTAGCAACCATAGCCTTATGTCTGTCTCTTATACACATCTCCCCCCTTCTGCAGCCTTTAGCACAGTGGTGCAGGCTGCCCCCCAAAGATGCCGCCAAGATGCCGGAGAGCGCGTGGAAGCTGGTCTTCTACACCCTGTCGTGGTCCTACAGCAGCTACCTGCTCTTCTTCAGCTCCTACTCCTTCTTCCACGACCCGCCCTCGGTCTTCTACAGTAAGATGCACAGCGACACGCCCCTTCTCATCTCCATCACCTTGTAATAAAGAAAAAAAAAAAAGTGGAAAAGGTGCTCTCTGAGTGCGCGGAGTGGATTCACATCCGGGCCAGAACCCATTATTTGCAGTGTTTGCTGCTGGTTCCGCGCTAGGCGGACGTTTACCTTCCGAAAAAACTGTGTTTAATAGTGCTGCGGAAGTGGAAGTCCTTTTTAATGGGATGAAACGGCAGGCAGCAGACTACGGAGGCTGTCTGGGGCTAAATGTAATGACTATTCAAATGGGTCCATTTTAACAGCAGTGCATACAGGATGTGCCTGGTGGTTCATGCATATTCGGAGCCTTGAGTGGGAGACACCCGTGTGGTTCAGTGTAACTGGTGACGCTGTTATCGACAGTAAATTAGCATTTTGGTGACGCATGTTAGTTCAACATTACACATAGAAACGTATGTTAAACTCTTTGTACTACTTGAAAGGCACACAAATCACCCCCCCCCCCGTCATCAAAATGAAAATGATCTGAGTGACCGCCTCGGAGGTGTGCCGGCCCGCCCGGCTCCACTGCTCCGAGTGGAGGCGTAATGTGGCCGGACTGTTGAGGGGAGGGAGGGAGGGAGGGAGAGAGAGAGAGAGAGGTTCGAAGACAAATGAAAGCGTGGAGAAATCACAGTAATGGTGTGGCATAAGTGAAGAGGAGCAGAGAGTGTATCCTCTCTGAGAGAGAAAGAAAAGGGACGGAGGGGGGAAAAAAAAACAAAAAAAAAAAGCCCCGAGGCTCCAGTTCCCATGCCTCCTCTTGGCAGCTCCTCTGTTGTGATCCATCCGCGGCAGCCCTCCTCTCAATGTTTAATGACGGAAGGTCCGATCAATAAACATTACACACGGCCCGGGTGTAACCCCATCCCGGCGGAGACCAACCTCCTTCCAACAGCGGACGGGAAACTTTCCGTCCCCACGTCTGATAGGTTTTTTTTTTTTTTGTTTGTTTGTTTTGCTTGGTTTTTTCGTTTCGCCAGCTCGTAGCCTTCAGATCCATTGGCTCGTGGTGGCCTGTGGTATTTTAGAACCCCTGTGTGAGTCTCTCGTGGGTAAACAGGATCCCTGCAGCCCGGTCGCACACCGACTGCGCCAGCTGACAACCCAGGAAGTCCCTGTATATAGTTCACCGTCTCCAGATATCCGTTTGTGTCCAGATGGACGTATTTCTCGGTGACCCTGCTGTGTACGCCACATATTTATCCTCACTGTGCGATGGAGGTTTTCGTTGTAGCCGCATCTGTCCCGTCAATTAAAGCGGGGTTCCTGATTTGAAAACCAGGAGACAAGATGCATTCATTGCAAAATGGAATCTCTTGGTTTTAATAGCCGGTCGCGATGTTGTGGAGGAAAGATTCCTAATCGATACGCGGTCGATTTTGGGGCACTTAGGGGGAAAAAAAAGGGGGGTGACCACATTTTTGGCAGAGAGAAACTCCAAATCCATTCCAAGAGGCTACGTAACGCAAAGGCCGCACAATTATGACGAGCGATTGGCTGTTAAACTATCCGACAATATGACCTTATTAAAATTTCATCTGAATCTGGAGAAAGGATGTTAATCACAATGACTATGATCATTGGAAATGGGGATTGGCACCACCACGATGGCCACCATTTTTTATTCACTGCAAGGACTTGTGGGCCGCTGAGTTCCAGCCATTTCCCCCGTGCTGCTGTAGTGCCACCTATGGACAGCGGGCCGCTCGATGCAGCGCACGGTTGTCCGCGCGGAATAGGCCACCATTACGACACAAAGGGAAACGATCATTTTAAAAGGGCCCATTGTGTTGTTTACTTTTGTTTTTTTGTTTTTTTTTGAACGGTTCTAACCTCGCCGCCTGTTCCTGCAGACTGGAAGAGCGGCATGTCGGTGCCTACGGATATCGCCATAGCCTACCTGATCCAGGGCAGCTTCTACGGCCACTCCATCTACGCCACAGTCTACATGGACGCGTGGAGAAAGGACTCCGCCGTCATGGTGGTGCACCACATCATCACCCTGGCACTCATTAGCTTCTCCTACGCCTTCAGGTAATTGTTTTCCCCCTTCCGTGTACTCTCCGGCCCGCTTGTTTTGACTGCCATAAATCGGTTCATTGACACGCTTTCGGCGGAGGGCGGCGGTGAAAGAGGAGAGTCACTCCTTCTCGCGGTTCAGCCAACAGGCACGAAGAAACCGATCAGAAATGCCTCAGTGGGGTCATTCAATAAAAATAAAAGGCACACCAATTGGAGAAAAACAATCGAGAGAGAGAGAGAGAGAGCTTGGGAAGAGAAATTGCACCTGGACTGGGACTGTTTTTGGCTCCTCTGTCCTATTTACAATTACAGATTTATCTGAACGACTTTGGGAGCTGGGATAAAAATGGACCTGAACCGAGTGTGTGTGTGTGTGTGTGTGTGTGTGTGTGTCCGCCAGATACCACAACGTCGGGATCCTGGTGTTGTTCCTCCACGACATCAACGACATCCAGCTGGAGTTCACCAAGCTCAACATCTACCTGAAGACCAGAGGCGGAGGCTACCACCTGCTCAACGACATTCTGTCCAACATGGGCTCTGTCAGCTTCAGCATCACTTGGTGCGGCTCCACAAACGCCCGCTCGCCCGCCCGCCCGCACACAGACACACAAATTCATCCTGTCTGCTCTTGGCAGACACAGAAGATGCAAGGACGCCTCATATATTTCTGTCGTCTCTCTCAGGTTCTGGTTCCGTCTCTACTGGTTCCCTCTCAAAGTGCTGTATGCCACCTGCGTGTCCAGCATCCAGTCGGTACCCACCATCCCCTTCTACTTCTTCTTCAATGCTCTTCTCCTCGCCCTGCTGCTCATGAACATCTACTGGTTCTTGGTGAGAAACCGCACATATGCACAAACGCAGAAAGACCTACAGATGAATACACATTTTAGATGGGGGGAGGGGCAAAAAGTGTTGGTGCTAAAAATACACATTGTGATCTATTTGATCTTTTTTTTTTTTTCTCCCTTCTATGCAGTTCATAGTCATTTTCGTGGTGAAGGTGCTGAAGGTGAAGGAGGTGAACGACGTGAGGGAGTACGAGGAGGAGGACGCCAGCAAGGCAGCGGGCCTGCACGCCCGGGCGGCAAACAGCGATGGTGATGCTGGACATCACAGCTCGGCCCAGGGGTGAGCAGCACCTCCACGTGCTTTCCTTTGTTTACTCTAACCGAGAGAGGAAGAGGGGGAGAGCGAGCGCAGCCGACGGTTGGCGGGGTTTCAAAAGGCCGAGTCTATTTTTAGAAGCAGGCCGTTTGGCAGGAAACCAAAGCGGCTCAGTTTAGGCGCGACTTGTAGAATTTTGATGTGGCTACATTTGTCACCTTAAGACGGGTCCTTAACCACTACGGCGTGGCACAACCCGTTTGATGTACAGAATAAGGCCTGTATTTATCTCCTTTTAATTGCATGACTCCAATTCTGTTCGTTCCGCAAGCGTTTGCATGTTGCCGCAGATATGGATTCAGTGATTTTGGAATCGAGCGGGTCAACTGATTACGCTGCCAAAGAAGCCGCTCGCATTGCGCAAACGCCTCCCGGCCGCGTAAATGAGCACCTGGCACTTTAAACCAGAAACGCGCCAACGTGAACGAAAGCCAAAGTCTATCCCTTTTCGTGCCTTTATCTGACCTTGCGACTTTTATCTGCGAAAAGTTACCTTTGGCCACGTGCCCGACCAGCACGCGGGACCCCCATCGCCGCCCTGATGATTGTCACGGCGGCCTTTGACCACTGCGTCTCCCATCGGCTCAGAGTAGTCTCCGAGTAGTTCCCCCGCGCCGCCTCACATCTGCCTCGGCCACCTGAGGAGCTCACTCTCTCCATTCTCTCTCTCTCTCTCTCTCTCTCTCTCTCTCTCTCGCTGCAGGAAGCACGTGCAAAACGGGGTCACCAAAGAGAAGCATCTATAACGGGCTCTCTCGCCACCACCTGGCACTAGGCTACAAGTACAAGCAAGACAAAGACGCCCCTTCCTGGGACGGCTCGCGCTCACAACGTAGCTCTGAAGGTCAGAGTGTCACGAGAGAGAAAAAAACAACAGGAAAGGAAAACACCAAGTTAGGGACGCGAAGAGTTTTTAATTGCTTTTCATTTGTTTAAGAAGATCTCCTTTTTTTTTCGTTTTGTTTTCAGTGTTGTTGCTGGGAGTTTTTTTTTTGTTTGTTTTTTTTTTTTTTAGTAGAGAACTATGAATGTTATTTCAGGTGACTTTTTTTTTTTTTTTTTTTTCTTTTGTCTTTTGCTAATTCTACATTGAATAGGTTCACAATGGAAAACCAAGCGGTCTGTGTGAGCGCTGGGCTGCGATGGTAGTGCGGAGTGTTGTCACCCTTAGCCGCGCCGAGACACGAGGAGTAACAAAAAAAACAGGTGTAGGCCCGCTGGGGGTCCGCAAACACCGAGTCCTGCGCTAACCGTTGGTAACCTCCCCCCCCCCCCCCCCCCCCCCCCCCCCCTCCCCCCCCGGTTGTTACCCCCCCCCCCCCCCCCCCCCCTCCCCACTCCCGCAGATAAGCCGCGTGCTGATTGTGTAGGGGTGAGATAGACTCTCAGTTAAATATAATCAATTACTTCTCACCTCCCTCCCCTCTGCAAACTCTGTCCTCCCTCTCTCTCCGAGGAGGAAAAAAAATTGTAATAATCCAATCAAAGGGGAAACGCGTCGTGCGTTATTACGCGCGCCATTTTTATGTTTGCGGTGGTGCCGGAGAGCTCGCCGGGCACTGCTCCGGTGCTGTTGCACCACACGCATTGATTCTCATATCATTGCATAGCTGGCGACTGCGCAGCTCTGCCTCCCCTTGCGTCCATTTGCTTTGAATGGGAAAAGCCAGAGTGAGGTGGTGCGGGTATGTGTGTGTGCGTGTGTGTGCGTGTGTGTGTGTGTGTGCGTGCGCGCGGGCGTGTGTGTGTGTGTGTTAGGTGTAAGAGTACGGATGTAGCCGAGTCTTTTTAAAACTCACAACATTTCACCTCTCAGTTTGTCTCTTGTGCTGATGATCAACAGTCGTTGGGAATATTCACTTGGCATTCCTGTACAGAAAAAGAACAGTTTTTTTTATGTTTATTTTATTTTATCTTTTTGTTTTGTGTTTTTTTTTGTCTTCCCCCCCGCCCCCCCTCGTGTGTGTTGCTAAGCATCTGCCGCCGCGCTGACATGAAGGCGTACAAGCTGAGTGCTGGTTTAGTGACAGCAAATAGCGAGAATTGATTGGCTGGGTTTTTAGTGTCATCCTCTTGTTTAAAGGATATGGATTGAAATCATATTTATAACCAGTCCACTTCACCGGTGGAGGCGGCTATCGGGGTCGTGGACAATTGGAACAATAGGCGCAGGACTTGTTCGAAAATATGAAGAAATGAAGAAGTATCATGAAAAAAACATTATGTATGCACCCATTATGGTATTCAGGAATGCATGACATCGGAATGATTTTTTTTTTTGACAAATATGCTATGAAATTGTCTTACAAACGATGAAGACAAAAAAAAAGAAAGAAGAATCACCTAACTATGTAATCAAATGTCTTTTATAAATGTCTGAACTTCTTCTCTAAACACGCGCGGCAGTGAGCACCGAGCACGCACGTCACGCTGGCAGACAAATGGACGCGCACGCACACCGGTGTGTGTGCGTTTTTTCCACCCCAGCAATCCCACAGCACGGGGGCATTTCCTTTGTTGATATTTCAAACGTCCTAAACCAAAAAGGAAATATTCAATTTGACCATTCCCGCTGCCCGGCCGTATGCGTGCTTGGTGGATCCCGCCGCCGGGGGGGGGGGGGGGGGGGGTTTTTGGGGGGGGGGGGGGGGGACGTTTTTTTTCTTCTCCCCACCTTCTCGATCAAATTCCAGCTCTTGTTTGGATGAACAGCATGCTTGTGCTGCTGGAGCCAGGCCGCAGATGTTCGCCCGTCCTCCTTTCAAGTTTTACCTGTTCGTCTTCCAACCATCCCCCGGCCTCGACGATTTGGGGCGTCTTTTTTTTTTTTTCTTCCGTTTCTTCCTTTTATTTCACATTCATCTATTCCTTTTATTGCCCTGGTTCAGGTTCTGATTGTTTTTTTGGAAATGTGCTGCTGTTTTTATTTGACTCTGAGAGCACTGTTTGTATTCCAGTTGTTGTTTCGTTTCCTGCTGTGGAGGAAAGTGGTAGAGCTCTGCTCGCGTCGGATGTGTCCAGGGGCCAGGGAGGGGGCCTATCTAGCATTCTCCCAGAGGGGGGCGCTTTTTGATCTAAATGTGGGCACACATCTGTACTGTACAACCGCTAACATGGTTTATCAAAGACGCCGCCGTGTGAAATATATCAAGAGACCAGTGGCTGACTGGTCTCAGTAGCATGGCGCACTGGCCGGCAGCGACCTCTGCGCCCCCCCCCCCCCCCCCCCCCCCCCCCCGCCGGCAGCGACCTCTGCGCCCCCCCCCCCCCGACCCACCTCTGAGCCCAGAGTATCCATAGGCTGAGGATTTTAGTTTAGGGTTGTATGATGGCCGGTGACAGGTGAGCGTCGTCTACTGTTGCCTGCGCCCAGACCTGTGATCTGGGTTCCTTTGCGTCACGCCCCTCGCGTCCGGTTTGGTACTGCCTCATCAATCTCTCCACCTCTCTCTCCCCCTCCACTGTGTCCCACCGCAAACGCCGCAGGGGTGGGCAATATGAGAATGTCCCCATACCGCCAGACGGTCTGATTCTTTATTATCATGTCGACGATTCATCGACGGGTGTGTTTGGAGTAATGTTTTAAATCAATTAACGGCTTTGCGCCAAATGTATTCCAATTCAGTATGCGAGGGCATTCATCTTTTTTTTTTTTTCTTTTTTTTACATATATTCAAATGCATTTGTCAACAGACATTCTTGTTTGTTACTAAACCGTTCACAATGTCTGTGTACATTTTTGAAAGTGCTTTGAAGTGCACGCTTTCAGTGTGTATAAATACATACAATGATTTTGTCACACACATGTCTACCATGTGGTTTGACAGGTTTCTAGCATGTATGTATGCTATTACATATATTATGAAGATTTGATCCATATTGCCCACCCCTGACTGCGAGTCTGAACTGATGAAACGAAATTTAGGAAAGATTTGGGAAATTGACCTTTTCCATTTTTTTCTTCCTGATCTTGGCTGATTTTTGTTTTCACCTTAATGTTTGATTACGACATGGGCTTGCACTTCAATTCATCTCTCGGTTAAAGTTGTTGGAAACATGTTGTCAGACGACTGCGTTTGGTATCCCGGCTCCGATCTCGTGGAGGTAAAACTGGGGCAGCGGCACTGAATAAATATCGTGAGCTGTCCGACAGAAGAATGGCCTCTTCGCCCCCCCCCCCCGACCCACCTCTGAGCCCAGAGTATCCATAGGCTGAGGATTTTAGTTTAGGGTTGTATGATGGCCGGTGACAGTTGAGCGTCGTCTACTGTTGCCTGCGCCCAGACCTGTGATCTGGGTTCCTTTGCGTCACGCCCCTCGCGTCCGGTTTGGTACTGCCTCATCAATCTCTCCACCTCTCTCTCCCCCTCCACTGTGTCCCACCGCAAACGCCGCAGGGGTGGGCAATATGAGAATGTCCCCATACCGCCAGACGGTCTGATTCTTGATTATCATGTCGACGATTCTATAGTCATCGACGGGTGTGTTTGGAGTAATGTTTTAAATCAATTAACGGCTTTGCGCCAAATGTATTCCAATTCAGTATGCGAGGGCATTCATCTTTTTTTTTTTTTTTTTTTTTGTACATTTTTGAAAGTGCTTTGAAGTGCACGCTTTCAGTGTGTATAAATACATAAAATGATTTTGTCACACACATGTCTACCATGTGGTTTGACAGATTTCTAGCATGTATGTATGCTATTACATATATTATGAAGATTTGATCCATATTGCCCACCCCTGACTGCGAGTCTGAACTGATGAAACGAAATTTAGGAAAGATTTGGGAAATTGACCTTTTCCATTTTTTTCTTCCTGATCTTGGCTGATTTTTGTTTTCACCTTAATGTTTGATTACGACATGGGCTTGCACTTCAATTCATCTCTCGGTTAAAGTTGTTGGAAACATGTTGTCAGACGACTGCGTTTGGTATCCCGGCTCCGATCTCGTGGAGGTAAAACTGGGGCAGCGGCACTGAATAAATATCGTGAGCTGTCCGACAGAAGAATCTCCATGAATCCCTTGATTGTGCCAAAATATCCCCCCAGATAATGAGGCAAGTGTGATAGGCAGCTGGTGAAGAGGCAAGATAGGTAGAGATTGATTGGCAGAAAAGCGCCACAGGTATTATAAATATCTTTTAAATTGCACTGTAATTTATTACTATTGTTTTTATTGTGAATTGATGGTTCAAATTTAGAAATTGGGGAAGAGGGGAAATTTAGCTTTTTTTTTTTTCATTATTTTATGTGGAGAATCATTAACCCAATCTCTTAATTATAATGTATTTGAATGATACCGAGTTTTCAAACTGTCAGCTGTACAAATGGCCCCGTTTAATTTTTTTCCAACTTTGCTTTCAATTCAAACTTTCTAAAAATCGGACCACTTGATAGAGACTTTTCTCTTTTGTAATGCAGTTTGAATACCATTCAGCCAATGTTATAGCTTAATTTTTTTTCCCCATAAAATAAAACATGTCATTAAACAATGTAGGAGTACCTCATGTATTCTTGTTTTTTTATCATTTATTTTCTAATCATAACTATCATCAGCTTCATTGCAAAGATCAAGTGTTGTGGATGAGGTGAAACAGAGTTCAGACCCGAGGGAGGGGTCTTCTCAGTGCACAAAGGAAAACTGTTTCAATAAATAAAAAAAATCATTATGTACCACAGTATATCCCTCATGAGGGTTAAAAAAAAAAAAGAAAAAAAAAAGTCCCATGTTACTGGGGGACAGGGTGTTTAAGGTCATGCAGTAACACGTGGAAAAAAAAAAAAAGAAACAAGGCAAGACCCGGGCAGAAAGAAGCTTAATGGAACAACAACAAAAAAAAAAGACAATTTTCTTCTATTGACACGACAACTTCTCACTAAACTAATATTGTGCATGCCCTTCAAATGTTTTTTGAATTCGAATCCGACGCCCTTTGTGTCATTACATCAGAGGTATAAATACTGCAGTGCCGGCTTGATCAATAGTCTGGACACATCTTTCAAAATTGCTCATTAAGTCACGTTTTTGCCTCCCTCGACAAAAGTTCACACAACCCGATTTCTGCTGATAAAAGGGGAGTAAAGGGGGAGTTTTATCTTGTCCTGGTGTGTTGGCGTTGTACTCCTCACACAGTAAACATGCACCTCTGTGATTAGACAAGACAATCTCCTGGTTGTGTGTTTTTGATCTTTTGTACCCCGAGCTTTTCAGATCTGAGTATTTAACCTGCACACACGTTGTTTTAATGGAATTAGGATTTAAAAAGTTACACAGCAACAGAAACGTTTAAGGTGGAATCTACTTGGGTAATTATTCAAATGAAGTGTGGGAGACACGGGAACTTTCACACAAGAATTATTTGGCAATGTTTGTCGTTTTTTAAACTTCACATTTTATTTCGACAAATTGTCTTTTCCGTAAACTCTATTTTACGGAGTCATTTTCCCTGGGAAGTCAGAGAAGTCTGCTCACAGTACACGCATCTATCCCCGCACACTTAATGCCTACGATGGGGCTCCCTCACAAAACTCGAGTGAGAGAGATGCAGAGCCGGAGCGACAGATCAATTCATTGATAAACAGAGGCAAGGAACAATAACTCTAAGTTGTATGTTGAATTAAGACGGACGTGAACCTTGTCTTTCAGCGAGGTTGACCAAAAATGTATTGCGGGGCTTAATTGTGTGTGCGTGTGTGTGTGTGTGTGGTCAGTTTCTCCCTGTAGCTGCCAGAGAAAACATGCGACGTCAGTTTGCCTATTCCAAATCAATCCCGAGTCAAACATTGAAATATTTGCCACTCAAAAAAAAAAAAAAAAAAAAAAGGAATTCTGATCCCGACTGAAAGACGTCCGTGGAGAAAAGAACCGATTGCCGGTTCGTTTTGGTCCGTGAGACCGAATGGAGTAAATTGGCAGCAGGATAGAGTCTGACATCATAGTTTGTTGGACCAGGGTTACGGACACGGAAGGGATTCTGCTGGTTTGAAGAGCGTCGCGAAGAACAGCAGCTCCTCCTGTTCTTACTGGCTTGTTTTTTTTTTGTGTGTTTTTTTTTTTTTTTTGATTCAAAATTTTTTTTTTGTGTGTTTTTTTTTTTTTTATGATTCAAAAAAGGGGGGGGGCGCGGCGAGGAGAAGGAAGGGTGCTCGGTTGGCTTAGTGGGTCTTCGCCTTGGGTTGGGTGATTCGGCGCACAACACCGTAGAGGAGCCCGAAGTTCTGCACGGAGACCAGACACGGTATTCATTTCATATTTACGCGCACGGGACAGGCCCCAAAATCATCTGCGAGAGCGTATGCGCCCTGGTGTATGCGACAAAGTATATCTAGCAACGTCAGCGTCGCGTACGTTGCCTGCTGCGTGAATACAGCGACTTACCTGAATAGCGAGATACATCATCCCCAAGTAGGCTGCGATGCAGACAGCCAGCAGCAGGTCAAAAATAGCAGGCTTCACTCTGGGGGGGGGAAAAGAAAATCGGAGGTTATGAGAAGAGGAGCGTCGAGGGTTCTCGCTCATGACGTGATGGCTGCTGTTTAGGGTTGTGTTTCGTCGTTTGCTGGCCTGGCGTGCACTTTTCTTTTTAAATGTAGGAAAGGGAGTTGTAGCGCGAGCCAGGTGAGACAGCTTTTACAGTAAATAAAACAGGAACAGCTGGTTGATTGTAACGTACCTGTATGCGTTCATGGTTTGCTTGAGCTGATCGTAGAATACGAACTCCGGATCCCTGTGGAGGAGAACGTTCAAAACCGCCATTTTAACCATCACGAGCTGAATATGTCATTACGCCCATTTCTGGGGATCTGAAATCATGAGGTCAGAAAAACAGGCTTCACGCTACAGGCCAACATGAATTCCATTCAGAGGACGACGTTTCCTCCATCCCCCCGCCCGGGTACCTTTTGTCGGCTTTGACGTAGTGCCTCTTGACGTCCTTGAGGTAGCGTCCGAGGTGATACTCCAGAGTGGACACCACGCTGCTGTCCTTGTCCAGCAGCTGGGCGGCCCGCGGCTGCGCCGTCAGCCAGTCCACCACCGCCGACAACTGCTCCTCCTGCACCTGCTGGCGCCAAACCGGCCGCGTTACAACAACGCGCCAGCAGCACGCCGCTGCGGTGAGAGGAATCTGAAGTGGTCGGCTTTGTGACTTACCATTTGCTCAGTGAAGATCCGCAGGTCTCCGGGGGCCCCCTGCACAGCGGAGCACAACCACAAACGTCACACCACAGGCAGGAAGCGAGCAGATCTCCAAACAGAACTGTTTTCATACAACGACCCCATCTGTTCATACCTTCTCTGTGAGGTTGTAGATCACCCTGGCCAGCGCCTCGGCGACCACCTTTGTGTTCCTGCTAAGTTTCTTCGTATCGACGTGAGGCCTGTTGAGACACAAACGCAGGTTTGCACAGAGTCAAAAGAGGCAGGACAAGCTCCAGGAGGTCACCGAAAACCACAGACCGGGAGCGAGCCTCAGACGAGGTCAGAGACCCCAACCGAACCTCCCGACACGGCAGAGCTGACAGAGGTGTAACGTGCGATGAGCGCTCAACAATTCAATTTTGTCACCAAAGGGACACAAGGAGGTGTCGAGCGTCAGCGGCGCGAAAGAATGCAGCCGGAGAGCGGAAAGCGTGGAGTGACAAGAGAGACTTGCAGTCGTGCACCCACCCAGCAGGGGGCTCTCCCGCCCCGTGGCGAGAGGAGGAGGACACTGACCGCACGTCCATGATGCTGGAGCGCTCGGCCAGCCGGTGCGAGGGCAGGTGGGAGAGCGTGAAGGCCGGCAGGCGGCGGATCCCGAAGCGCTCGTGCTCCCAGGCCAGCATGTCGTCGGCCAGGTTGATTTTCTTGTGGACCATGGAGAACTTCAGCTCCGGGTGCTGACTGCTCGCCACCTGGGGAGGGAGAGGACAATAGGGTCACAAAACCACGGCGGTGGTCGCCACGCGTTCCTGGACGTGTGATGAATTGTTTCAGGTAAACACCGAGCAGCACGCGGCCTCCTATTTACATTTCTACGTGCGTTACTCTTACACGTCACCAACTGGGTGTGTATTTTGACCCTTTTTTTTTTTTTTTTAGGTTTTAGTGTGAGATCAGACCGTTCAAACCGGTCAGAATGAGCTCGCTGACAGAAATAGACTTGGACTGACCAATTCTAGCTCTTTGAGCAGAGAGTACTGGGGAGTCCCCTCTTTGGGAGGTTTGGACACGTGCAGGTGCATAGAGTCTCCGTTGCCCAGAGTGTCCAGGCACAGCACGAAGGCCACGTTGTCCTGCAGCAGACTGGAGTCTTTAGCCAAAGGAAGAGGAGAGAAAGGACGGCGTAAAAGGGTGACAATTGGGGCAAAGGTGGGAGTGAGGAGATTTGCATGTTTAAGTCCAAACAGAAGTTAAGATTTGTTCCTTTTTTTCCCCCGCTGTAAAGTCCTGTGTGTAAGAAAATGCAGACCGGTACCTGTGTGGTCCAGATTCTCCTCCAGCCAACGCTTGGTGCCCTGGTAGTTAAACTTTCCTCCACCAGAAACAAAGAACAGCAGGTTGTACCTTAACACACACCGGGATTCAGAAATGAGTCGGGAGCTGCGAGGACTCAGCGACTGTTAAATAAGCTTGGACATAAGAATGTGCCAGTGCGTTAGTACCGTCCACTTTTGAGCGTTAAACAGAGTGCGCGCACAGTGTTTCAACGCGGCTCTCAGAACGCACCCTGGGCAGGACACTCGCAGGCTCGCGTTAAAATCAATAGTGCTTCTGCGGTTTCAGCATACACATACAATGCCTAAAGTGAGTGAGTGGGTGGGTGGGTGGGTGGGTGAGTGAGTGTGCAGCACAGAGCTTCAGCGAGCGGTTTGTCTTAACACGAACGTGGGAAATAACGGGGACGCTGGAGGATGGGGATGCGGTGTTGCTTGCTCACCCAGCGTGCGTCCTCTTGTAGGTGTAGAGTTTGGAGAAGAGGCGAGCCAGCTCCAGTAACATGGACACCCCGCTCCCGTTGGAGTCGGCGCCGTACGACAGCCACTGGACACAAAGGCACGAGTCACTTTCCTTCCATCAGTTCCTTCACTGCTATTGTATGAGCTCAGTGTGGTTTGTACAGGAAGCGAGATCATTTGTCAAAATGTCATTAATCCTCCAAACGTTCACGGACAAAATAACATAATTCTGCCGCTAATTTGAATTCATCGTCTGAATGTTTTGAAAGTGTGACGGAGGATGTGTGGAGGGACAGTAGAAGGGAAACCTACTGGAGCGACGCCAAAGGAGTCGTAGTGAGCCACCACGACAATGGTGGGCAGGTCCTCTCCTCCGACGCCAGCCAAGCGACCCTGGGAAATGAGCCCGACAAAAACAGGAGTCGTTACACGAGGCTAGATGATTGAAAATAGAACAGGCACAGAGCGGAATTGTGCTAAACCAACACTACTGTGTTTAGGAAAGAGTCTGGCGGCGAGACAGCGCAGAGCTGAAGTTATTCACGGTCAACCCTCTGACCAAAGAGCTTGGAGAAACATTTGCCCGTGTCCTTCTCCGCTGCAGCGCAACTCAACCGTTTGTTCCTTCTGGAAATCCTTAACTAAACATACTATTTCTTAACTATCGGGAGAGAAGGCAGCGCAAAAATCCACTTTTAGTAGTTAACTGCCTGAGCCAAGGCCCCAATGAACATGATTTGCTCTCCACCAAGTGCGGAGCTTGCACCCGTTTGGGCTTTAGAGCCATTTGACCCTTCACTCCAACTTCAGGAGAGGATTTTTTCGAGGATTAATTAAATACCCTCAGAACACCGTTAAGTCCTGTGAAATGACCCTCCTGGTATTTTTCCACCAGTTGGTTAATCATACGTTTAAACCCTGTGACTCCGTGACACCCGAGGCGCACAAAAGCCTTTTTGACCTCACCTCTAAACTGGTGATGGCCCAGTCGCTGACGGCCTTGCTCTGAGCTCCGCTGGTGACCATCTGGAAGCCGTTTGCTGTGGCCGTGTGCAGCAGCACTACGGCAAACACAGAGAGTCAAACAATATTTAGTCATTTGTGCATTTTTCATGCCACATAAGAATACCCATCCCGTGCCCGTACTGCAAGTGTGTACGAGGTGGTCCCCTACCTTCAGCCGCTGACAAAGCGCCCTGTGAGGAGGACGACGTCAGGGTTTGTGTGTAGATGGACAGAAGCTCGTCGTCCTCCATGGCGAAGTACACGGGGACGATGGTCTCGGTGGCCAACATCTCTGGCTCCAGCTCCATGAACTGCTACGGAGGTCGAGCGCAGGGGGAACACGGACGCGTTCAAGAGCACGACGACACACAGACGGATTAAGTATCTTGAATAAGGCAGCGGGCCTCCATACCTGCACTATGTCCTGGGGCATGGCAGACATGTTCTTGGGCAGAGTGATGACCACGGCGCCCGCCGACTGGCGCAGGGCTTTCTGGTACTTATCGTAGGAGAAGTCTGCCAGTCGCATGATGACACAGCGACGACTTAATACCTCTGCCTCCACAGTACGGGCCTCCGTGTTCAGGATGGCGTTCCTGGTCCCTGGGAAAAAAAGAACATTCACTGGTCACCACGCAGTCCATGGGACTACGAGACGAATAAGAACTGTATGGTGCAGAAATGTTTGACAAAGGTCAAAAGGTTACGCCTGGTACTGAGGATCTATCGGTCAAGTTTGGAAACATTCGTTATTTCGATTAATGTCATACGGCGTGGACTGAAGAGAGGATGCGGAGGAGGACACTGGTCTGGAAACGGATTCCTAACTCAACTCAACTTCATAGTTAAACAGTAATTCATCAAATAAGATACATATTCACATCTATTTCATCATTGTAAACAAACACCAAGAACAAAAAGGGTGATCAGGGGTGGTTTTTAGCGCACATTACGTCCATGTAATATTTTTTCGCGATTAATATTTAATGGTCAAAGAATGTTTCCAGTGATAGTGGATTACAAAGGACACACTCCCTGCCTGTGCTCCTGACTTAGTCCTCGATGCTAAGCTACATTAGCAGCTAGCTAGCCTGAGCTCCCCTGCGTGCGGTCACTCAACGGGGCTACACACCACAGCTGACGGACCGACTCAATCAGGGTGCGGGCCGCGTTCACGTACCGCCGGCGGACCGGGAGCAGAGCGGAGCCACTCACCGTACGGCTGTCCCTGCAGGTCGTACTGCTGCATGCGGTACACGGTGAACTCATGTGCCGCCTCGGCCGGCAGCGGCGACACCAGGATGAGCACCGCGGGGATAAACACGATGAAGGTGAGGGGAAACGACGACTTGAACATGTTGTCGAACACCTCGCTCGCCTCCTCGAACATTGTGGTGACGGTGTGGAGTTCACGGCACCGGACGGGAACGATGTTTCTCAGCTGTCACGGCTTCTGGGACACGGACAGCCGGGGACTAGCTTCAGCTAACCGACCGGAGGATTTTGATCAGGTAAATGACTCGGGCACCTCTGTCACCAAAAACCAAGACGAAGATACATAAGACTACGGCAAAAAAAACACCGTTCAAATTTTAATATGTATTTAAAAAAATGTATGAATGTATAAAATGTTATTTACCTGATTATCAAATATTTCTAAATCAAAAGGTCCTTCAGGGATATTGTAGGACAGCTACACATAATGGGACGCGTAATATTATTTTGTCACTCGATGGCGCTATAGCATCACTTCTCTAATAACGTGAATTGGAGTGTTGTTTTTTGCCGACGTAAGCACAGAAACCTCAGCAATCTTCACTTTACTTTTGTCAACATTTTATACTTTTTAAATATTGGACTATTATTATATATAATATTGGATTGAACCCATTTTTAGAAGATTAAAGACACTGCATTTTCTTAAGCTCAAAGTAAAAATACGATCATTATGAAGTGTGTCTGCATACAATTTCAACCATTTAGAGCCTTCAGCACTGCATTTTATTCTAGAAATGATATTTTCATGTTATGATCATTGTTATTTAAAAACAACACTTTGACTACAGCCAGAACCTAAACGTGTGTTCATTTGGATACAATTGTTGCCAGCATCTTTAATTTGAGTTCTGGTTTTGTAAAGTGAATTGCATCCGGTGATTATCGACCTGTCTTTATCACATATATGAACAACTGATGATGAGGCGTAAACATGATCAGGGGCCAATTGGTATAACATTTGTTCTGGCAAGGACAATGTCTTTTAAAGATGTCATTTCAAAGATAAGAGGAGATATTTTATTACCACATTAGGTACTTAAGACTATTTTCCATCTGTGTCTGCGTGCCTTAACCCTCCTGCTGAATTCTTGCCATACGTCAGGGAAGTGTAAAAAAAAAAACAGCTAATAAAGGCTCGGCTTCTTGTTTAATGTGCACATTAACAGTAAAAATGGGTTTGTTTATGACCAACAGGTTGAGAGATTAAAAGAAAAAAATATATTATGGCACGAGAAGATAGGTAATAAGATCAACAGAATCCTCTATATTTTTTTTCTCCCAGACCTTCAGAGCAGAGCTTTATATAGAAAAAAAATGACAAGAATAAAAAATTAAAAGGCTGAGTCCAACTGGGAAGAGCTGAAAATCATATTCTCTCTCCTCCCCTCCCTGCCTGTCATTCTCTCCCGGGGCTGCTCTGCTAAGTAGGAGATTAATGCTGATATGATGTCCTGCCATCCCACTTAATGGACCTTGGCGTCATTATTTCCTGTTGTATGAGTAATCCATGCGCAGGCCGGTGAGAGGGCAAGCAGCACACAAAGCATAAAACCAATTTAGCATGGACACTGAAACTCGTTCTAATGAGTTCACGTTTTTGAGGAATTGTCATTTGAAGACCTGCTCAGATGACTCACAGTCTGGCCAGAGGAAAACCAACTGCTGCTTCTCAAAATCCAGACCAAAGTAGAAAAGAGCACTTGTTTCTGCAGGAAAATTGTGTTCTTGAGGCGATTGCGTGTGTGAGTCATGTCACATGGATCTAATTCCTCAAAATTCATAACATCGTGGTATCACAGGATCAAGGCAGTGGCTCGCCAAAACACACGCGGTGACATCTTTTTCGCTTGATTTTGTTTCATCAAAAAGACATCTTTACAAAACCCGACTGTGTGCCTGCCAAGCTGAACGCACGCACAGGCTCACTCACACACACACACACACACACACACACACACACACACACACACACACAATGCACCAGCTGTTGAGTGTTCAGTGTCCTCTCTCCTTTTTTTAATTTGTATCTTATTTCCAGTGCTCCTGGGAATGTCCTGAGTCAGACCAGCCTTTGCTGGCGACCCTCCCGGCCGCAGAGAAAAAAACAAAAAAACACTTCCACTGTGGGAACACACAAAAGGTGCAGTCACCGTGTTGGCGGGTGAGTACCACGGATTAACGAGAGATCAGCTACGTGGTAAAGGAGAGTGGGCAATTTTCTGCGCAGCCCGCCTATGTAAGCAGCACGGTTCATGGCCCCGTCCCACAATCTCGGAGGCTGCTGTCACTTTCTCACCACGCTGGCAGGTAGCTCAAACACTGGCCACACTCAAGTGCTTAAACCGCCCAGCGACAAGGTCAGCATCGCAGAATACCAAAGATGTAGTGTAAGAGGGAGTGCTATTTGGCATGGGCTCACCACACAAACACGGCTATCCCCACACTTTGGTGGTCTGAACCTATGAAGCAGGTCCAGCGAGTCATTCACTCCACACTATAATCCCCTTATTCATTATTTCCTCACATAAAAAAACAAACTGGGGACTTGGATATTTCAGTGAGTGGATATTCTTTGGGTGCCGTTTTCTCTCGTGCACCTGTAGCCTACCAGTACTGGATGAGTACATATGAGAACTTTTTTTTTTTTTTTTTTTTTTAATCTTCATGTAGTGTGCATTTCTATTTTTAAAAGAACATTCAGCAAACCTGCTCTCTTAACCTCTCTTAAGCTGTTCCGTCACCACTAAATGCCACTCAAGTCTACACACTGGTTCTTTAATGAGTGAGCACTGTTTTTAAAATGATTACCTTTTACTACTGCTATTTATTTATTTATTTTTTTCATTTTTTTTATTCACTTTAAAGTTGGGTCGTTTTGTGCAAAACAACATGCCATATTTATATATATATATATATATATATATATATCATTTCTTTTAGGAATATAGGATCAATAAATATGTAAAGGATCTTGTATCCACACTAGCTAAATAAAATTCTGGATCAATAAGTGCCATCATTTGAGCAAAAACCTAAAATGGAAATACTAAAATAGTATTATCTCAGAGGGCAGAAGCCAAAATGTCTTTGTATTTATTGGATACATTTTGATTCATAAAAGTCAAGATTAAAGAATATATGTTGCTTGTAAGTTCTTAAATGGATTGGACTGCACTTATTCTCTCCACCATGACCTGGTGTGTACGCTGAGTTGACGGCTGCGTCTCAATTCTCAATGCGACCCGTCTCCCCCTTTCCTCTCCCGGCTGATTCACAGTGATTTGTGGCCACAGGCCTGGTGGATGCGATATTGCCCGCGGCTTCTTTACGTACCGGGCAATTGATTTACCAATCGCTTTCACGAAGGGGCCAGTGGAAATGAGACAAAAGAAAAGAGGGAGGAAAATAGCGCATGACAGCCGAGCTGCAGCCACCGAGACCGTGAGCCTATTTGGTTGCGCGGGGCAACAGTCAGATAATGGACGACGAGGCCTCTTGGAGCCAGCCGTTCCATTAGGTTCTGCTAATGCGGTCAGAGGAGGTTGGCGTGGCTCATCCACCTTCATATCCACTTTCACAGAAGCCCAGTCATGCTGCCCAGTGGATTCAGCCTGTGTCTTGCTTTATCTTTCGCTCTAGCTTCCAATAGGTAACTTGCCCTTATTCTGTATGCATAATATACAGTACATATATATATGTATATATATATACATATATATATATATATACTGTATATGTTCATTTTTTGTCTATTCTGCACGGTTCTGTTCTTCTCTCTCCTGCCTCCTCACTCAGTCTGTCTTTGCCCACCGACCCCCACCCACCCCCCCCCAGTGCCCCCCCCCCATCCTTCTCCGGGAGAAGATCCATTTAGTGTTGCTGTTTTAGATTAGTTGGTGGTTTCCTTTGCAGTATTGTCACAGTCGTTGCACAAGAGCAAAGGGGTACAGATTGTCTCTGAGTTATTACGGCCGAGGGATTTGCGGCCGATTCACACTCTTGCGACGCAGAATTCACAGAAGCTTACTCCTAAATCCCCTTTAATGCCATATAAGCATGCGATGCTGCAATGTGTGTGGCGAAACGGGGAAACTCCGGGCTTGCGAAAGAAGTGTACATCGTATGCACAGTGGACCGTATGCCCGGTGGGTGGGACGGAGAGAAATTCATGAATGGAGACACGGGCGTGCGACCGCGCCTGGGGCAATCCCGTCCTGCACTGTGCTGGGAACGAGGGTGATGAAGTCAGAGGATCTTGTCTCACCGGTTCCCGTCTCTTTACCTATCTGTACAATATTTACCAATTAGCCCTATATGGCTGAGCAGGCCGCGTCCCCGCTGCTTGTGCTCTGGATCATGTGCACACATTTGCCATATTCTAAGTGCTGTGTTTCACTGTTTGTTAGTAGGAAGACAACAAAGTCCATCAGGACGAAAGGATCTGCCAGGATTTAAACAATCACCACCACATGTTCACTGGTTTGCACTTTGATGTCCGGTGAATAAAGGGGCCTTTTTTGTTTTTGTGTGGAAACTTTTGGGAATGTGAACACACACTGAGCTATTATCCCCCTCAGAAAAAAAAAAAAAGAAAAAGATTCTGTTGCAAACAATTGCACGCTTGCACATCCAGCTGAATGGGAACACTTGTCCCCTTGTTGTCGGGCAGGTTGATGAGAAACATTGCGTGAATGAACACAAACACAGAAGTTGCTCCACCGGTCGAGGGCCACCGCAGAGTGATATTTCTGTGGGGCTTTCACAGTGCATTACGGCCATTTGATTCATTGCCTAATAATGACCGGTCCATCAGCCGCTATCGGACACGTGGCCGCGGATGCATACATTTTTTGTTTGTCTTCTTGTTTTTTTAGTTTTTTTTATGAGCAGAAATGTTCCCATGTTACAAGGATGTTTTTTGTTTTGGTATTGGTGTGTTGATCATAAACGTTTCCCCGGTCCTTCTGAAAGTGACGTGCACACCTTCAGTCTGATCTTCCCTGCATCGTTCCCTCAGTGCCTCGTGCTTTTTGCATTTACGCCTGAGCGAGCCTGATTATGATTTTTTTCCGAGACTGAGCAGGCCTCGCGCTCCTCGCCACATTTTCATGCTCCCGGGCGGTGCATTACAATGGCTGCCTATGCCTGTTGAGCTCCCTCTGACATTCTCCCTCACCCGGCGCGCTCTCTCTCCAGCTGCCTCCCTGCCAGCCTAATAAATACAAAAACAAATTGCAGCAGGTTAGAAGTATGCAGCGTGGGCCGGAGCTGTTAGTGTAATGAACTTGGCTTCATGGAAATACGAGGCAATTAAACTCCCACGGTGCCTCCCTCTGGCCCAGACAGACAGACTGAAGGTGGGGTGTTGGAGACCCAGGGGGGGAGAGAGAGAGAGAGAGAGAGAGAGAAAGAGAGAGTGAAAGAGAGAGAGCAGGGCGCTGAGTGAGCGAGGGAGCGAGAGAGACTGGGGGCTGAAGGAGAGAATAGAACCATTTAGCAGGCTCACAGAAGTAGGAAGTGTGCTGACTGTGATTGAGTTTCAACACCAATTAGTCATGAGGCTGTCTCGTCCAGAGGTCACGGCAGGCCCGCAGGAGCGGCGCTCCGCCATCGCTCAGCCTCCCCGCTGTTTGTTTTGCTTGTTTGCCGCCCCTGATTGGCCCGATTAGCCTGATTGCTGAGTGATTGCGAGCTTTAGGTCGTTCAGAAGGTGAGAGAGAAACAGGAATCAAGCGGCGGGCGCGGTGTCGCGTGTGTGTGCGTGTGTGTGCGTGTGTGTGCGTGTGTGTGTGCGTGTGTCTGTGTTCTCGTATTTTGAGCTCAATGTCCGGTCGGGGATTATTATGATTATTACAGTAAGCTGCTCATTATCCTCGCAAACAGACCGACTGCTCCCTCGGTTATTGTTTCTCTCACTGTCCTGTTGTGAGCAGACGAACCGACTGCCAAATGTGTAAAAAGGCATTCTGGGACATGTGTGACCTCTCTCTCTATAGTACAGCATACCGTTTAATCATATCTGGATGAGTTTAAAAGGGTTAAACATCTCATCGAAAGAAAATAGGCAACACATAGTATTTTTTCAGCCTATTTTCGTTTCAAGTAGCGCCAACGTTGATGTCATCCCACACACCCCTTTAATTATTTGAGTTGTTTACCTTGTTGCCTAATGCGTGCTGAGCTATAAACTGGCATCAGCTTCATATTTACCATGCGGAAATAAAGGCTGTGCCAATTTTATTCATTTCTAATTCCTTCAAAAGTTGCAAATACGCATATTTACCAAATCAAATATATATATTCTTTTGACGGGTTATTCATCAGCATGAGAGGACAACCTGGGCGACAATTGCAGAGGTCCCCTCTAACTGCAGAACCTCCGATTCCCTTTCGCAAAGCTCAAATCAAGAACCAGAATCAAAGGCGAGAGGTCGATCTGGTCCAATCAGGGAGGCCTGATCCCGGGGCTTCCGCCACATCTGGTCTGTAATTGGCGAGGCAGAGGCTTGAAAGGACTGTCGGCGGCTTTGTTGTCCTGCAGCCGTCCCGCCCGGACGAGAGTCCAATATCGCCCCGCCGCACGGCGCTTGCAGCGTGGCGTCTGCCTCCTGAGCTCATTCTCTATCATTCTCTCCCCTCTGTGTGTGCCTTCATTGTTTGCTGTGAATATAAATATCGCCTGGCATTTGCCAGATGCACGAGGTGAGGGAGTAAGGAGGAGGGACGCAGTGATTGAAATTCTAGGGGAACCTTCGGGAAGTCATCTGAACCAGGACACACGGGAGAGAGCCAATGGTTTCCGTCCGCCTCTGTTTGCACTTGTGCCGAGATTTGTGTGAAACCTTTTTTTCTTATTTTTTTTAAGCCACACGGTCCACACTATTCCCCCATCTGTCCGACCCGTCCGACTCTTATTGGTGTACTGTAGCTTCTTATACAACATCAGCACAGGGGAGGGCGTTAACCTGATCCGCGCGCACAAACGCGAAACATCTGCCGACATAAAGCTGAGCGACCACCTCGGCGAGAAACCGGAATCACGAAAGGCCGCAAAAGCCCCGTTGGTTTGAGGGAGCTCGAAACATCTGCCGGCTTTGAAGCTCCCCGGGAAGCCCTGCTCCCGCTCGGCGCGGATAACACTCGGGCCTTAGCCCAAAGAACTGTCCGCTCCGAATCTGCCCGCTGCAAGAAGGAAATGAAGAAAATGTGATGAAGGGAGTGAGCGGTGAGCGTGTGAGTGTGAAGTTGACACCGTGAAAAGCGGTGCCGCGTGGACGGGATTTGTGTGCGCTCGTTTTTACAAATAATACCACTCTGAATCTGCAACATTCCATGTGTTACGAAGGATAGATGGGAAAAAAAAACGAAAACACGACTAGCTGGTCCCACCGCTCTGCTGAAGTCCACTTCAACGTCACATTTAGAGAAACTTTACAGTTTCAATTTCTTTTCATGCTTAAGCCAGCGGATGGGAGGAATCAGGATCTATCTATGACCATAGAAGTAGCGCACGTGGAGAAACAAACAAAAAAAAAACACACGCGAGGGGACAGTCCAGTGGCAGATATATGGTCACATCTCCATCCGACGATGATTGTTCAAATAGCTACCGGTGGTCAAAGTCGTGTTTTGAAATGATTTGCAAAATGGCAAAATCAAGTCCGATTCCGGGGGGGGCGAGCGGCTTTATTTATAGCCCTCGTTGTCCTCATTTCCTATTCTATTAGATTTGGAAATCATCGTCACCTCTACTAAGCTCGCCACCCCTCCCGCTGTGCGGTCGCACTATCCCGACAGTACATAACACACACGGTGTTGGGATTGGCCAGAAATGATACCCTGCGATGATCTCTCGAGATATAAGATTTACAACACAGGACGCACGGTGACGCACTTCTCGTCCAATGGCCGAATCCCAGATGAGAATGTGCTGAAGACGTGACAGGATTCCATTCATCATCCTTCACCGCTCATCCATCACCGGTGGCAGGCGTCGGTGCTGGGTGAAAGCCCCCGACTCTGCCCCCCCCCCCCCCCCGCCCCGGCCCCCCCCCCCCCCTCCTCTCTCCCGGCTGCTCGCTCCAACATGTGCGGCGGAGAGCTTCCTGTGGTGCGGTGATTTATTCCGTCCCGTGTGGCGTCCACATGTTGAGGACAGAAACACTGCAAATGGGTAGCGTTTGTGGCATCATCCCTTCGTGCCCCTTCGGAAAAAATAAGTAAAAAAACAACCCCACAGGCACTGGAGGAGTGAGAAGAGCGAGGTGGAAGTCGCTGTATTGAAAAAAAAAAAATGCATGCACACGCGTGTCGACGTGTGCGCGTGTGCAAGTGCCGGTCTTTCGCGGTTTTATCCGTGTACGGGTGGGGGGTGTCGGACGTACTTCCCAGGCACCTGTCCGCTGCGGCGTCCTCCCCTTTGAAGCCGGGCAGTGGTGTGTCATCCAGATGTGGCAGCAGGGGAGCGAGGAGTTCACTCAGTCCCCGGGGATTTTCTCCCCCCCTGAACCCTGCGATGAGCTATACAGCCCACGTGTGTGTGGGTGGGTGGGTGTGTGTGTGTGTGTGTGTGTGTGTGTGTGTGTGTGTCCTTATATTCCACATTCTTAATTCTCAATTCTGCAGCGCTGCTTGCCACCTCCGATTTCTGCTACCCTCACCCGCCGTTCACCTCTATTTCTTCTTGTTTCGTCATCCTCCCTTGGATATACAGTAGCTATCGCGTCACATGACCTACTGTCGTGGATTAGAGCTGTTCTCGGTGTCTTGATTTGAAGTCAAAATTCATATCTTTATTCCATCTTGCTGCCTCATGTTGCAGCCTAGCGATCAACTGCTAATAATCGCGAGGCCCAGGGCTCTGGCATTGTGCTGTCACGGCTCACTGACGCAGGACATTTTTTTAAATATTATTAGTTACACCTGGGGGAGGGGTGGGGCGGGGAGAGGCTCTAATAAAATATAATAAATGCGGGTAATCCGTTGCATTAGACGGAGCGTCGAGCGTATTGAAAAGGAACAGGCATGTGGCCGCGATAAGCCCAGCTGCGGACGACTCTGTGCTGGAGGACTATGGGAAAAGAATGGAGTGAGAAGTTAAACGTGGTGCCCTGAGGCAGCGTGCACCACACACACACACACACACACACACACACACACAATCCCTCTCTTTAACGGCTTACAGCAAAGAGCGCCTCAGCTTCAGGGGAACACATGTGTCTATTTTTCACTCAAGAATCATCTACTGCGCCTGTGTGCGTCTGTGTCTGTGTGTCTGTGTCTGTGTGTCTGTGCGTGCGTGCGTGCGCACGTGCGTGTGTTTTGACATGGGTCTGAGTTACTTTGTCTCATTATACTTATATACCGAAGTTATTGACAAAAAAGGAGCTGTGACATGTCTGAATTGCCCTTGAACTCAGTATGTTAACAATCGGATTGCGAGTCATCACATTTTTTTTTCTTTTTTTTTTTTTTTAAGTTAAAGAAGGAGACGAAAATGACACCGAGAAACTCTTTTGTCGGCGTCATTTTTCACACGCACCCATGCCACTGCCCTGTGCCTGAAGAGGCGAGCTCTGGTTCGGGCTGGAAACAGGATGTGGGCTGGAGAGCTGGGCATCTGCCACATGCCATGGAGCCTCTGGAGCTCATTTGCATAGTTTTTGTACGTGTGTGTGTGTGTGTGTGTGTGTGTGTGTGAGCGTTAGCACAAGAGTTTAGTTTGTAGCCGAGTGTCCATGGAAATCCCTGCGTACATGTGTGTCGTCAGTTTGCGCTTGTTTGTGTGTGTGTGTGTGTGTGTGTGTGTGTGTGCTTTTTCGCTGAAACGCTTGCACGTGTGTGCTTGGATAAATGTGTGCCTGTGTGTAAGTTGCCTCCCCCATTTATTGCGTAGGCTTCCTTTCCCGGCACAGCACCATGCATGGCATCCCCGCTGGCACTGTCTTCGGCCCACCCTGGAAAAGTCAGAGTCGGGCAGCCAGGCTGTCTCCTTCGGTCTGTCATCATCCTCCGCTCTCCGTCTTTCTGCTCCGGCAGAGCGCGGTTCAGTAGCAAAACCCGGGAATAAAAATGCAGCCAAAGGAACTACCTTAACATGTGCGGGAATTTGACTTACTGCAGGCCTTCTTACGAAAAACAACCGTTCCGCGAGGACAGGGTTAAAAAAAAAAAACAACTTGATTACATCTCGAGACTTGAGACCGGGCTGTACAGAATGGGACATGACTTGTGCAAACAAAGCAACTCCTCCAGTGTTGATTTAAACGCATTTTTTCCAAGTTTGTTTGCTGCCAAAACTCCGGTAACCTATAGACGGAGACTGAGGGCCGGGGGCGGTACTTTCACACCTCTTGGGTAGACGTCGGGTTTTCCCGGATGTCCCGGGCCCAAATCCGGCCGGGGACCTCGGGTTGCATCCCTTCCCTGTCTCTCCCCCATTGTTGGCTCTCGGCACTCTGCTGTCGGATACATCTATTAATCCCCGAAGGACATTAGAGAAGACTTAGATTCCGGTCTCCCCCTTTAATGGATGGGAGATTTGACTTGTGCCTTGCTTTGACAAGATGTAAGACTCGACTTGGAAACGGCCCAAAAAGACAACTCAGCAGCCTGTCATTGCTGGAGTTTTTCCCCCCCCACCCCCTTCTCTTAAACCATGTGGCGTCGCTGTAAAGGCCACTTCACACAAACTGCATGTGACACTGTGTATAATTCTCTGACATACTGAAGTGAATGTTTGGACTGAGGTGGCTGGAAATGAGGGTAAGATCCCCGGGGCTGGGATACCCTCATTTCCAGCCCGCCTCCTTATCCTGGCTCAGTCCGCTGGAAACTCTGAACGCTTCGGACTAGTTTAAACAAACAAATAACCCCAGAGGGGAAACTGTGAGGAACCCAGGCGGCCATCAGCACCTCGGCTCTGAGTAATGGGCGCCCATTACCGACTTGAAAGATAGGTTGTTTTGTGCTGAGACGGCACCTGTGATTAATGTCGCCATGCCACGTGTGTGCGTGCGTGCGTGTGTGTGTGTGTGTGTGTGTTCATTTC
Source organism: Colistium nudipinnis (assembly GCA_016785305.1). NCBI lineage: Eukaryota > Metazoa > Chordata > Actinopteri > Pleuronectiformes > Rhombosoleidae > Colistium > Colistium nudipinnis. The sequence goes on along the minus strand of JAFBJU010016734.1, from coordinate 1,140,540 downwards.
TGCTCTGCTCTCAAAAGTGCTAATTAATATGAGGCAGTTTTCAGAGTGGGGGCAGCCGTTTCTCACGGTCGGGCGTTATTTCGCAGGGTTTGAGAGATCGCTGCGATCTGTTTTCTCCCCCCTCTGCTCTCAAATACGGTGGGAGTTTTTATTTGTGGCACTCAACGAATTGAAAAATGACTTTCAAATACTCCTCGCGTGGCGCCTATAGGAGACAGCAGTGGCGTCATCAGTGACGCGGCCCGGTACGCCCGAACTTTTTAGATCCCGTTTTGCCCTTTTAGACATCCAGCCATCGCGTCCGCCTGTCAAAATATTACTGAGATATAGAAAACCAGACAAAAGCCATGCGTCGGTAGCTTCCTCTTGCCACGAGCTCCTGAGAAAACCAAGGCTGGAAACACAGACAGCCGGGGTCCAATATTCTGCGGAGAGATGATATGGTGCGCTGATAAACGTGCGGCTATGAGTTATGAAATGGACAGACGGCCGCAAGAACATTGCAGGAGCTGCAGTTCTCGCCCCCCCCCCACCCCCAAACTGCTTTTGTAAGATATTATCTAACTTCAAAGGGAACACAAAAGCTAAATTAATGAATGTTATGTCTGGACATGTAATACTCTTTGAAATACAGTCTAATCTTTGCCGCTGCCCTCTAACCGTTTTAGATTTACAGCAGGGAGCAGTCGGAGCCGCCGGGAGTCGTGTTTCCAACTCAAAGAGGGGGTTGGGGGGGGTCGTCATTAGGACGTCCCCGCGGAGCGGCTTCCTTCGGTTTGGTCGTTTTAACTCTGTGTCACGTATTGTGCTGTATTTCCACGACGACCAACTCTCTATCGTTTGGAAAAAGCAAACAAAATCCTCTTATACGGGCGTGTGAGCGCGGTGAGGGGTTGTTTTTCTTTTTTAACGGACACTACAGCGGGAGAGAAAAAAAAAAAAAGCGCTTTGGACACACGGTCGCGGCGATAAAAAGCGGGCACTTTTTCTGCTTACGGGACACTCTCTCCGCCGGGCCTCCTGTCACTCCCCGGCGTCGGGGCCTTAAAGGCCAAGTCCGAAGCTGTTTGTGCGCGGCTGCTGATAAAACACTGTCAGGCGTCCTCTGGCTTTGTTGACAAAGTGACTCTCTCTGTCGAGCATATTGATGGCGGGGCCTCTGAGAGCGGACGTGACTGTGCAACCTCCAACATTTGCTTTTTTTTTTTTTTTTCCTAAATTTCCGTGCCGCAAATGATTTTAATCGTCTCGTGTGACGAATGACTTCCGACTGATTATTTCTGCTGCATGAAAGGAATCCAGCCCCCCCCCCCTTCGCTCCTAGCTCAGCAACCGTAGCTAGGGGCAGCATCCACATGGTGAAGTTGAGCGTGCACAGGGGCCAAAACGGGAGCAATAATGATCATTTTTGCTGAAATAGTTTGGAAAATAACGCATTCATTAGGAATATGAGCCCTTGTGTCATCCGGTGACAAAATATTGAATTGAGAGTCTGTTTGACGCTCCAATTTCTTAAACTTCTCTCCACAGAAACTGATAAGGATGCTTATTTTTCTTTTTCTACCTGGGATTGGCAACTTGAGCCTGAATCACATGTATGACCACTTTTTTTTGGGCCTTCTCACTTTCCAACAGGACAACCCTCTTGAGTGGAAAATGTGCCCCTGCCCTGGGGGCATGCGATTCTGTGTGGAAAGATTCAAACCAAATCTCGGCGGATAATCAAATCAACTTGAATGACCGAAATGTGCGCCAATCAAAGGATGCTGGAACCTGTCTGGGAAGGAACAGCGAGACGTCGAAAACTCCCAATTTCCCTCATTGTTTGGTACCGTCCCCAACGAAGTGGTTAAATGTGTTTCCCGTTGTTGCATTGATTCATCGCGCATCTCTCGCAGTGGCACGGACGGCCATTAGCTCCGTAATGGCGGGGAAAACGTTGGAGACGATCGCGAGGCAAAACAGAGAAACACAATCGATGCCTCTCAGCCTCGAGAAACATGATCCTGCAACCTGGGCTCCTTCAAAGTATCCCAGCACCTCCGTGCGTGGGGGCGGCACGAAAAAAAAAGAGAGAGAGAGACAGTGTCCCTTTAAGGGAGAACTCGCCGAGGGAGAAGAAAAGCTGCAAAGTAGGAAGGAGAGGAGGTGTGTGTACGTGTACGAAGTACATGTCAAACTGAGAGACACTCGGGAGAGAGACAAGACAAAAGAGAGAGGAAGACAAAGATGGACGGACCCGACATTGCATTAGGCACTAAGAGCCACTCCTGGCTGGCTGAAGGCTAATGCAATTTCAACAGGAAGAGTTTCTCAGCAGAGGCTGTAAAAAAAAAAAAAAAAAAAAGTAGCGAGGGAACGAAAGAGGAGAGGCAGAGAGGGAGGGATAGAGAGAGAGCAGGGAGGGAGGGGGGGGGGGGGGGAGGGAGGAGAACTGGCAGCGCTGGAGAGACACTCGGGAGAGAGACAAGACAAAAGAGAGAGGAAGACAAAGATGGACGGACCCGACATTGCATTAGGCACTAAGAGCCACTCCTGGCTGGCTGAAGGCTAATGCAATTTCAACAGGAAGAGTTTCTCAGCAGAAGCAGAGGCTGTAAAAAAAAAAAAAAGTAGCGAGGGAACGAAAGAGGAGAGGCAGAGAGGGAGGGATAGAGAGAGAGCAGGGAGGGAGGGAGGGAGGGAGGGAGGGAGGAGAACTGGCAGCGCTGCTTCAGGCTCTCACATGGACAGTGGATCTCTTGGGACAACTGGCTGAAAGTCTCTCTCTGTCTCCACTGTTCCTCCGGGCTGAGTGGGTCGCCGCTCCGCTCCGTCTCCACGGTGATTCGTCGGGTTTGCATGGGAGGAGAGAGACAGAGGGGGGAGAGGGAGGGACAGAGAGAGAGAGAGAGAGAGAGAGCCCGAGAGAGAGAGAGAGAGAGAGTGTGGGCGGGCGGACAACTCCGGCGGCAGGTAGGCAGCAAGCTACCAACCCCAGCTGGCCGGGTGTGTTGACTCCACATCTCCACATCTGACCTCTCCTTCCCCGAGCCGACTGTGGGAACGAGGGTGGACAGATCTTCAGTTTTACCTCCCCCGCCTCCCTCCCTCCCTCCCTCCGTCCCTCCCTCCCTCTGCTGGGCTATCAGGCTCAGGGGGACCCGGCCCCCGGGACAGAGCGGGACACGACACAGGACGGGACGGCTTTGGCGGGACGAGCCCAGCGGGGACACCCGGGCGCCGGCCAAGTGACGCCCGGGATGGTCACGGGCACGGTGGGGTCGTAACGGGAGCGGGGGTCCGGTCAGACGGTTCGTCGGTCACGCCGGTCAGACGGGTCGCTCCCACGGGGTCAGCGCTTCCACTCCGTGCTTATCCTCGTCTGAACTCTGAGCGGACTCACATCTACCAAGTATCAAAGAGTGGATCTATGGGCATGGTGAGTGGCTCTCTCTCTCTCTCTCTCTCTCTCTCGCGCGCGCGCGCACACACACACACACACACACACGCTTCTTTCACACGCTTTTTTTCCCCTTTGAGTCTGCTCCTTATGCGAGTGTGGCGTTCCGTTTCCAAATTTGATTAGGTTTTTGCTGTGTCGTTTCGCTCTTTCTTTTTTCCGTCCTCCACGGCGCGCGACTCGTCACCGACCCAGGACGAGGCATTTTGCCCGGACCGCAATCAAGGGGTTGGCTTTTCAGTCGTCATTCAGACCCCGCCGCGGAGGGGGAAAGAAAAATCCAACTCAATGCAGTTCGGCGCTTTTCAATGTAGCGTAGGGGGGGGTTTTTGCCGAGGTTGAACCCAATTCGCCGTTTAACATTCGGTTTCGAAGAAAAGCCCACGTACACACCCAAGCAGCGCGGGCGGGCGGGCGCGCGCACACGCACGCACACCTGCCGGACTTTCGGCCGCTGTACCAGCAATTGTCCTCGGCAGACCCCGTGACTGCGAGGCGTCCTGTAGCACGGCACGAGCTCACCGCTGTTTGGAGAAGGAGTTTGGTATGATAAACTAACCCTACGTTCAAGTGCACGAGCCTTTCCGGACAAATTGCTGAAATATTTGAGCCCGCTCCAAGGTTTTATCTGGGTCTGCCCAAGCAGCAAGTTGTTCCCATGTGTCAGGAGCGCGGACGGCGGGGAGCGGCAGACGCTCCTTCGTGCGGTTTCACATTTGGAGGCGCCAACCAGGCGATTTTCAGCCGAACGGATACGTCGATATTTATTATATTGGAGGTTTCTCTCCATCCCCGGCCTTCGGACTTTCGGCCGCTGTACCAGCAATTGTCCTCGGCAGACCCCGTGACTGCGAGGCGTCCTGTAGCACGGCACGAGCTCACCGCTGTTTGGAGAAGGAGTTTGGTATGATAAACTAACCCTACGTTCAAGTGCACGAGCCTTTCCGGACAAATTGCTGAAATATTTGAGCCCGCTCCAAGGTTTTATCTGGGTCTGCCCAAGCAGCAAGTTGTTCCCATGTGTCAGGAGCGCGGACGGCAGGGGAGCGGCGGGCGCTCCTTCGTGCGGTTTCACATTTGGAGGCGCCAACCAGGCGATTTTCAGCCGTACGGATACGTCGATATTTATTATATTGGAGGTTTCTCTCCAAATCGCGATCAAATGCTGTGTCCAGTGAGTGGGTCCGCGATGATGCCAAACGGACCAATTGTCTCCCTCCGGCTCTGTAGCTCTGTGTGTCTTACTGCGTGTGGCATCCCCGGCCTTACAGTTGAGTGTCACGACTTTCATCATGCACCGCCTGTATGTAACAATATTACACCACCCCTGTAAGTTATGAGCTGGCGTAGCGTCTATGATGATTGCGGCCTGTCTATGTGTGCCCTGGAGCGGTCAGTAAGCCGGACCAGAGCGGGTAGGAACTCATATTTGGACAGAGTCCTTTGTTCGCGTGACATATGACTCGATGTTGCAGCGTCCGTTGCCGTGTCTCTAAAAAAAATAAAAAAATTTAAAAAAGCGCGCCAACGGGGGCGAAAAAAGATGAGCGCACGGTCAACTTTTTTCGCCCTCGTTGGCGCGCTTTTTTTTTTCTTTTTAGAGACACGGCACCGTTTGCTTGGGAAGCTTTCTGCCCTCCGGCGGTCAGAGATCCCGCACTCCGCCTATAAATCGCGCAAAGCCAAAACGCCGCGCGCTCGTTATCTGTGGCAGATGGGCGTTGTCTCGAGCACAATGAGCAGATGTTTGTTATTTCGGGGTTTGGCTGCTAATTTTTCTCATCAATCACGTTTATGCGTGCGTGTGCACATGCCTTGTATGGAGTGCATGCCTGTGTGATTGCCCGCCGCCCGCCCTCCCTCCCTCCCTCCCCCCCCCCCCCCCCCCGCCCTGCGAGAAGTGCATCTGTGCGACTCCGCAGTAGTTGTTGTAAGTAGTTTGTGCGTGCGTCCTCCTCCTCCTCCTCGCTCACGGTTTCCCTGCACTTTGTGCGTTCGCCGGCTCAGATCAACTGCGGAGTGTTTAAGTGCGCGGGACAGCATGGTTTCCCTCGGCTCTTTCAGGCTGGCCATGCGTCCACCACAGAGAATTTCTGTCCGAGCCGAAGGCAATTACAGCACACATCCAAAGCCATCCCAGCCAGGAACCAAATGAAGGGGCCTTTGATAGGGCCCCGACTGATGGGTATTTACTTTTTTTTTTTTTACGAGCAACCAAGTAGTAAACAGCTTGCCTTGTTGGCGCTGGAGTGAGCCTTTAAATATAGGCCTGTTCACACACAAACACGCAAATAAACGCACACGCACACGCACAAGTATGCGCAGGAAAGCTCACGCGAGGTTCTCTCGAACTTAAAGGGGAAAAGTACAAGCTCGTTTTTTATTTTTTTATTTTAATTTTTTTTGCTTCTGCCGAGTCATTGGACGCCGGCGACGCTGCCAGCTCTGTTAGCGGTCACCGATTTCATAATCAGGTTTGTCGAGCTGCGCCTGCTCATTGTTGTTTTTTTTTGTTTTTTTCTTTTTCCCCCCATGTTGTTTCGGCGCTGCAGACACAGCAGCAGCGGGAGCGGTAGCCTCCGATTGAAGCCATGTGTGGTGGAAAAACAGGCCTGGGTTTGTGCAGAGATTGCATGCTCGGAGTGGGAGGGAGCCTGCCGGGTTACAGAGGTCACGCTCCAAACACGCCAACTCCTCCCGCTCTCCTTCTCGCGCGCCGCGCTGACGGACGCGTCCCCGTAGGCCGTCAGGAATCCGTCCCTCCTTTCTCGTGCGAACCACCCCCCCCCCCCAAAAACCTTTCTCGTGCGAACCACCCCCCCCCAAAAAAAAAAAAAAAACGTGTAGTTGAATAAAGATCAAACATAGGCCTTACATAAGGCCATCACTGGCTTTTGTTCCTCCAGGTGAGAACGCTGAGTTCAGGGTGTGCCGCAAACGAAAGAGTGGTTGGTCTAGTTGAGTGCCGGGAACATTTATTATGACTCTGCTCCGCTGTCATGGATCCTCGCCTATTCCGCCGACCCCAGCGGTCTCACGCTGTGCGTGAGCCCATCCCCTCCGCCCGTACGTCACCTGACCCCCCGCGCACGGGCGCCCTATTTATCCACACTTTCATCTCTTTCATCCATCTTTGACCATCTTCAGTGCAGGATGATCCCCCGGCTCCTCTCGGGGGGGGGGGGCCCCCGGCGGGGGGGGGGGGGGGGGTGTTCTCGAGTGTTTCCCCCTTCCCGTCAAAGTGTTATCGGGCACCGCCGGAGCTATTAGCTAATAGCGCAGATAGCCACCACGATCAGATTCGGAGATGGCCCATGCCAGGCCTTTAATGCAGCCGCGCCATTTCCCCTCATCCCGCGTTATAATCGATCATGTTCCTGACGGAGCGGAGAGGGCCCGGATCCGTTTTTTTTTTCTTCCGTTTCTCCATTGTTCCTGTTAGAGGTGAGTCAGGGCCTCCGTGAAATGTAGCCATTGTACGCTTATGACGTTTGAAAGAAAAAGAAAAAAAGTCTCGTGTTCCCTGTCATTTCTAAGTAAATTTTTGAAGATTATTGATTTTTGCATGAAATTACATCCCCCCCCCCCCCCCCCCCCCCCCCGCAAATTGCATCAACGCTATGCAAAGTGGATTATCGTTAATGGGACATGAGAAACAGCTGCCTCACTCATCGGTCACGTGTGATCCAATGAGCGACATAATGAAGCCCAGACCCCCCGACAAACACCGGTAATGACTTCCTAATGCTCGCGGGGTCTTTAGCTACCTACAGAGGTGCGATGGCATGAGACCGAGTCTGGGTTTTTTTTTTTTTTCGGACTATCTGTCCTGTTTGCGACGTTTGATGTCGAAAGAAAAAACGTGAAGTGGGCGCAAATGTCAGATTCGGCACTTAGGGAAAGTTACAGCAATAGTGCCCCCCCCCCCCCAGACTCGACTCGTCTTAGTTTGAGACATCAACGGTTTGCTCGAATAGGGCTGTGTCCCAACACAGCAGAAGAAAACACTTATTTAAAGCCGTTCCCGAACAGCCGCACTTGGGTGGAAAGCACGCTGATAGGGAGATGAGCGACGGGGATATTGTTTAAATATGTGGATAGCATTCTCGGCAGGGCCTCTCATAGGGAAGTGTTCACATTTGAAGTGACAGTTGTGTGAAAAATTCCAAAAATAAAAGAGAGAGAGATTCCGTGAGAAGGTAAAACCCTGTATTTCCTAATCTGGGTGCAATTTGGCGGAGATTATCGGAATGCAGACCCCACACACACACACACACACACACACAATTCAGAGCGAGCACCTGGTCGGGCGGCAAACTGCTGCCAACATTCAAAGATTTTCGAAAAAGGTTGTGAGTAAAAAAAAAACAAACAAAAAAACAAAAAACAAGAAGAAGAATAGAATAGAAAAAAAACAAAAAAAATATTACAGCTTCACACATTTACAGGCTGGAACAGTGTGATAGTCTTCCCTGATGTATTGAGGCCCCTAATCGTTCCCTTTCTCACACGCTTGCACAGACCTTCTCGCAAACGTAGATTTATCTCCGTCTGCAGTGTTTCTCCTTCGCCCCCCTCAACAGTGTGCTGGTGTTGGGTGAGAGCAGGGTGACAAAATCCCAGTGGCACCGGGGTGCGAGGCGCACGGTGACGTCAGCGCTGCGCGACCGGGTTCCCCGCTGGGAATCTGACACCCGCCGTGACCGCCGCACATATCGCAACATCTCCTGTGCAAACACCGCCCGCCGCCAAACGTGGAATTACACGACAAACTGCTTTTCACCAAATGGTGTGTGGCTTTTGTCACCCCTTTGGAAGAAAAGAGGCAGGGAGAGTCAAGGAACTCGCGTGGCTGTTTTACGTAAACACGAATGTTAAGAAAGTACTTTTTTACGGCTGCTTCTTTTTGATTTTAGGGTTCCAAATGTCTTATTTCCACTCCGGCTCTCCCTCAGCCTCTTGCCGAACGTGCAGTTCCTCCAGGCAGCGTAAATGAGGTCATTTTGTTCATACCAGAGTGCAAACCATGCGCTTTCTAAATGCGTTCGCACCTTTAGCCATGTAGGCGACAATAAGTTCACCTCGCACAACCCGGGAACGGGGCATTGTGCTTTCACACACCACAAACAAATGACAATGAAAATCGAGTGTAGTTGCTATGGGCATATGGAAATGATGTCCAAGTAGTTCAGAATATTAGTTTTGAACTGTTTCTGTGGAAAGTTAAAAAAAAAAAAAAAAAAAAAAAAGTAAAAAGTAAAGTAAATGCTCCTTCTTCATTTTGCAGTGAGGTATTTATTTAAAGCACAATACATTTGATTTCTCCTGCAATAAAAAAAAAACAATATAACGACATCCTACATTTTGCATATTATATTTATTATTATCACATTTAGCATGTTAGTTGCACCTCTACCCTTTACGCTGCCTTGATGTTCGGCTTAAAGTTTGTTTTGCACGTGTGACGACCCGACAATAGCGGCACCAATCCATTGTTTGCAATGCTGAGCCTCCACACCCTGCAAACAAACACTGACCGCTCCCTCTCAATTGCCCTCACCGTGTCGCTCTCCTCTTTTACACAGGCCAGGTCATGCATGTAAACGGAACAACGGAAAACGACACTGTGGACGCACGCACGCACACACGCACGCTCGCTCACACGCACGCAGGTGATCCATCGTTCGTTTCCCTACAGCTGTTCAGTCAAGCACTAACTTTACATTCCACCTCGCACAACCTAGACAAACATATTTATTCATGATTCCTGCGCAGGGTGGGGCAGACTGTTGACGCTGCTTGACAGGGCAGGCATATTTCTCTGTCTGGAAGGATCCTGCACGCTCGGCGTCGGATTGTACAACATGTACTGTGGCTCCGCACGTTCACGCCCGGGCTGTAAGAGACACCCGTGTCCTTTTGGAAAATGATGCACGGGATGCCTCTGAGATCCTGCTGGATTATGTGTGTGTGTGTGTTTTTTTTTAATGCGAGTGCAAGTATAGACAAGAAAAAAAATCCCTGGCATGAACAGGCTTTGTGCTGTTTTTGTTAAGTTTTTTTTTTTTTTTACCGATGACGGTGCTTTCAGAGGCTCTGTGCTCCTGCAATGTTGATTATGGGTGAATCTGCACGACGGCAAGTGTTGAAATCATAAAAATTGAACGTCATTCGAAAGCAAACAAAAAAAACAAAAGATTTCTTCAACCATTTTGACTCTTAAACCAGGGGCAAGGAGATGCTGAGGAGTAATCAAGGCGAGACCGTTGAGACCCCTAACCTCCTCCTCCTCCTCCTCCTCCTCCTCACCACTCCACAGTCCTGTCATTATTCCTTCCCCACCAGGGTGGGCCCTGGAATTTCCCCCTGCGAAACAGCACAAACAACAACAACAGGAGATAATAATACACGCAGACGTTGCAAATATGGAACGTCTGAAAGGAAGTTGTAAAAAAAAAAAAAAAAAACCCAGACACAAGTGTGTTTTTTATTTCTCTCTCCGTCTCCCCCCGTGAGCCACCGTGCAGCGTCGAGCCCTCTACAATGGGAAAACAAAATCCAATAAGTAAATAAATAAAAACTCTCGTTTAATGGGAGACAGAGACGGAACGGAACCGCGTCGATGTGTCACAGCCGGCTCATTGTTTGCCGAAAAAAGAAATCGGTCCTCCGCGTTCCCCCCTCGGGCTGACGTGCTACACTGGGGCTATTGACGTCCGGGTGCACCGGTGGGTTTGCACAGCGCTCGCCTTTTTTCAAACGAGCGCTGGTTTCGTCCCGCTCTTCATTTGCTTAAAACAAACAGACCAGGTAGCTGGCTCCGCATATGCTGCGTCCGTACAGCGGGAAAATCTGCAGAGTCGTTCCTCATCTCCCGCCGATTTCTTCTCTTTCTTGTTGTTTTTTTTTTTTTTTTTCCTTTTTTCGGAGATAAGTCGTATCATCTTTGATCCGGGGGGGGGCGTCTCGCAGGAGTTATTGTAAAGCCTTTCACAAATTATCTTTAGATCTGTTCCAAGTTGGAATGTGAAGGCTTTTTTTTCCCAGACTCCCCGAGGGATTAACGTGCCCCACGTGTCTCTTTTTCTCTCTCTTTCAGGTCACAGGTGCTTCACAGCTGCGGCGCATCTGGAGAACCGGCGGAGGATGCTGGGGAGAAGATACGGGCCAGGGCGGAGAGGGCCTCTGGCCCCCCCGGCTGTGGTGGGGAGGGTTCCTGGCACGGTGATTTGATGCACAAAGAGAAACAAAAATCACATTGCCAGGGATTTCCACTCCTACACAGCTCAGCAGATTGGCCCAGTCACAACATCATGTACGCGCGGTGGGAGGCTTTCGGGCGGTCTCCTTCGCTGCCCTTTTTATCTTTAAATCTGAAACGGGAACGAGCCGAAGGATGAAATACTGGGGCAGGTGAGAGGGGATATCGTCTCTACGAGTCATTTACTCGTGATTCGTGATTTATCAACCGGGAGACAACAAAGCGAAACCTCCACGAGCATCGCGGACTCGGAAACCGGCCAAGGTTCACCACGGAACCCGCCCGTCAGGGGGGGGGGGGGGGGTTCCCGCGTTCCCCCGTTCCCTGGAAAGCCAGCCACCTAACTTGCTAAAGGCACAGAGCTTAGCTAATTGGTGAGCATTGATCCCTGCTGTGTGTTGTTCACAGTGGCTAAGTTCAGTGCCTGAGGTGAAATGGTTGATTCGACGGAGGGGGGGATTCGTCCCGGTGAACGGAAAGAACCGGATGTGTGTGGGGAAAATGGCGGGAGGAATGAGGATCAAAGGCCTTTCCGGATTTCTATGTGTTTGTGGGGACGTGAATGCAGGTCGGGACTGTGCCCTACGGGCCAGACGTCTTTTTTTTTTTTTTTTTTTTTTTTAACTGTGTGCCTGAAGAAGCGGTCGTCTTCTTTCACCTGGTGCATCTGCACGGTTTGGCCCGAGGTTGAACGTGGACTTTAAAAAGCCGCATTGGTGAGATAGTTTTTTTGTATTTTTTTCGGAATTGCGGTGCCAAACGTCGGGCCATTCCACGTCCGGCCGAGTTAGCTCAGGGTCCTGCGTGCCCGCGCTCCGTTGGCCACGTGGCCCCTTCCTCCTTCCCGCCTTGAAGCTGCGGGTGTTGTCAGAGTGTTTGGTTCACGCTACGCTCCGTCGCCTTCGTTATTAGAGCTGGAGTTTACGCCGGGCAGCGTCGTTTGGGATGAGTTGACTCCACTTTTTTTTTGGTTTTGTTTTACTCCTCATTCTTAAGAGATATAGATGTTTCAGTGAAGCTATAGTCCGGTATTTTAAAATGTATTTCCCGACCGAACACATGCCCTTGAACGTGTCATTCAAAGAGAGAAATGCACCTTAAATAGTATTTTGATCATCCATCTGACACTCTGCTATTCACACAATCCTGAAAGCTAAAGCCAGGAGTCACTCCGACGACCTTCACCTTTTATTTTCCCCAGACTTTTGAACGGGGCGAAAAAAAACAGGAACCATGTGACGCAACCAGTATTGTAAAACATTTTGCAGATTCCTGAACACCGGGCCAGTTTTCCCCTTCTCCCTTTTCTTTTCCCACGGCATCACACGGATGATTGCGACTACTGGTGCTGTAGCTGCCCCCCCCCCCGCGCCGTCACATGACGTCCGGGCTGCGCCCTCCCGTGCCTACTGAACTGGTATCAGTGTTGAACCCGAAAACTGGCTCAGTTCAGCAGGAACAGGAGTGGAGCCCACGTGTTACCTCGGCCGCCACGCAAGCGGCACGGCCCATCCCACCTTCCGACACCTCGCCGATTGGTGCGTTCACTCGGCCACGCCCCGGAGCTGCGTTGGACGTCAGCCTCGAGTCGCGGGCCTCGAACCAAATCAAGCGCCGCCCTTGCGACCTGTCAGGCGGCGGCGCCCGACCCCGAAGCGCATGCTGAGCAGCGGCTCGGGGGGGGGGGTTGCGGCGGCCGGCCTCGTCTTCGCCACAAGATGAATGTGGCCTAAGCCAAATTATAATTTGTTGCCGTACTGGCCCTGACGTCCCGAGCCGCTGCCAACCGTTGCACACCCCTGTCAGGCGGCGGCGCCCGACCCCGAAGCGCATGCTGAGCAGCGGCTCGGGGGGGGGGGTTGCGGCGGCCGGCCTCGTCTTCGCCACAAGATGAATGTGGCCTAAGCCAAATTATAATTTTTTGCCGTACTGGCCCTGACGTCCCGAGCCGCTGCCAACCGTTGCACACCGGTGCCGTGGATGTTGGCGTTTGGCTCGGCCTTCACGTTTATTTCAGGACTCCTTCCTTCGCCGGGGCTGCAGGCACGTCCCGCACGCCGGGGTCCCGCTCCCCTCCCCTCCCCGGGCTCCTTCTCTGTCTCTCCGTGCTGTCAGGGGCCAGACGGAAACTGCAGTTCGTCGTGAGGTATCCCAGTGAAATGGGCCTCCGTAATTGATGTCACCCAGCCCTCTCCTTTATCGGTGATTGGGAATTGCCGGATTCCCGGATCGTTTTTTTTTTTTGCGCGCAGCCGCCCAAGGAAATGCGCGCCATCTGGCCGAAGGTTTTTTTTTGGGGGGTTCGTTTAACCCACGAGAACGCGCGCGCGCTCGTGAGCGAATGTGATGAATGCGTTTTGGTTTTTTTTTCCAGCCTCTCTCCGCCGAGCTCTGACATGATGGTTCCGTCTCGAGGAGATTACCTATGGAATTGTTCGAAAGTTATTTCGCCGTCGTGTCGGTGATGCGATATTGGCCCCCGGGGCATCGCTCAGCCCGGCGCGGCCACTGACAAGTTAACGATGAGGTGCGCAAGCAGTGAATCTCCCCTAGCGCCGGAGACAACGTTGCCTGAGCGTCATTATTCTAAATGTCCCAATTTGACACAATTTGGAGCGTGATTTCTATTGACATTGCATTTGGCGCGACGAATTGCACATTCCATGACTAATCTCGACACGATTGCATGTAATAAAGTTTGTATGAACCTGACAAAGCATCGCAGTATTTTCATTTATACAGTGTCATTCAGATGGCGTCATTTATCCCGGAGAGGCAAACATGTCGCAGCAGGTCAGAGACCCGAGATGGAGACGGGGTACAATGCGGGTCATCAACGTGCAGGAATGTCCCCCTTGGAGCGGGGGAATCGCGAAAAGACGCATTTACTTGCCCATCAACACCGCGTCGTTGTTTTTCCGAGTCAAGGTCAGAACTGCGATGAGGAGGCCGATAAACGGGCCGTTCTATTGATTTAATGATCACATTTATGGTTTATGTTCTACTTAGTTCGTCTATCAGGAGAGAAAGACAAAACATTGACGTCCAAAATGATCTCCGCTCACGGTGGACATTGTCGCCACATTTCTGGACCGTCAGGGCGGAAAAAGGAAATGTAGAGAGGCTGGCAGGCGACTCTGACTGAGCTGCAGAACTTCGGCCATCATATTTGAATGACTTAGTGTTACGTCGAGCTGCACTTTGTCCGTGTCACGCAGTCCAATCCAAAACGTGACATTCAACACAGACTCTACGGTGCTCCTGAGAAACACACACACACACACACACACACACACATCCGCCAGGCCGCAATGGGTTCCCCAGACCAAAGCCTCCAGTGCTCCCTTTTAGTCTCCGTGGCGCTGTCATTATCCCTTTCATCTTTTCCGGCCTCCAAAGACTGACCGGATTTGACGACGCGGCGGCTTTATTGAGCCAGATCTTGCTTTGGTTGCCCCCTCCGCCATTCCATCGACATCCGCGCGGCTCTGGCCCCCGCGGCCGTGAGCTCGCCTGCGTAATTTGGGTTTTTCGAGCTGAGCAGGAACATCTGTCCTGCAAAGCTTCCGCCCCCTTTCCGCTCCTCAGACCTCATGGAAAAATACCGAGGCCGGCGGCGAGGCCGCAGCGCAGGCCCCGGCGAACCTGCGCGGCCGTGACCTTGGCTCCCAAACTCTCCCTGCCGAAACAATCCCAGCGTGCACCGGAGAAGAGGGACGGCCCTTTGAAACGCAGGGTTCCAATGTGTGAAGTGACAGTGTGCGATGGTATGATTTATTGAATGCATGTGCCCAGAGGGAGGTTAAGAACATTCAGACAAAGTGTTTCATTCAGGCAGCCCGCTCACATGGAAGAGATTTATGGTGAGAATGGGGCGTACAGTCACCACGTTAAACATTCCCTCAACACTCTGTCATTCTCAATTAACATTTTGGAAAACATTATGCTATTGTGGAAAAAAAAAAATCATTTCGTGACCGTTAAGCTTGGTTTTCTGAAATACGAGACGCCGTCCAAAAGCTGTGGACTACGTTTCCATTGTTTTTGGTTGTTTCCATTCAGTAGTACTCGGGGAAAGAAGAAGGACAGAAATGGACAGTCTGGCTCGGTCCAATTGTTAGAGAGAAAAAAACAAAAAAACAACCAGACAAATAAAAAACAGGCACGATCATTTTTTTTTTACCTGAAATCTAAGAATGACTCGGCAATTCATTGCAATTCTTGACTCCTGATTTATTAGGACTACGGAGTTTTTGCATGTCCATTTGTCGGGGTGTCTTTGTTTTTCTCCGTGCGCTCTCCTTCCCCGTGTATCTCCCACTTCCTGTTTTATTTGGTAGTTACTCTCCTCGTGTGTCCCGGTGAAGTTTAACTTCCTGCCTTTGTTTTGCTTCTCGTTTCTGCCTCCCTCTCCGCTGTGGAAGTTTGTGGTGCCTCTTCTGATCTGATCTCCTGTGTGGAGACATCTTTGTTTTTTTGTTCTTTGACTTTTGGAATTTCCCAGTGTCTTCGGGGGGGTTTGGACTTTTTTGGCTTCTGTAGTTACTGCCTGCCCCCCCCGATCCCTGTGACTTTTTAAGTTATTAATAAAAGAGGGGTTCAATACTAAGCCGTAGGTCGTAGGTCCTCCTTTCCCTGACTACATTGACAGCATTTAACTCCTCGCCCCTCAGCACCTACCCACACAGCCCGGCGTGTCCTTGAACTCTCCTCGCCCCCCTTTGCCCCCCCCCCCCCCTGCAGAGCCTCTCTCCTGAAGAAAACCTCACTCGGGAGAGGGGGGGGGGGACTTTTGAAGACCAAAGCCAAACCATCACCCTTGGAGCATCTTTCACAGCACAATTAGTTAAGTGGTCACGGCAAAGCGCAGCAAGAATGAAAGGGGGGGATTAAGAAGAGAGAGCCGACGCACTCGCATACTGCACATTCCCAAGGTTGCGCGCTAAGTCACTGCAGATGGCGGACGTCCATCCCTCGAGAGAGAGAGAGAGAGAGAGAGAAAACTCGCGTTTGTCTTTGACAGCCGTGTGTGCTGCGCTCGCAGCGAGAGTGGGATTGAGAAAACCCTGTGGCATGCTTGTGGCGCATTTTTTAACTTGCTGGAAGACGTTGTTTTTTTTTTTTTTAAGTAGACATAAGAGACTTTTTCGTTCACAGAGTGTCTGCCTCCGTCTTTTTATGTCTCATAAACTCTGGTCTTTGTATCTGCGATCCCGCTGGCGTAGAATCTGACAAAGAGGAAACAGCTGGGCCCAGAGGTTTTGGGAGCCCGGTCTCCTCCACATGTGCCACAAAAGTGGCATCCGAGTAAATATCTCCAGCGCGGCCTCTTCTGTGCACCTCTGAGCTATTGTTCTGTTCAAATAATAAAGCCTCTGAGCTATTGTTCTGTTCAAATAGTTCAAATAATAAAGGGGGGGGGGGGAGGAGGGATGCTGTTTCAGGGCGATGTGGCAAGGTTTTACCCTTTAATTACCCAGCCCTAAACCGAATGCACCCTGCCCTTCCTTTTTTTTCTCCACTTCAGCTCCTCTCCCCCAGCTGTCTTTAGTTTCCAAACCCCATCACGTAACAGGTATGTTGATACAATGAGCTTCTATTTTGTATCGCACTTAAAAGTTCATGTGAAAAAGAACATTTTGAAAGCAGCCGAACATCATCCCCGTAGGCAAGAAAAAGCAGGAAAGTTATCTGAAGGCAAAAAGGAAGACGTGAGCTTGAGATGACCTCACGAAATATTTAGCGTGGTGGTTTTCTCAGATACTCGCAGGTAGTGTGATCCATCGATTTGGGGGCATAGTTTACACTTTTTTTTTTTTTTTTCCGTTGCCGGGAAGCTCCATTAAAGCAGCGGCACAGGATCGTGGAACTTTATTATCTCGGCGGGGAAGGGGGGGTGTGAACGAGAAAAACCAGATTAGGGCCGACTGCCCCCAGTGAACACCTGGCGCATCCTGCCTGGGTTACATCAGCTCCGTCGGGGGAGGCGCTCTCACTGCACATCCGCACACGTGAATACACGCGGGACCAGCTGGTGCGCTGTTCGGTGTCGCGCGCGTTCAATTATTCACGCATGGGACTGTGTTGTGTTTTTTTTTTTTTTCTCGGTTATTCCCCCGCTATGTCTAGAGCTGCTGCGCTCAAACCAGGATTGCGATGACGATGATCGATATAAACGTGTCCAATATGGAAACCAAACACGCCGCATTGAGTCCTATCAAATTTGACATTTGTGGGAGTTTTGTTATTCTTACGCTGTACATACGTCATGCTGCCGATGACAATGAGGCAGATCGCGCCAATGTTTTGGCGGTTTGCAGATGATTCGCCGTTTTCCCTCCTTGTTCCTGGTAGCTTGGTGGAAGAAACGCAAACAACGTGTCACGGGCCCTCTCCTTTGCAGCTTTCCGTTCCCATGTGATTGGCATGCATGTGTGCTTACATGTCAGCACCGCAGACATGTTAATCCTTCCCCAACGCCTAACAATGCCATGTGTCTGACTCAACGCACTCCTCGAACTTTTTTCTTAATCCCCGCCTCAGTTTTTTTTTTGTGTGTGTCATTTCTGACAGCCTTGTGAGGCGTCTAACGCTCCCAGTCTGGTCCGACCAGTCCGGATATAGACTATACAGTATGTGTACGATGAGGCCGCACTCCACTGCCCTTCTGCCTTGGTTTCAAACGCTCCTTTGCTGTCTCGTTGTAATCTGATGGCTGGAATGTGACAAGATGGGCCCCACCTTCAATGGGTGGTTTGGATAATCCGATCCCGATCCGACCTCAGTGCACCTCGCTCTGTGCTTTCACGTGGCCAAGTTCTATCCCGTGGCAATCCAATCATAAACGTGTATGTTAATACCAGGTGTAATTATAGATAATAGGTGCAGTGAGCTCATTCTCCAGTGCTGCCACGAGGTCTGGGTCTACGCGAGACTACTCCCAGCCTTAAGTTACAGAGTTACATATATAGCTTGTTAACGCCTTCAGAGACTGACCCAGCTTTTCCGTGGATACTTTGAAGCGATAACCGAGCCGTCTGACATATCTGTGCAGTGAAAGGAGAAACGTCCGTGAAGCTGTTACTGCGAGTGTTTTAAATGTGATCGCCTACGGCAAAACAAAAGAAAAAAACATCCTGAGTGCCCGACAACGGTTTCTGATGTTCCAAAAGTTCCACGCCAGTTACAGGAACGGTCAAAGGCGACACGGTTTCGGGGGGTTCTCTATCCATTCATCTGTATTTGCCAGTTGACATTTCCCAATGTCTTAAAGTAATTCCTTTAAATTCAGAAACAGAAACTCACGTGGACTGAAGGATGGCCTGATTAGATTAGAGGTCGTTGTGACCTAACAAAACACAATTTAAGCCATAATTCGAAAAAAAAGTCATTCTCTAAGTGCAGCAAAAAAGGGGCATAAATGTGTAATCGCATAAAATGAGGATATGATGATATATTATAATCCAAAAGGTCAAACGTCGACATCACTGTGACATCGTAATGCCGGGCAAAAAACACATTGCTGGCCATTATTCAACATAGCTCAGGGACAAAAGCAGACTGTGACCGTTCTCTCTAATTTCTTAATAGAAAGCATGTGTTTGGACTGCAGAAGAGTAAGTTAGGCTGCAGAAGTGGTTTAGCAGGAGATATTTTGACCTATATGTAGACGGGGCTGTAATGAAAACATGTTGGCCTCTGACCCGAAAGAGCAGGCTCGAAAACGGTTTCGACCACCCCTGAAGTATATACTTAGAGCCCGTTGGAAACTCACCAAGTTCGGGGTTTTCCCCACAATGACGCTTATAAACTGTTATTAAAACAGATTGGAATGGAAAAATGAGGGGACCAGCTTTTTTTTTTTTTTCTCTCCTTCTATTTTTAGAAATAAACTCAAACTGGTAACACTTCTTTTCGACAAAGCTAAGCTTTGCGAATCCATGAAAGATTTGAACCCTTTTTTTTTTTTTTTTCTTATTCCAGGCCGCTCCGTTGCACTCGGTATTTGTGCCGCACATGTGTCATCGAGTTGTCGCAGGGCTGATGGCAACGAATCACATTCTCCCGCGTGCAGCTGCCCTGCGACTCCTTTCGTCAGACAGTGCATCATTAACTGTCTCCCGAACACCTGGAGGCAAAACCAGTGAGCTAATTATTGAGGGCATAGCCACGTCTGCACGCAACCGCCATGAACCCACCGTACCTCATTTAGAGGAGAGAGAAAAAAAGAAAAAAAAAGGATCTTGTTGTTGCAAGGTGTGATAGAGAGAGAGCAACGTGGATTGGCGATCGGCCACTGACGCGTCATATGTGATGGCTAATAAAGCCTGGAATTTGCTGTTGCTTTTCTATCAGCCACCGGACCTGAAGATGTGCCAGGATGAAGGATGAGGGAGGCTTATCCCCTACTCTTAACTGTAAAGATGCAGGAATTCATGAGCAGGGGAACACACACACACGCGCACTAACACACACACACACACACACACAACCAGCAATGACCCAGCCACCAAAAACAGGAAAAGGTTTTGAGGTGAACCAGCCTCAGAAATATTTACTTCTATAAACACATAAAAGACGGCAGAGACCAGATTTGAAGAGTGTGTGTTTATTGGGTATATTGGTCTGAAGGTTTGTGAAATAAATGAATCCTGTGTGTGCGTGTGTGTGTGCGCGCGCGCGCGTGCGTGTGTGTTTGTGTGTGTGTGCGCGGTCGGATGGAGAGCTGTTTCAGGTTAAAGTCTGAAAGCGGAGTTTTTCGTTTCTCACCTCAACGTCTCGTTTCCCTC
Source organism: Colistium nudipinnis (assembly GCA_016785305.1). Classification (NCBI taxonomy): domain Eukaryota; kingdom Metazoa; phylum Chordata; class Actinopteri; order Pleuronectiformes; family Rhombosoleidae; genus Colistium; species Colistium nudipinnis. The sequence continues at coordinate 1,121,048 of JAFBJU010016734.1, read as the reverse complement.
CTCCAGTCGTCACCGACGAGCCCGTGCAGCTCACACACGTCAAGAACAGGAATGCCAGTGTGACGGGCTGCCAAGATGGTGGAAAATCTCCAGAGTCATCGTTGATAAGCAAGTGATTTGTTTTTTTCGAGTTAAGGTTCCATCTAACTCTCAGATTCACTCCTCCACTAGTACTGATTTCTTCCATTCGCTCATTTTCTTGTTTATGACTTCACACTCCTGTGTGACAAAAACTAAATAAAGGGTTTGGCGTGATATGAAAATGAGCTGAAACGTGCCACGCAGTGACTGGTACAGTAATAAATAGTGTAAATGCTCCTTAGATTGTCATAGAATCCCAGTATCATAGCGGAGCTTAAAAAAAACAACAACTTGAGTGATAAAAAACACTTCCTGGGGACCTCAATGCAACTTGAGGAGGGGATGGGGCTTCGGGATTCTGGTCCACGGGGACACTCAAAGGCATTTGGAACAATATTCTTTTTAAATTGTGGCTCAGGAAATGGATTGAGGATATTCTTGATATCTTTCCATCTTGTGAGATCTATTATAATAGTGGCGTGGTTCAGTGACTATGACTCATTCGCACACCTAAAACCACCCGGACTCTTATCTGTGCATCACATGTGTCAACTGTAATTTGTAGTAATCATTTTATACAGCCATAACCTGTTGGGCAATGGATGAATCATCGTTAGGACGTCCTATTTTCACACGCCGATTCACGTGGAGAATATAAAAGACGAGGGAATATTTATGTAAAAAAAATAAAATAAAATAGACGACAGGGTTTTTCGTGGTCAGAGTGATTTTACCACCAGTTTAATGTGGGTGGGGAGAAAAAGGAAAGAAGAAAAAAAAAAAAAAGCATTTCCGAGCCCCAATCATCATTTAGCAACATTTGAATCTGAGCACGGTGGCGGTTGGAAGCGGGTCACCGCCTCAAAGGGAGTATAGACATTGAAGAAAGTAAAGCGGGGGGGCTGAAAGTGAAACCTTTTGAGTAGCCTGTAGTATTCTCAAGTGCGATTCGAAGCAGGCAACTAGACTGGTTGAAGACGTTTCACCTCTCATCCGAGGGGTTTCTTCAGTTCAAACTCGCCGCTGGCAAAGTGCAGGTATTTATCCTCTGTGAGCGGAGTAGCTAATCAGAGGAGGAGGATTCCTAATTAGAGGAGCATTGTGTCAAACTTGCAGGCCCAGAGTCGGGTCATGGGTTTCGCCCGAGTCTAGGTGTGAATGAGGGTCGCTGGTTTCACCTGAGATATCCTTTGAGTGGTTGTTTACCTTCCCAGGGAGAGAGCGAAGGACAGCATTGTAAGTGGCTGAGAGACGGCGTCCTAAGCCTCCACCTCTGTTAAGTGACGGTTTCTCCGTCCCCCTTCTCGGCCTCTGCAACGTGTCAGAAGGTTTGCTGTAGTGCAAAGACCTCATTCCTAAAATCGCAATCCTAGACTAAACAAGTTGTGGCAGTGTGCAGCAGTAGCACTCGAAGTACAGTGCGGCAGCCTGCGTACGGTACGGGTGCGTTCCTATCTGCTGAACCTTATCTGTCCAGCCTGCCAGACAGTCATCATGAATTTATCAATTAGCCCGGGCCGTGTGTGCCCTTGGGGCCTGCAGTCCCGGCTCTTTCCTCCTCTGCGCGGAACTCCAATCAGTCATGCTGTCAGGGATCAGAGAGCGGAGAGCCGTGTGGAAAGGGCCGTCTGCACCTCCAAACAACTTTTCTCAGCAACGATAGTACCAAATGTTTCCTATCGTGCACAGCGAGATCTGCATTAAACGGATTTTATTCAGCAAAATACATCGATTTAATGATGTGGAACGTGTAAAAATGTAGATATGGCACATCTGGAAAACTGTGCGTGACTTGATGTGACTGTACTGTATATTTTCAGGATGGGGGCGATTTGAATCCAAAGAGGATTTGGACTGGTCTGATTCATCGGCCGGAGCCAGTCGAGGCCTCGGTGACATGTCTCCCTCCAGAGGAAAGCGTAAGTACTATGATTAATGAAAACCCTCTCCCTCATACGTAAAGCAAAAATACATTTTATTCATATTTTCATGACTTAACTTTGCACATTTAAAGGCTCAATAGTTAAAATGTTAAAATACATTGCAAAACACATATATACACACACTCTGCACATCCTACACATCAATGTTGATCTGTTATGTAGATTCAGGTGAATATGATCTGAAAATAAAGTCCACAGAAGTATACATGTCCCGCTTCGAAAGTAAATAGTAGTACCGTGCAACATCAGATGTATACAGTAAAGGGTCAAATTCAAAGAGGGAATGTTCCTATTCCATACCCAAGGCTACATTCATATGTTTGTTTGTTTTTTGACAGTGTAAAAACAACATGCTTGTACCTGCAGCCAGCACTCAAACACAAATTGAGAGGAAACGGTTAGATCTGTATCGCTGCACACAGGTCCTGCTTGCCTGGGAGGGGAGCGCGCTGTGGTTTAACCACTTGAAACCGACAGGCAGCTGGTGGTGGAGCTCAGCCTGTATTTCTTGGGTGCCCTGCGGGGCTTGCTCGGGGTGGACGGCGGCGAGGCCACGCTCAGACTTCGGACTTTGTTGAAGCTGTTCCTCAGACTGTCCCGCCTGCTCTCCGAGGTGCTGTTCGACTCCTTGGACACGAACGTGTCCGGGGCACAGAGGCCGGCCCTCAGGCAGCAGCAGCACAGCAGCTCTGCGATGGCCTTCCTCAGCTCACTGCTGCCCAGGGAGTAGATGATGGGGTTCAGGCCGGAGTTCAGGACGGCCAGGGAGATGAAATAGTCGGCGCTCAACAGCAGCGCACATTGGCGGGAGACGCAGAAGAAATCCACCATGAGGAGCAGGAACAGCGGCCCCCAGCAGAGCAGGAACACCCCCACGATGGAGATCACCGTTTTGAGAAGAGCCAGGGAGCGCTTCCGACTGCGGTGGGGGCCCACCTGTACACTTCTGTGCACGTGGCAGTAGATGGCACCGTACAGCACACCGATGGCCAGGAGGATGAGGGAGAAGATGAGGAGGGAGAAAAAGATGTAAGTCTTGGAGTAGAGAGGGAGGAGGGTGGAGCATCCGTCCAGGCTGCACAAGCAGTTCCAGCCCAGCAAGGGCAGGAAGCCAATCACCAGGGCGAGGATCCAGCACAGTGCCACCAAGCCGTAGATCCTGATGTAGGTCGTCCTGGCGGACTTCTGGGGCAGCGGCTTCATCATGGTGGTGTAGCGCTCCACAGCGATCAGGAACAGGCTGAATATGGACGCCGCCAGGGCCACGAAGAGCATCCCTTCCCTGAACAGCCACAGGGCGGGGGTGAGGCGGAACGTCTGGTTGCCGGACAGGCAGATGTTGACCAGGTAGGCGGCGCCCGTCAGGAGGTCGCTGAGCGTGATGTTGGCGATGCAGACGTACACCCAGCGCTGGCTGCGGCGGATGCGCGAGATGACCGCCACCAGCACCAGCAGATTCTCCAGGATGATGAAGACGCTGAAGAAGAGGAAGAAGGCCATGGAGACACTGATGTGGCCCGTGGCGTTGGAGATGGTCCTGTTCTGCAGGCGGCCCGTGTGGTTGTAATGCCGCAGAATGACCTGGTTGAGGCCATTGGCTGCCGCGGTGGTGGTGGCATCCAATATGGTGACATTGGCGGGGTTAATGGGGGAGTAGTACACGTGGGGGCAGGAGGAGGTGGAGCTGAGGGAGGAGATGGCGTTCATAGCGACGGTCAGGATCGAGGCTTCAAGGGGGAAAGTGTGGCACTCCCGGGTTGGGCTATCCTCACACTCTGCCCACTGGAGCTCTGGACCTTGCTCAAAAGACACCTGAGGCGAAACAGGAAGAAAAATAAAGACAATGTCAGTATTCCATCTACATGACAGCCAAACCAATAGGAACATTATAAACGAGAATCAGTTTCTCTCGTCACTGCCCTGTGTGCAGCATCCTCGTTACCAGGCGTCAGTCAATTTTAAAAAAGCAACGTTTAAATGTCTCCCTCGAGTGCCACAGCACTCCACCTAGCTGTGGTTAACACCGGATGAGCGAGCAACAGCCGAGGGCATTTAAATTACCACATGAGGGAGACGTACACATATGACAAAGAATGGTGGGGAATTTGTAATTCCACTCAAAGGCAGCAATGTTGATTAACTGATGACGATGAACTGATAAATATTTTGCATTACTCAAACTTTTTTTTTTTTTTTTTTGAACTGATAAATATTTTGCATTACTCAAACTTTTTTTTTTTTTTTTTTTTTTCTTTACAGTGAAATCATCTTAAATCAATTCATGCAAAAATGAGTGAACTGATCTTTAAATAAAAACAAATCAAAAACGTTGACAAATTCAATCATACATATTTTACTGCAGGAGTAAAGTGGGAATTTGAAAATCTGTTAAAAATTTGAATAAAATGAACATTCCCCCCCGGGTTTTATGTTCATATTTTTCGATGAAATCCCAGGTAACCGAGGTGAGAGGTGTAAAGTAAAGTGAATGCTGTGCGGGTGGAGTACTTACTCTTGCTGCTGCTGCTGCTGCTGATGATGATGCTGAGTGTGTGAGAAGAAGCTGCAGCTGACGACGATGGGGAAGTAGGACAGAGAAGGTTAGATGGTCGCACACCACACCCAAAACACATTGCGCACACGCTCAAACACACACACACACACACACACACCATAACTGGGTGAACATTTCACAGTGGCTATAAAATGTTCACAGTCAGGTCAAATGTTGTGTGATGATTGCTAATCAGTTCAGAAAATATGTTTTATTCTAACTGAAAAGTTGCAATTTTGCATTGTTCCTTTCCACTGCGCCGAGATCATCCTGTTTCCCAAGGTCATCGTGCATTTTTAACTACGACTGCACATTAGAATTGTGTTTCTCAAGTTGCCCCTACAAACTCACACAGGAAAGGCTCTTTCAAAACATGTGGGACACTATGCCAGTTGTAAATGTTTTGTAAAATAACATGACTCAATATATTTTGAGGATATGTGGCAAGACTGTTACTTGCACTTACGAGACCACGGCACCAGGCCAGATATTACAAAAGCAATAAAATCTAGATTTTTTCTCTCAATATTTCTCAGAAAGCGCAAAGAGAAAAACAGGAACTCCCAATCAGATGGAAAGGTGCCCCTCCCTGTGGTTGCGGTTGTGGCTCTTTATGCTGTTATTGTCACCGTGGCACGCTCGAATCTCTAATCATGCGCCCACCAGCGGACCCTAACCACATGCCAAAAGACAAGCAGTGTCACCGAGGCCCTGACCACGTTCACGTCATGTAATATACTAAGAACCGGCAGATGGTTCATCTAAAAGCACCAAAAAGAGATGCCAGACCCCAAAATCAAAAAAAACAACAACACACTTTTCCAATACGAGTAAAACCAGGGCTCACATTTGCCCTTGAGAGTGGAGTTTTCTGAGAGCCGTGATCATAAATTTAAAGGTTTCGGGAAAGTAGGCTCTAATTGCATCCCCCTGAACTGTAATTTTCATTTTTTCAAATGCTTCAAAAGCATGGTTGTGTGGCCTGAAAAGGGGTCAAAGGAAAGCTTTGAGAAAATAGGACTATTGCCAATTTCCCAAATGCTTACATTGGAAAATGATGCTTTTCATACAAATGCAAACGTTATCTTGGCAGAATAAAAAGTCTAGATGCTGTGATTTGTCTTCTTTCATTCCTATCGATCATAATGGGTTTTTTTTTTGCGGTTTTACACAACCTTTTTCCCTTTTGCATGTTTTCTCCGTTTAAGAGCAAAAAAATGGCTATGCGTGTAAATTTGCCACAACAATGCAAAGGTAATGTGTGACACACTCGACCTGCTTTCTGTGCAATCAGGCATAACATTTCATGTACACGGGCCTCCCCTTGTAAGCAAAGTAGTTAATTTCGAATACAACTTCTCCTTTTTGGATAATGTAATGTCTAAACATTTGGATAATAGTTGTTGCTTTATTGAAATCTCATGATTTAATACATTTAGTAGGAAAACTAAAACACAGCATGTACAGAGTAAATACAAAAAGAGAGAGAGAGACTGCAACAAGAGGTGCTAACAACACCCATGGCTGTTGAAAACGCCCTTGCTCTGAAATGACATGAAAGAGAACAACAACCACAAAGTGTGTATTCTCAGGCACAAGTGGGGTTTTTTTTTTTTTTAAATGGTAAGCAGACCCAGGAGGCTATTAGTGTAGTTGCCTTAAACAACATTGTGCCTGTGCCCCCAAGCCAGTCCAGTGACATAACTGTCTGCACAGTGAAGGTGGCAGGGGTTTGAAGCCTTTCCCACTATGCACTGGGGCACTGGGGGAGAAATGACCACTCGTCTCTCTCTCTCTCTCTCACTCTCTCTCTCTCTCTCTCTCTCTCACACACACACACACACACACACACAAATACACAAATGACACTGTAGACACTGCAGACACTGCATGACATATGCTACCTGTGTGGCACATTTACTGCACCATGAGTTTTCACGGTGCATGCATGATTATTGATCCAATAAAACAATGGAAGTAATTTACAAGTGCAAATACATAATCATTCAAAAACACTATTGCCTTCATTTAGTGGTTCTTAAACATCAACTTGTGCATACGAGTGTGGTCAATCAAGCCCAAATATCAGAACTTTGTGATAAAGGGATACATCGGCCAAACAGGATTATTCGTGAGCCATTTTCAGGAGACAAGCCTTGATGGTGAGACCTGATTTTTTATTTTTATTATTTTTTTATCTCAAGGTTATGTCGTTACTGGTCACATGCTATAGAACAGCTGTAGTATGGTGACATCCTCTGGCCAAATGGTGCATGTTTTACAACGTCCCTTCTGATCAAGCCGGCAGCGTGCGGCGGTCATGGCCATGATGGAATCGTGTTATACTATAAAATGATTTTAAATTACAAGCATTTTAATTATGATATAGGCTGGTGCATCAACACACACCATTATTAAATGGGCGAACTACACTCTAACTCTAATGATGCCCCTTGTACCAAACAAACAAATTACACACAAGAAAACATAACCTTATCATATAGCATATAGCATATAGCATATCATAAGAGTAAAGAGTTTAATAAAACACAAAAGCCTTACATTTAGCACAGGTAAAAATGTAATTGTGTGATATTGTGTAATATCTTCGTCTTTACTGCTTTAATAGTGTGTAAATGTACTCGATACATTCCACCAATGATCAAAATGGTGGATCTAACCATTACGCTTCCATGAAAACTGTCGATGTTTGTTGCTACGAGCGACAGAGCGTCCAATCATTTCCGCATACACCACCTGAGATGGTATCGTCCCTTCTTCCGGACAGATTAGGTCAGCGAAGGAGCCTCGGTGCCGCCGCAGTCATCCAGCAGGGGTCGCTGTTCCCTAACAGGTTCCCTTCCGAGCAACAGGGTGCCTCGGAGTGCACAATCTGGTGTGGGCTTTTTTTTTTCGTTAACTTTTTTTTTCTCTCGGCTCACACCGCCGCTGCTACCAGGGCACAGAGAAAGGAAGTGTCGGCAGGCTAGCTAGTTAGCCGCTCTGAAAGCATCACAGTCCGCCAGGAAAGGGAGGACTCCGGGGTTTATTTCTGTTTTTTGATCTCAGAGCCTGCTCTGCTCTTTGATAGAAGCCTAAACCTAGCCTTCGTGGTTTTTTTTGTCGGTTCGTCTTTTTTTCCGTCCCTGTTTCAAACCATTTAACTGACTCAACTCTTGAGCTTTGTGTGTCTGGGACTCCGGCGTTGTTAGCTTGTTGTCAGCTTAGAGAGAGGAGGGGTGGAAAGAAAAAAGCACAAACGGAGAAGCTGAGACTTTATCTTCATTTATTTGTCCCCGGTTGGCTTGAATCGCGGGGAATGCAGTCCAGGATTACACGGAGACAATGAGAACACCAGCAGGGAAAGGTACGTTCAATGGTTGTTTCTGGGAGCACTTGGCTCTGTATTAGCTTCTTATTTAAACAGGGGAAAAAAAGACTTTACACTGCAGCGTTGTGAATTCGCAGCTAAATGTGGCTTGCTGTTGTGTAAACATACGCGTGTTTTAATACTATCATGACCACCAGACAACGTAGTGACAGAGCTGTAGTTGGTTGAAGTTACCGTGAAGCAGCTAGTCGCTGAATACCTTAAGTAGAATGAACAGTTTTCTACAGAAAGTGGTGTTTTCCTTTGTAGCACGTTTAATCAAAATGGATTCTGGGCACATGCATCCCGTGCGAGTGTGGCGGTGATAACAACATGTCCACTGTTTGGACACACAGGAGTTGCCTCCAGTCGTCAGTGTGTGGATGGGCAGAGAATGTGGGCTGACTTGTTGCGGCGCAGAGGTTCCAGGCCTGATGCATCAGACAGCCCACAGTCGTTGACATGAGTCCAACCGGAATTGTCTTAAATTACTAGTGTATCCTAACTGCTGTTATGTGTCCGCTATGGGGCACAATTAATGGATGAGTGGAGCCAGTGATGAGATGAAATGGGAATATACTGCAAGACTGAACTGTAAGAGGTAATCATGCAGTGCTGTTATCAGGATATGGGAAGAGTATTGTTTTTTTCTCACTGTCTCATTGTCTTACCCCCAACTATTTTGCATATAAAACATTCCGATTCGTCCTCATGTCTGCTTAAAAATGACCAGACGCGGCCTCTGGCTATTTTTCCTGTCATATCACAGCTGTAATTATCACCCTCCCATTGTTAATGATTGTTATAATGCAAAACTACTATAACCGTATCAATTTACAAGTCAAAAGGTTAAAGATGTGGTTGGAAACAATAGAGTTATATAGACTCTATTCCCGCGTGGGTTGGGACTGGGGCATGGTCAATTCATTTGAATCACATGTGGCATAATCACACTGATGTGATCATTTTGCAGCTGATTCTCCCATACAGTAGCACATTGGCCAAACCTAAACAAAGACTTCCACACAAGCTGCAGGGCCAAGCAACATGACTAATGTTTGGATGATGGAAAAAAGTAATCACATGTAGGAACATTAAAATTACACACACATGGACTTCACTTAGAATTTCCTCTCTCTCTCTCTGTTCCCTTCTTTCCGTTTCTCTGATGTACAGTGTTCTGAACACAGTTGTGTCCTTCCAGTGGCTCAACAAGCAGATTATTTCATCATGCTTGCAGTAATGTATTTACACTGCCTCCTGTCATGGTGTCAGCTCCATGGCTCTGTCGGCCACATGTTGTGATCCAGGCACTCAGGAATAGGTTGAAATAAGCTGTAGAGTTGGAGATTATGAATATTAGCTTCGGAATGGTTTGCTTTTGTACACCAAATGCTTTGCCTGGTGTTGTCTGGTGACACTGCTTAACAGGGGTGGGCCGGAGCATCCATTTTTAATGAGCTGTAATGGCTTTTAACTCAAGTTACTCTTTTCAATCGAGCTCAGATTTTTTGAAGGATCTTAGTCAAACACATGAATGTTATTCCTTTGTTTATTTCCTTGCCTCGCCATTTTGAAAAAACCCGCTAGGATCCTGGACTTTGAATATTGGATCAAGCGTGATTTGTAATTAGCGTATTAGGTATTAGTGGATAGTACAGTCGAAAATAGAGCATATGGTAACACTGTTGGTACTCTGCATGCATGTGTCATGTAAAATGACATGTAAAAAATGTATGTAAAATAACTGTCCGAATTCTTTAGTTGTATTGGGTAAAGAGCGACAAAGGAGGAGCGTGGAGCCTGTGTGACTGCATTTGCGTGCAGCACCTGTAAGCCTATTGGCAAGCCTGTACACTGCACTGCCAACTACACTGTTGTGGATCAAGCATCAGCATATTCAAAACGATCAAAGTCCCCATCTGTCACATTCAAAATCTAATTAACATCCCAGTCCCTCCGAGAAAGCTCCAGTCTCCATATATTAACAAGCTTCCCTCCTCACAGTTTCAACTATAGTGACCATTTTGAAATTTAAAATGGAGGAGAAGGCATGCCATCCGGATATCGCCACATGATGCTTTGTCAACGGGTGTGAATGGAATGAAAATGGAGATTGGCTTTAATATGATGCAAAATGTGCTTTTGCCCCACCGGAATAGACCCGTCGTGATATGTACAAACGATTGCACGCACAAAACCTCTTAAAAGATGTTGCAATAAGCCCATGTTATCCCAAAGCTGCCCTAAAGTGCTTATAAACACTCGCACAGCATTTCACGGACCTGAAAAGGGCCATATGGCCCCCTGCTAATGGTTTGGACTCTGCGAGCCCCTCTGCAGATCTGACAGTGGTGGAAGACGAGAAGGGGGAGGGGGAAAGGAAAACCAATTACATCTCCAACTCAGCCCTGACTTGTAATTGGTATACACATCCTGGTGCATGCATCTGTGTGAAACTACGGATGAAAATATAATTGCCTCAATCATCGCTGTGCTAGTATTTCTCAGAGGAGAAATTCAAGTCTTTCCTTAGACAAGGCATTTATTTTCATCTCTATTGTGTTTATTTATTTTTTTGTCATTTTACCTTGCGTACCTCTATATTTACCACCGATAACACTCTACATCTTATTGTTCTTCAGGGTTTCAGTCGTACAATAAGTCTAACCCAAGCTGTAATCTGAGGTTTTTTTTTTGCATTTCCACAGGGCTGTTGGGTTTATCTCGAGAGATATTCTTGTGTTCACCGTTAATAAACATAGGTTGCCATTTTGTATCATTAACCTGAGCCATGTTAGAGGAACCAGTGTTGTTTCCTAACATGGTGCTTGTAAAGCAAGCTGTGACGCCACAATCGCGGCCAGCAAGCTAGTTTACCAAATTGAAAATAGACTTTTAAAGACAAAAATATTAAAGGGATTTGCAAAGAAGGGTTATACCATTACACTGGCTTAATTCTTTACATTGCTCTCATTTGAAATGTCATGCTCTGATGTGTCTTGTGGCTAGTTTCATGTAAGTACGTTATTTTTAGCCGATGACTTAAGGAGCCTGGTATTTGTGTTGGTATTTTAAAATTTGGTATATGCAAAAGCTTCTGTGTCAAATGATTATGAACTCGCAAAAGCAACTGCGCGACTTCCTCATTGGGATTCATATGTTAGACCAGTTTAGAAGAGGATGAGGATGTGACCTTGTTAGTGTGAGTCCAGAATTATGCTGATCTTGTGTTGCTGAGTGCGAAAAAAAACAAAGACGGAAGAGCAGGTTGGGTTATGGTGTGCGGCGGCAGTGGCGGCAGCAGCACAGTGAGTCCCTGAGCAGCCCGCGCTGACTCTGTGTGCAGCTGGTGAACTTGGCCGAGAGGATGAAGGTTACCTGAGGAATGATGCAGACACCTGCAGTGCAGCTTCACTGGGTCAGGTAGACCGGCAAATTATCATCACTATCACTATCAATTCACACAGGAGAAATACATTAAGTGGCGCACTAACGTAAAGATGTGGTTCTGTTAAATGTCATGTTGACCAAGTATGGGGTTGTTTGCTGCTTCATGCGAGATAGCGAATGGCTCGGCGCCAGGGGCTTGGCAAGACGAGTCAGACATGTAGAGCCTTGTGCGTCGGTTTCCCTGGGGGCTCCTCTGGAGGTCTTCTGTTACTGTGTCTGTTACGTTACGCTGCTGCTGTAGAATACTGGAGTGGCATGGGCTTGGTACAATTCTGCCTTTTGTTGCGCCGTAGGCTGATCAGGTGAAAGTTGCGTATTTTTAGCACTGCAAAATCCGAGATTGCATATCTTTCGGCCGTTGAAGGTGTATTATAGGGCCATGCCACTGATGATTTCAAAAAAGGCAGCCATTGGTTGAAAGTGGAGCTCATCAATTTCCTCCTATTCTCTTGGTAAAGCAAGCCTGGTAGGTGTGTGCACACAGAAAAGGGGATGAATGAAAAGAACGAGGTCAGAAAGGAGAAATGGGACACCAGTAAGCGTGCTCATGAATGTGCTTTTTGTGAACATACAGTGGGTCACTTCTCAGTTCTAATAATATGACAGGAATGCTCTAGGGTCTGCCTTTATGCGGCGAGAGATGGGGGGGGGGACCGCCTTGCTTAACTAGCTTTGCAGTGTGAATTTGCGGGGAGTTGTGTTTTGCAGAGAGAATGGACCAGATGAAGAACGTCTGTGTTACAGTGAGGAGAGAGAGATTGGTGGGGTTTGAAAGTCATCAATTCCACAAACTCCATGGTGACTTTCAATGTGGCGAGCAGAATTGATGTGCTTTATAAATAGACCCAGCTGTAATGATAGGGTGTAAGTGAGGAAATGGCAGTTGGTCTGTTCGGGGATGGCCTACTTACTGTGCATTTGTTTGTTGTGCCGTTGTCTTCACTCGGCCGTCATTGCCATGTCCAAACACATCAAGTCGAGATGATTGGGATTAAAGAGCTCGATTGTGATAATTAGGATTATACCAAACTTGCCTGTTTGGATTCTGATTATAGGCACGGTTATAAGCCAAACAAAGGTTTAACCAAAATATACAACCCAAGAATTTTCCACAGTCAACTGAAAACTAGTCTTCAACGTCCCCCACTCTCAGGCAGCACAAGGACACAGATTTCATATTTTATATACGGAACTATATTTTTATATAGATTTCTTTAGTAGCTGCGGGGCCCTCCCATCGAGACAACTCGGCATCTTCTTTTAACTCCTTTTTTTGACAAGACTTGCTCAAGGGTAGTGTGTTAAAGGCATTAGTATCACTGCTGGTGAACAATTTAGAAAAAAAAAAAAAACATTTAGCAAAAAGTACAAAGTCCAATATGCGCCCGACGCTGTGATCTCCAGTTTGACACACCGTGCTCTCTCACCCCTACCCACGCCCCAGCTGCAGCGGGCAGTGTGTGTCTGTGTGGACACAGATTGACTGGTTCACGGCTGTGGCGAGTGCTGGAGCCTCCCCCTCCATCCTCTTTGCGGTCACTGATCCTGTCCCTTGGCTCTGGATTATAGGCAGGGAGAAGGCACGCCCTGAGGCTCTATTCGCTGTTGGCTGTGCCATGGATCACTTCTGAAGGTGTCTGTTACTGTTGTATGGTTAGGCATAGCTCATTAGGGACAGACATATGACACGTGCTGACTGCGTGCATCATAAATGTTTGCCATATGGACATCCCTTCATTTGGATATGCCGTATTGGGGTGAGACAAATACAGGAGAGGAAAGATAAAGAAAATGACATTGGTCTCGTTTACAGCTTGCTTTGGGCGTTTTGGACAAGTATAAGGAAGTCGACCTAAACGCCATTGCCTGCTCACTGCTTTTGATATAATGTCGGGGGGGAAAAGTGAGTAATCTCAGGCGAGGCAGCAGAGGTGACAAACCATTCCCATAATATTTGCCAGGGCAGAAGCAAGCCAGTGTGCCAGGAGGACACTGGGCGGCAGGATGTTGGACCAGTGAAAACAAGGTCTACATTTTAAGCGCTTGCTTGTTCTTGTAATGACTTCTTTTAGTTAGTTTATGGGCTGTTGTTTGTTGCCTAAAAAGACATTTCATCTTTTTTCCATTACACTGTTAGGGTGACAAAAGCTAAAAACAAATGGTGTGCGTGGATGCGTGCGTGTACTGACTTGGTCTGGTTTAATAGTATGTATATGTATAGTTTTGTTAATACATGAAACCAGAACATTTCACTTCCAGTCTTTGTGGAAAAACAGCAAATAATGTACGCGCATTTTTTTGGTGCGTTCCCCTGTTATTAGGATGTGTGTTTTAGTTAAAGTCCAAACAGATCCATAAAAGAAGTGTATTTTGAGCCTATTTGGCAGCCTGTTTTCCGCATTAGGGCTGAACTCTGTGCACACTGCAGCTAGAGTCTCACCACTGAAAGGCTATGAAAAATCAAAGCACATAGGAGTGGAGACGAGGGAGGCACAGATGGGGAAAGAGATGGAAAGAAAGGCAAGCGAGATGGAGCCGGAACAGGAGACCTTGGCTGCCTGCTCCCTGTCGGCTTGGCCCCGGCTCGGCTCCGTTTGTTTTCACTCTATTTTTACTGAGCAGTCTCCCCCGTCCATGATGAATGACTCCACGTGTAACCCAATTTCATCTGCAGCAATCATTCAGGATTCTACGTCTCAAGTCCGAGAGGAGGGATGTTGGGAGATACGGTGTACAGGAGGAAAGAAAGGGACAGGAGGGGCACAGTTCATATTCATTGAATTCATATTACATTGACAAGTGAGGATTTGTTTTCCTGTTTTTCTCCAGTTACCGTCCCATCCACAATGTAGATCAGTATATTCGGAAAAAAGGCTCCGACGTCTTGATGAACTAAAATGCTTATCGTCCACATGTTTGTGTGCACATTTTCCCGCCCCCCCCCCCCCCCAAGCACAATCAGGACACATAGATTCTGCAACACAAACACTTGAATCGAATAGATTATGCCCTTTTTTTTTTTTTTTTTACTCCTTTATTATTATTTATTTGTTATTGTGCGTTTGTCGTCACAGGCTCTCTATGTTTATCCCTCCCGCTGCTTTTGTTCCTGCTTTCAAGTTCAAACTGAAGACACAAATAGTATTTTAAAACAAAATACAAACGAGTGTGGGGAGAAACTCTTAAAAAAAAAAAAAGCGTGATCATAGCTGGAAACAACGGAGGCTTTAATCTGTATTAGCCCAACATCAAGATTTCAGCATCGTAACCAGCTGCCCGGACTGTTTTATTTTGTGTGGAACAAAGGAAAGTGTGTGGTAATGTGTAACTGGTGGCGGGGTTAAGGGATTTTAAATAAGTATGAACTTTGCGCAGTTCAGCGGCTATTCTGGTGCTACAATGGAGTCATGTGTTTGAGGAAGTGTTTTTTGGGGTAGGGTAGTCCACATGAGTGAGCGTGTACAATAATCCCCTCTGTCTGCCTCCTTCCACTTGCTTCCTTCTCTTGCCTTCCTGATTTCCGCCTGCAGCTGCCCCACATCCCCAGATGTACTGTACGGGAAAGGAAGTCTTTCCTTAACCGGAGACCATCCTTTTAAATCATCATCCTCTAAAATGATTGGATATGCAGTAGGCGGACACAACAGTGCACCTCTCCCCCCCCCCCCCCCCCCCCCCAAGCACAATCAGGACACATAGATTCACTATGTGTGAATAGTGAACACTTGAATCGAATAGATTATGCCCTTTTTTTTTTTTTTTTTTTACTCCTTTATTATTATTTATTTGTTATTGTGCGTTTGTCGTCACAGGCTCTCTATGTTTATCCCTCCCGCTGCTTTTTGTCCTGCTTTCAAGTTCAAACTGAAGACACAAATAGTATTATAAAACAAAATACAAACGAGTGTGGGGAGAAACTCTTTAAAAAAAAAAAGCGTGATCATAGCTGGAAACAACGGAGGCTTTAATCTGTATTAGCCCAACATCAAGATTTCAGCATCGTAACCAGTTGCCCGGACTGTTTTATTTTGTGTGGAACAAAGGAAAGTGTGTGGTAATGTGTAACTGGTGGCGGGGTTAAGAGATTTTAAATAAGTATGAACTTTGCGCAGTTCAGCGGCTATTCTGGTGCTACAATGGAGTCATGTGTTTGAGGAAGTGTTTTTTGGGGTAGGGTAGTCCACATGAGTGAGCGTGTACAATAATCCCCTCTGTCTGCCTCCTTCCACTTGCTTCCTTCTCTTGCCTTCCTGATTTCCGCCTGCAGCTGCCCCACATCCCCAGATGTACTGTACGGGAAAGGAAGTCTTTCCTTAACCGGAGACCATCCTTTTAAATCATCATCCTCTAAAATGATTGGATATGCAGTAGGCGGACACAACAGGAACATCTGGTCAAGACAGCCCAAAAACAATCAAATGCTGGCTTTGGTTTTTTTTATCCATACCATAAATGTGTAATACACTCAGGCAGAACGTACCAGTCTACTGCATGTTTTCACTATACTGCATGTTGCCATGTGTACTGCTGAGCCGAACTACTCAATTAGTCCAACATGGTGGAGATGACTGATCCGGAAAACTCTTCCGGAATCCGCTGTCATCACCAACCAAATAGGAATCCCTAAACAACCAATGAGAGGGAGCAGAGACTTTCTGGGTTGTAGAAGTCAGACATACTATGGCCTCACCAGTCTGGCGTATTTCATGTGGACACTACTGCTTTGAATCCAGAGTTTCAGCTCATCACACTGATTAAACGCATACATTTTTCTCCACCATCTCAGTTGCATCGTTTTATCCCTGCACTAACCTCTGGGAGAAAGAACCCTCGGGATTTTAGTCTGTGTCAGCGTACATTTGAGAATGGGTTGGTTGTTCTGGGGAAAAATTCTGTGTGAGCATCAATTTGCCCTGTCGCCGCACTCAGGCAACAGGCTTGGAGAGAGGTGGGGAAATGCAAAGCATTCATAGTATGCTGTGAATCACTCGCATGTGCTTTGTTGTCTTTTCTGGTCTGCTCACGTGAGCTCGCCCTCTTGTTTTCATTACTGTGTGACAGTGTAGTCAAGTGACATTATATGTAAATCCAAACCACCAAAGCATTGTATTATTATTATTATTATTTTTTTTTGTAAAAAAAGAGCACACTTCCCGCCAGTCTGAGCTTCTCCTCTACACTGTGTGGCTCTGGCATCTGGACTGTATTAAAGCAGCAGTGCCAAACGTGAGGCCCTGGAGAGCAGAAGAGGGGGTGACCAGCGGGGGGGTCCGAGGAGAGGCACGGGAGGGTAGCACTTGGGGGCGGGGGGGGAGGGGGGTGGATCTTGTTAAAGACAGTGAGTGGTACGACAGGAGATGTGGAAGGGAAAGGGGTCTCAAGTCAAAGGGGCAATTAAAGTGTGGCAGCTGAGGCAGGCGGGTGGTTGAGACGTGGGGGGTGCAGTTAAAGCAGCATTTCGGGGCCTCTCGGATTATTGACCTGCAGTGAAATGTACATTAAGTAGGAGTTCATAAAGCTGTGGTCTGATTGCCTCCAGCTACAGTAGAACAGGCTGGCAGTTTGTGGAGTGTGTTTTTGGAGCCGCCCCCCTCCTGCAGAGGTTTACCCCTTCTCCGTGGATTTGGAATGATGAGCGTGTGAAACGGGGTCACGCCTACCTCAGAGGGATGCGGAATCAACGGCGGTGCGTTTTAGTTTGTCAATATGTGAGTCGGACCCATGATATTGGGAGAGGTGGATCGATGCAGTGCAACCTAATGACCACGGAGTAATTGATTATCTCTGTCCCCCACAGTTATGGTGATTTATTTGGACAGCCGGTTAGCTTTAGTTATAGTTTAAAAAAAAACAAAAAAAAAACAAACCCATCAGTCTCTGTTCGGGCTGTGCATTGTAAACACCAAAATCTATTATCCCAACATAGGTATGTTTGTATTAAGATAAGTGTACATATGGCGCAGTGGCAAGTTTTGTGCAGATTCAATCAATAAGCCATTTCATTTGCAGGAAAAACAAAATGTGATTTTGACCATGAGCTTGGGTTTGAATGAGTAGGGTAACACCAACAAGTCAAAGACTGGATCCCTGCTGTTACTCTCTCCTTTATCCTCTTCTTCCTTTTGATGAAGGCAGCAGATGCTGTTTTATTGTTAGTGGTTGGCCAGCCTGGGAGCTGACTTAAAGACAGGGGGGAGAAGATGAGCTTTTAGTGCCCCCTTTTTTTCTTCTTCTTCTTCTTCCTCTTCTTCTTCTTTCTCCCTCACTTTCTCTTTACAATTCCCATTGGTGTCTGCTGGATCAGTTAATTCCCCGATTGAGATTTCGGACTTTTTTTTTTTTTTTTTAGACAAAAGGCTGCATCTTTTCAAAAGGCCACATGGCTCTGGTGGGAGTGCCCTGATCCATTCACAGTCGTTTTGTGTGCATCTGCATTTCCTATAGAGCCCCAACCCCGAGGCTGAATTAGCACCACCCAGCAGCAACAGGAGCAATCTCCCTCTATCACACACAAGTCCGAAGTGCATTTATGAGTACCTCGGAGACACAACAACGCGCAAGCATGGGCTGAAGGCCGCAGTGTGTGAGCACAAACAGATAAACACAAACAGACGCACACAGTAAATCTGTACTTCCCTTGCGTCTCCCCTCTCATTGTGCCCAGAGGACAATGCAGCCTGCTTTGGCAAAGAGCCAGCCCCTCTCATCTCATTAGGTCATGCAGAGAGAGTTGTAGTGGTGATGGATACTCCAGTGGCCCCAGCTCCACTGTCCACAGGGAGGGGAAGCCATGTTTGGAAAGCGTGTAAATGGACCTGGCTATTGGCAAATGTTTAAAATTGAGTTTAAAGACGAATATGATTACATTTCACTCGAACACAGATGTCCACATGGTTTAGCTCCCCTGCCCCACAAAGCCTTCATTACAAGCACATGTTGTCGGAGCAAATGTAGCCAGAACCCGCAGAGCTTAAATCATAATCGTGAGCTCCAGATTTCCAAAAAACTATCGGTAATGATTAGAAAGAAAATGGTTGATTGGATTTGATCTATGCATTTATCTAAATGATTGCATTCGACAAAGCTACGGAACAACTTAGAACCAAGCATGTGGAAATCATTTGATCTAATATTAGCCTACTCAAAGAAGAACAACCTTGGTGAAATTCTTTTGTTTTTGGCTTTGTTACCACATTTTCAGTTACCTGTGTACATACTTACACTTGATCATCTTTAGTGAGTCATACCTATAAATGCCCTCTTTACCACACTGATGATGATTAGTGTACACTGGTATTTAACCGTCACTCAGTCCAGGGGTGGAGAAAAGTGCATTTTTCAACCATGGCGTTATATTTTGGGGAACCTGAAAAGTGCTGAAGATAATAATAAAAATAGAAATGTTATGTTGATGCTCAACATAAATGTCTATGAAAGTATTGGAAGTTGTAGTTAGCGTCACCCTAATCCTTGAGGAAAAAAAAGATTCATGACTGGTTTCACGAGGGAATATGATTGGTGTCATTGTTATATCAGTGAGGGGTTATGTCCAGACTGGGAGCTGCCTGTTTCCCTGACTCATGAGATTTAGTCATGTGATGTCGAAGAGTAATGCTGGGAGTCACCGCGTATGGAACCCACTCAGAGATGACATCGCAACTCACTTCCTTTTCGCTCACCTCTTTGTACGTGTGTGTGTGTGTGTGTGTGTGTGTGTGTGTGTGTCTAGGGCAGTGTGTGAGATACACAGCTAGGGAGAGAGAGTTGACATCAGTGAGAAACGCAGAAGAATTCAGTCAAACTTTATTGACCTTGTATGTGTCACTGGGTCGTTCACTTCCTGCCGGATCGTAGTCAGCCACTGGCGTTTCATCACTGACTGGCTATATATATATATTCTGATATCTGTGTGTCAGTCTTGGGAGGTCCATTAGTCTGGAGCTCAAACCCGGAGCATGGCACCGGAGGCTCACGCACATCTCTAAGTGAGATCATAAACATTACAACAGCTGCCCATATAAAGGCAAACTATTTCTTTCCTCTATCGACTAATTGGCACTGCAGACCGACTGTTGCTCCTCCCCTTGTCTCCTCCGCTGTGGGTGGAGCGCGTTGCTTCATCTTCGATGGGGGTTCAGGCAGAGCGCGCGTGTGCTGGGACAAAGGTTCGAGTGAGTACGACCTGGTTGGTCCACTTCGCTGTGTGTCTGTCGTTGCAACTTTGGTTGTAAATACAGCTGGAAGATTGCTTGCGCTGTGTAGGTTGACAGTGGGATGAAATAAATGGGCCATACCTATCAGTGCAAGTGCCATGGGACGATGAAATATGTACCCCCCCCCCCCCCCCCCCCCCCCCCCCCCCCCCCCCCCACACTCAACTGTCTTTATTAGTTCCCCTCCTGCAGAGGACGGCAAATCGACACATTGACGGGGTTTATTCTAAGAGGTATAAAATTTGATGAGGGGGGAAAAAAACAAATCAATTAACGTTATCAATAGACGGTATTCGGTTCATTTTCCGATGTGTCAATAAATCAGCCGAGTCACATTTCCGCTGACAGGCCGATCTCACGTCCCTGTTTTGCGATTACTGTACGGTGGAATCAACTTAATGAAAGCCTATTCTTCTTGACTGGATAATAGGGAGTTAGTTGGGATGAGGTTAACGGGGATGAGTGGTGCCTCTTAAAAAAAAAAAAAATGCTTTAAGGAGCTTGCTAGTTTGTTAATGCCTTCTCCCACCCATGGGAGTTAAAAAAGCCCCTTTCTGCCCTCAGCTGCTGTCCTGGGGTCTCGGGTCCTCCCGTCCTACCCCCAATAAGCTGCCTAAATGCCAGGCTAAGCCTACACAGAGCAGACAACCCTGGTTCTTATCTGTGGAATGCTGGGTATCCTCACAGAGGATCTCCTCTGCAAGCAGGAAGCTGTATTAACTCAAAGCCCCCCCCCCGTCTCCTTTGATTGTCCCCCTGGACTGCTTCTCTTCACCGTCTCACTTTTAGATGTTTGTGTCTCACTCTCCGCCTCGCCCACCGCCTCCCTCGCCTTTCCTTTTTTTTTTTTTTTTTTTTTTCAAATGTTACGTTTTGTCACTCCCCATTTTTCCTGCGTCTGCCACCGCCACATGAATATATCATAAATGCAGATCCCGTAGCTTTTTTTTTGTTGCCATTTTTTAGACTAGCTGAGAGCATCTCAGGAGTTAAAAGGGACAGATTTAAACCAGACAGAGCCCATGATGGAGGATAATGACGATGCTGTCTTTTGTGGTCTTGCAGTTTTGCATGCCGTGGCATTTTACAGGCTTGCATGTTTTTGGGAATGTGGTCGGCTAGCCTGGCAGAGACACAAGCTCATGTGTCTCAAGTTGCTCAATTTTTTTCCCCCCTAATTCTCCACTGTGACCTAAATGATTCCGGCGCTGGCTTTGAAAAGACACAGTTTTACATCTGATCCATTTATAGTATGTAGGGGGAACGGTGTGTTTTTGCATGTGTTCAACAACAATTTCCTGTTATTGCCTTTTATAAATAATTACAAGCAAAAGCTCAACAAGATTGATGAGGCGCCTACATTGTAGAAGCAACAGAGATCTAATAGAAAGACACAGCCAATCACAGGCAGCACTGTGTGGTTTGGTTTGGTTTGATAACTCTTGTTGGTTCACTGACGAGTCTCGATGCTTTTAAAGATGAGACTGCCGCTTGTAATTGTGAGATTTTTCTTACATCATCAAATGTTCCCATAAGTAAACCGAAGAAGAAGACACCAAGCACTACCTTTTCACCATGACCCACGTATTATGATATTTTTTCACACAATTGAAATGAGCTGTGCTCTTATTTGGACTGAAACGCTGGTTATGACATTGCCAGAACTCATGAGTTATATCAGTGGTTGGAAAGTTTGAGTCAAAATAAACCTTGTAATGGCAAAATGGAGAACTTGCGTTCATAATGCATGCAAATGTCGGCGAGAGCCTCTTTTCCCTCGGCCTACTTATTTTGGGCACATCCCAGCTTCAAACATGTCTTATTTCTCGGGTTGAGAAAATAAACCGTCGCTGCTCGAATGATAAAAGTGATAAACTGTAAGCTCACAGGACTCGGCCTTGGCTCAGGTTACCAAAGCAATGGAGCCCGCCTGCCGTACAGTGATTTAAACCAGGTTCCTATTTCCCCCGAGGAGGGCTCACGGTCTACACAGCATGCATTGCTGCTGCAAAGCCGCGCTGCGCGATCCATCATGAGACAAAACTTTACCCAGCTGCTGTCTGCATTACACGCACAAATATAGATCACGGTTCTGTATTCATTTTTGTCACAGACGGGGTCGACCTAGATCGTATTACTTTGGCTGTGGTCCTGTTGGACGTAGGCCTGAATTATTCTGAAATACCTCAACGCTACTTCAAAGAGTCGACTTAAAGTCAATAAGGCTTTCGGTTAAACGGTGATGACGTGAAGCTTACTTCAGTCTGGGGAAATAACTAGAGCGACCGATATAGTTGGTAATTTGGGTCGAGGTGAAGTGAACTCGCAGTTATAGGAATAACTATGATTGTACAATTATTTGAATGCAAATTACAGAGTTGCGCTTGCCCTCCATGGTTTTCATAGTCATACTAACTACTGCAAAAGTAGTTGTGTCGTTTTCTGGGACAAACTGTTCTCTCTTTTCGTCCACGCGCAAGTTGCGCATAGATATACGACTCCCAACTTTTTTGGCACGGATGCTGGCCTCGTGCTCATCAGTAAGTCATTTGTCCTTTGGTTTATTCAGGTTAAGTTCATAAAAGAGTGGTGCACTTCCAGAAGGCAGCTGCGCCCCACCGAGGAAATGAGTGATATCCGCGGTGAACAAATCTCTAATTTGTTCTCCGTTAATGGCCTGCTCGGGCTGTATGATGTTGTAAGTCGTTTCGTCTTGGGGCTTTGCCAGACAGAGAAAATTGAGTTATCCACTGACTGGGCGGGATGAGTTGTTGTGGTGAGGAGACGTATCCGTCACTGTAGGTTTCAATGCACCATTGTGGTTTACCCTAAGTGCTCTCCGTTTTTGTGTCTTGGTCGCTACCATCGAGCGGAAGGGTTCAATTCCTGTGCAGCATCTATAGCTGCATCTGAAGTTTTGAGGTTGTGATGATGTGTTGCGTTGAGTTATTGCATGAAGATGAGTGCCACCATTAATGCACATAGTGTATGTTTTATCTAGTCTCGCGACTAATGTATATTTTTAGATGTTGGGGAAACCTCATAGTAGAAATCGGCCACTCCGTGAAATATCCTCAGGGTTAAGGTTTCATCAGAAAGAAAATATAATTTCTTAAAAAAGTCTGTACCTTGCATAAAGTGGTGCCACTTTGCTCACCTTATAGCTCACATTGTGAGCAACTGTTTTGGCATCAGCTTGGATAGGTGCGATTTTAGAAGTGCAGCCTTTCACATTTATTCAACTGAAAATGAAAGATTTCCGCCGTAATTTAAAGCATTTATGGGTAAGGCATACTTGCCGGCAGACAGACGACGTAGGTTCTGTCTCCGGTAGGTTGAGTCATTGCAATGCATGTCATGTATACCAGTGGTTTGCAGTTATGTTTTGCAGAGCCTTGATACTTGCATTTTTTTTTTTACTTTTTTACTTCACACTCAACACGCATAAGTAGGTATAGCATTGTAGATCACTTTAAATTACTTCACTGGCCTCCAAAATGAGCTGTAGCATATTTATTTGCCATGTATCTTATAAAACTGTAATATTTACTTGCGTAGGCCCCTTTTCTTGTGCAATAAGATGCACATCTCTGGAGCAGATCCTAAAATTCAAACGGTCAGATTCTACGGATGTGCGTCCCAGTTGGTTTGAGACTTTGTTTGAAAGCCAGCCATTCTGTTTTGAATCTCAGAGCTGCAATGACGCATTGTTTAGGCTTTTAGTAAGCTGTTTTGTGCTATACTGGAAACTACTCGCTGTTTAAGCTCTTTTACTGGATTTCTACTGGCACTGCATTTGAAGCAGAATAGAATTAGTTAATTTATAGACTTGACAGTCTTCTCTCTTTCATTCTTTTTTGATATGATTTATTTTTTCCCCTTTATTATGATCCAGTGCCAATATTCCGACCAGTGCCCATGCAACATCACTCTGTGTGAAATTGGCAATAAGCGTTCAATCAACCTGTCGTTTTCAGGTGCTGCGTGGTGAAGCAGTGGGTGCGGCATGCTGAGGCTAACCCCCCTGGCTCAGGATGAGTGTCAGAGATGGCGCTGCCACCATGGCAACGAACGCAGGTGGAGGAGGAGGGGGAGGTGGTCCAGCTAACCCCAACAACCACGATGGCCGCTCATACCTGCTCCAGATTTACCCGCGGCTGATTGCGCAGCCCTCCACCTGCTGCAGCCTCAGGTGAGTGTTCCCCAGTGTACCGACGGGGGAATGAAAAAAGTGTTGAAACATTTATATTATTTGTAGCTCTGATGTCTAGGAAAAAGAGAGCTTGTTGATTCCAAAAATCACCATTTTTCCCTACTATCATGTTAATAAAGGAATGAGCTGACGTTGACGTGGCCTCGTGAATACTTTTATCTACCCCACAGAGTGCAGAAGGATGCAACGGCAGCTGCTGTGATCTTGGATGCTGCCACAGCCCTGGGGCTGGACCCTGGCCGCCTGTACGTGCTTGCGGAGGTGAAGGAGTGTGGAGGGGAGGAGTGGGTGCTGGAGGCTGGAGACCTGCCGGTACAGAGGTTTCTGCTATGGCCGCGGAAAGCCCAGGAGCAGCACCACCAGAGCCTCGGCTTTTACTTCTTACTACAGGTACCGTTGACGGCACGCACTTTGGCTGACCTCGTGACCTCGTAAACCATTTTAACAGCCCATTCTTCTTCTTTCTTTGCTCCGACCCAGGAGCGAAACCATGATGGTACCATCCATTACGTTCATCTCCCACCTGTGTCCAAGGAGCAGGAGGCACAGCGGCTAGCCGCCAGAGGCTTCCTCCCGCCCCCACAGGACGACTTTGCAGACCTCTGTAACCTCCCCGTCCTCAATGAGGACAGGATATTAAATAACCTGCGCACACGCTTTTACAAGAAAAAGATCTACACCTATGCGGGCAGCATCCTGATCGCCATCAATCCCTTCAAGTTTTTGCCCATCTACAACCCCAAGTATGTCAAGATGTATGAGAACCACCAGCTGGGCAAACTGGAGCCTCATATCTTCGCCATCGCAGACGTGGCGTACTATGCCATGCTCAGGAAGAGGGTCAACCAATGCATCGTCATCTCGGGGGAAAGTGGCTCGGGCAAAACCCAGAGCACCAACTTCCTGATCCACTGTTTGACTGCGCTCAGCCAGAAGGGTTACGCCAGCGGGGTGGAGAGGACCATACTCGGGGCTGGACCGGTCTTGGAGGTAAGACGTGAGATGAGAGAAGGGGTAAAGTCTGTGATGTGTGTTAATCAGGGCACAACAAAACAAAGCATGGAATAGGGTGTAGGTGTGGTCAGAGTGTGAGTTGAGGCTGTGGAGCTTTGAGCTTGCCATCAGTTTTTCTCGTAGGTCCCATCAAAATCATCTCACAACCCAGAAGCTGTTTTGCCGCTGTTCATCAAGTCAGGTGTGAAATGCATCACCGGTGTGATTAGGTCATGTCTTACAATGACAGCTCTTCCCCAGTAGTGACTCATCACGTTGCCATGGCATGAACAAAAAAAGCACACACACACACACACGCGAGAGGGCTAGAGAGGATTTACATTTTTATATATATATATATATATATATATATTTTTTTTTTTTTTTTTTTTGTTCTTGCTATGACTCAATTGCGCTTCCATACATGGGTTTATCTGTGTACAGTTGAAAAGACTGGAAGATAAAGACTGTTTTTTTAACCCAGAAAGAAGAAATGAAAAAACAGGATGGGAAGTTACTCCATCGACCCTTTCATGTGGCCCCTTGCCTTTTGAAAGTGTGGTGGGATTCTAGAAAAGATTGTCTTTGTCTCTTTGTCCCCCCCCCCCCACCTCTTGAGGCATTGCCGAGCAAACACTGACGTACCAGATTGTTGTCTCTTTAGCTTAAAGATGGCGCAACAACCTTTTCTGGGTTCTGTTTTTGACTCCAGTTGCTGTTCACCAAGTGCCGGTGTTTCTCTCTTGCTGTTTTGGTCAGGTGACTTCTCTTCCTGCTTTCTCCTTTCTGAAAAGAAAAGGATGCTTGTACTGACATGTTCTCTGCAGCCACAGACATGACTGAAAGAGTAGTCTTTCTACAAGTTACGAAAGCGAATGGAGAACTATCAAAATATAGTAACATGTCGTTTTCTTTTCTCTCTGCACGGCGGAATTTGTGCGTAAAGCCGGCTGGTTAATGATGGTGGGGCACAGTTTGCAGACTGTAGGCAGGCTACAGTAGGCAGACTTACAACAGTCTGTTCATTTGCTTTTTTTGTCTGTTAAGTTGAACCACAGTGTGCGACAGTCTCAATGGTGCACCCGACAAGAAATTGTTGCATCATGAAAGGTGGGCTATTGTGTTTGCTCTAGTGTCATTTCTTAAGACAGAGTTGACTTTGTTGTGTTTGTGGTTTCATCCCTGTAAGGAGAAACATGGTCTCGTCCACTTTCGCATATGGAAGAACTTTACCTCTGGTCCGACCTCAAGCAGGGTTATTATTATGATTTTTAACCTCCTGCATCCCTCCCACTGTCTTCGCAGGAACAGTCCATTATGAGTCTTCAGGCCTCTTTTAATGCATATCTCTAGTTCTAATTTAATCCGTTAAATTGTTGTTTAAGCATAATGTTTTGTGTGTGTGCGGCATACGGTGTGGCGAGTATGTGACCCCAGGCTACATTATGTTTTAGAGTCCTCCCTGTGAGTGATGTAATCCGATTGTACGTTTGTGATTTTAGATTTGTGGAGGGACTACAGATGAGAAAAGATATGCCCTCTACCGCTACAAAATTGCCCAAATACCATGTAGACTTGACTATACATAGACCTATTAATCAGAAAGCCGCGTGACCACTCCAGATCTGCAAAATTCACCGGAACACTCAACACAGTGGAACAGAAAAAAAAAACAGATGTGTGATTAGAATCGGTCAAAAGCTGTTTTAATGACAAGAATACAGGGTGGCAGCCACGGTGCATCCATCCATCGCGCGGCACGTCGGTACCAGTTTCCTGCGCTTAGACCTAGTGGTGGAGCTTTCAATCGCAGAAGTGCTGCTCCTCAAACATGCACGTGAATGAGCAGCATCTGAAAGCAGCCGGCCCTTGATGTGTGTCAGTCTGTCAGAGTCTTTGGTTCCAGATGGCTGATGGAGGCAAGAAGGGGGAGGCGATGGAGAGTTTTTTTTTTGTTTTCCCCCTACATCAGCACAGTCCTCGTCCCTCTGGCAGACACACTGCCACTCTGCCTTTCACTCCCAGAATGGTGGCGTGTGTTTGTGTGCGTTTGTGTGCGTTTGTGTGAGCCCAATCCAGAGCTGCGGTTGCAGGGGCAGACAGGGAGACGGGTTTGGTCTCCGCTCGTCTGTTCAGCGGAGGAAGTGGAGGCAGTTTCACGTGTGACCAGTCTGTCAATCATTGCGACTGTTGAACAGCAGGTCATTTTCTTTGAGCCTATTGCGTCGTCCGAACGTGCATTGTATTCAAGCATTGGTGTAAGTTGTTGCTCTTGCCATACCACTATGTGCTAGTCCACGACAACCCTGAGCTTTTGCAGCACACTCGTAAGATGGCTGACATGAAACAAAAGGCGCTTTGCAGAGGAAGCAATAACTCCTCCGAAATGATGTTCCCTGCCGTTTCTGTCTACACAAACAGTCCACCTCTGGTAATTCCTTCCTGACAACTTCCAGTCGAGGCCTCATGTATGGAATGCAGAGTTCTATTTTTAGGTTCACTAAAAGGGAGCAATTTTGCTTTTACAAAGAGGATTTACTTTATGGAAGCTGATCAGGTTACAGAAATGGAAAAAGCAGGGAGTGTGTGTGCGTGTGTGTGCGTGTGTGTGCGTGTGTGTGCGTGTGCGTGCGTGTGCGTGCGGGCGTGCGCGCTCGTGTGCGTATATCCTCAAGCTATAGGGGAGGTCTCTGGATCCGGGTCACATTTTGAAAAGATGAGATCATCATTTGCGGTGCTGGACTCTGGCTGTGGGCTGTGTTGCTGGCAGATTGACTGGCCCAGACCTGAAACCATATGGGAGAGCCTCTGTCCTACTTCAGTGCAGTGCTTTAGTCTGAACAAACACGGCCTCTGCTTACCAAACGGCTCTCAATGAGTGTGTGTCACTAGTTAACTGGTCCAACTGGTTGATCCTCTTTTACATGGTTCTTATCGGGCCTTTGTTTTCTGTCTCCCGACTGGGAAGCCCCGTTCGTGTCAGCAAGACCCTCTGTTTCAGTGAAGTTGAGAAATTGGAGTTATCAGTGTCAGTAGTTGTGATCTCTGACCACACATTCGTTTCTTGCTCATAGACAATGAAAATAATGACAGGTGTGATGTAACTCATTCACCTTTTCTCCTTTCTGCTCAGTGATGTCATTATTTAATTGGCAAGGACTGTATCTAGCAAAACAAAAGCAGAAAGTTGCTCACATGGAGGACCGTAAACGGGAAGTAGTCAAAGTGAAACAGTCCTAACTGCCCAACTGTGTCTAATAATAACATAAATTAAGAGCGTTACCTTACTAAAATCTAACCTCGTGGATGTTACAGATTGCCATCATAACTCCCAAATGCCCAGTCTCCTCCATGCCACAGTGTCTCACAGCTTCAGACGGGAAGTCCCCATCATCCGGAAACCCTCATTAACAGGAAGTGGCTACGACATGGGAAATAGCAGCGGTAGTTCTCGCTGTCGATAGCTCCGAGGCTTGAGGGGCGGGGAGAGACCAAAGCGTTGTATTGTTGTTCGGGAAGTGCAGAGGAGTAGCTGGCCGCTCTGTCTGCTGATCCATTGTTTATCTTTTAGATATGGGTTGCACCTTTTTCTATTCCTCCGCTATATTTGGTCGGACTGGGTGGCATTGTGCAGGAGTTTGGGAAAAGATGGCGTTACTGTGTTTAGAAGTCGACGTGTCGTTCATCTCGCACACTCACACACATATATACAACGTTTTGACTGTAATCATATCACCCAGAGTTGTATTAAAGAGGAGGACATGCTGTTCCTCACAGGCGGAACACGGCTTACATGTAGCTGCATGCTGCAGGCCACTTCAGGGTCTAATAACGGTCCTCCGACCACACCACAAGCTGGGGTTTGATGTGGTACCCATCTAGACATGGGTGGAGCAGTTTGAAATTGTTCCAATCTGGTAAAATACCAGACCACAAGAAGAGTAAACTAGTGCCTAATCCTAACTATTATTTCTTTCCCCCCAACATTTGTGCCGCCCTTCTTGCATTATTTGACCGTCTAACACAAAGGTGTGTTTGTGCGTTTGTGCATGCATGCATGTACGTATGCGTGCGTTTGTTTGTGTTGTCACTGACTAAAATACTCATGGAGGTTGGATGGTAATATCATTACTTTGATACATTAGAATGGTAATAAATCCAAACACGTACCATTAAAACAACACAAATATAATATTCAAATACAACTGAACAGATCGGAACATGGAGCAAGTTGTATGTCATGCAGAAAATGTAATTTCTGGTTCTTATTGAGTCCAGGAGGCCTAACAACGTTATGTTTATGAATCGAGGGGGCCTAGTTTCAGTGAGCTCCAAGTCCTTTCCCCTGAAAAACGACATTGCTTCATCGTCCCGTTGAAGACCGCAAAGAATGCAAAAAATATTGGCCACTGACGTTCATGCCATAAATTCACGAAGTGGTTCAGTATGACACCATTCATTGAAATGGCACCAGTCCCTTTAAGCACTGTTGATGCCATTATTGTACCTCGAAGAATCAATTCTTTGTGAACAATTCGGGAGAGTTGAGCTCAGGGGGTTTAAGTGCAGTTGGTGGGATACAGCGGGCGGCTTGAAGCATGGCCAAGCATAAAAGAGGAACTGTGTAGAGACGCGGTTGCGTCTAATCACTGCCAACATCTTGTGATCTCACCAGGGATTTTTTTTTTCACATTCAGGACAACAAACAGTGATTATTTTGTCACTTAAGTACCATTGGTGTTTTCGCCTCAACATTACAGCGAGCAGTGATTATGTGGCTCGTTACCCTGCTGCGTGGTCCACCAGTTTAACCTGTAATTGAAGACTATGTCAATTTAAGTTTGGCATGAGGAACGCGATAGTGTCTGCCACTGAGTGTCCACCGTCCTATAGGTTTGAACGGTTTTGTGTCAGCGCCTGGCCATGTCCTTTGTGAATGTGGGAACCTTTTTTTTTTTTTTTTGGCAGTTGGGCTATTTAGAGTCCTTTTGTGAATGTATCCATGCTGTAGTGAGGTGTCTGTGTCGGGGCCTTGGCAGAGCCTGTGGAAAAGTTCAACTGAAGCTCATCTGAGCAGCTCGACTTTAAAGGACACAGCAAATGCCTCCATGTTACAGCAATAATAAAATAATAATAATAATAATAACTAAGTACCTTTTAAACCTATTACAAAACGTGTTTCTTTTCCTTTCTTTCAGTTTTACACATAGTTGCCATGTTGAAATTATGCAAAACTGTTACACTCGGCTCATTATCACACAGACAATCGCAAAAGGGACGACACAAAGCCGGGGAGGGGGACAGGCATGTCACAGGACAAAAGAAAAGTTGTCAACAGCAGATTGAATTCATTGTTTTCATGAACATCCCCTATCTTGTATACTAACTGACTGTGTCGACATGTTTTAGTGGAAATATATATTTGTGCAAGTTTATACGAGACCAAACATTTGCCTTTTGAAAGTATATCATTTATACATTCACATCACTGCCCCGCTTGCTTGTAGAGACAACAACAACTCATAAACAGCACTACTTTAGAAAACACGCCCCTAGCTTGGTTTGTAAGTGTGTGTGTGTACGTGTGCCGGTTAAAACGGCCTAAGACGTCATCAGAGGGTCACAGATATAGATGTGACCACAGCGTGCGCACACAGCGGCCCGCTGAACCACCCAGCTTTCTGTTTCTTGTCGTTTGTAATTCTCCACTCCTCACTCTCCCTTTCCTCTTTTTCCTCCTTTTCGAACCCCCGTCTTTCGTAAGAACGCAGAGGGAACCACTACTCTCTCTGGACATGGTTTGGCAAGCTGACGCTCCGCTTCCGCATACCTGCTGAGCTCTCGGCCAATCAGACCTCGCGCTAATGGGCATGTCGGAATATGTATGGCGCTGGGACATGTTTAGCATTCCGTCCACGCGGCGGTGGCCTGGGCTTCGCGGACATTTCCCAGGGTTACGGGCTCTTGGCTGCAGTGCCGGTGGAGCGAGGTTGGTCAGAACAGTGGCGGGCACAGTGGGCGGCATTGAGCAGTTAAGACTCTTTGGTGGATCAGCACCAAAACACTCTGAACTGACCCGGAACAG
The DNA here is from genome assembly GCA_016785305.1 of Colistium nudipinnis. Lineage (NCBI taxonomy): Eukaryota > Metazoa > Chordata > Actinopteri > Pleuronectiformes > Rhombosoleidae > Colistium > Colistium nudipinnis. The sequence goes on along the minus strand of JAFBJU010016734.1, from coordinate 1,090,143 downwards.
TGACGGCTTTGTGCTCTTGAGGCCCAGGTGACATTTAAAATAAATATAGAGTTCGACACATTATTTGTTGCCATGCTAAACATGCAACTTATCACGCACAGAGAATAATAGGGACCCATGAGGAGAAAGAGAGAGGCGGTCTAGAAAGTGAGCGGGTGGGTTGGTGTCTTGTCTGAGCAAGCCCATGTTAACGGAAATTGCAGAATTCTTGTCACTGATAAGAAAAAAAAAAAGTCAATCTCTTTCATCAAGAAGCAACAACTCTTGCCTCACACTTCTCCGAAGTCTGAAAACTTTCGTAAAATCACGTTTTCTGTCAAGAGCTTGGTCCGCTGAAAATAATAGAGGCCAGTGCCACATTATACTGGAGTAAAAACCAAAGAAAGGATTTAGTAACACAAGAAAAGCTTAGAGTTAATGCAAAACAGGCATGCTGAAGCAGAGGAAATAAAAGTAGGTCAACAATCCATCCTGAGGAATCCAAATCAGACCCTCTAGGTATATTTGTTTGTGTGTGTGTGTACTGTATGCGTTTGTGCCCCCTAACTCTAATCAACCCCGACACCACTGTATCAAATTCGCCCCGCCACTGCTTCGGAGGACACAATGTTGGTCCTATTTAAGATGCACCGAATCGACTTCCCCCGTGGTGGCCTTTTGTTGAGCGCCTGTGTGGGTATCTGTCTATCTGTAGCTATGGGAGCATGTGCATCACGAAGAAAAAAAAAGAGAAAAAGAGTGCTATTCTGTTACCGTGTCGATGCAATAAACGGGGCCCCTGTGCGAGGCCTGGTGGCGGGGCTCCGTCTTCCAATGGGCCGGGTGAGCATCAGCCCGGGGGCCTGGAAACCCCCCCCCAAAAAAAAATGGTTCTCTCTGTTTGTGTTCCTAGTCTGACATCACTCTTCAGAATGGCTGTCCCAACCTCATTTATCATCTCCGACCTATGCTCTCGCTCTTTTACTCGCACACACGCACACGGTGAAAAAGAGAAAGAGGGGAAAGGGGTATTAATGGAGAGGAAAGTAGGAGGGGGTGAAAAAGAGATGGATGGGAGTAGAGTGAGAGGAAGGGCAAGAGGGGGCAACGAGTTGCAGATGCTCGCCCCCACCCTCCACAAGATGCCTAATATATACAAACACACAAGTGCACACACACACACACACACACACACACACACACAGTCTCACCCCCTTCCCGTGGTCTCAGCTGCTGTTTGAAAACGAGATTTAACCACCGGACTATCCGGTTTCTGTGTAACCGTGGTGATTTGTCGCTGTTGTGGACTTCAGTAAGGGTGTTGATAGATCTGCTGACTCGAGGGTGCACTTAAGTTTTGTCGTTGCAACCTCCATTTAAGGTTTGGAACTCGGCAAGTTTCACAGGCTGGTTTCAAAACACCAACGGTCAACGCGGCTTTAAAAGCAAGCCGGATACAATGCCCTTCTCATTGTGTCTTCTTGTCCTGTAATTGTGTCTTACGTTGACCATTGCCGCTGAATGCAAATGCAATGAATGATTCGGCAAAAGTTGTTGCTTAATTTGTCATTTTGCCTTCCTGAGTCCTTTTAAACTGACCCATGTCTTTCTGCCCTTTCTGTTGTCTTTTCCAGGCCTTCGGGAATGCCAAGACGGCCCACAACAACAATTCCAGCCGCTTTGGCAAGTTTATCCAGGTTAATTACCTGGAGAGTGGCGTGGTCAGAGGGTGAGTAAATTAACAGCATGCATTTGTGCACTATGTTTTTCCTCGGGATTAGCCGCTCTCAACAAGGTCAGTTCAAGCCAGGGATATCCAGTGTGTGCCCTGAATTTGTATATCCTCCTCCCGCTGCTCGTCACCAGGATCCGCTCCCTCCGTAATCTCTTCCTCTTTGCTCCTTGAATGGCTGGTCATGCGCTACTTCCTTTTTGTAGGGCATGTGTTGCAACGTCCAACCACTACCTTGTCCTTCCTTTTTCTCAGCAATCAGACTACATTTAGGAGCTGCGTCGGGGTCTGGTCGGCAATGTCACTTCCTCATCAGCAGAGGGAAACAGCTGCTCTCGACAGTGTCTTTAAAAAAAAAAAAAAAAAAAAAACGCACACTAAAGCGACCATAGACATACAGAGATGAGATTTCTTTTTGGTCGACATGGAAAAAGAAATTACAATTTTATATATATATATATATATATATATAATTGTATCCGAACGATGGAAACGCATGAAGTGACAGCTGCTAAGTTCCACTGTAAGTGGACATCCCCATCCTGATTATCCCCCGATGGCCCTTCTCATCATGCTTTATTGAATTGCTTATACTGACGGGGGGGTTTGTAATCCAATCATGAGATTTGATCGTAGGTGGTTTGGGCTCTGAAGGACGAGGAGCGCTCTGGCGAGAGACTCATCTAGCTAATGTAGTTGTAGCTGGACTGCTTCCTACACGACCTATCGCGCGAGGCACGACACTTGGACGAAGAATGAAACGAATAGCTAAGACGAGATATATCCGAGAATAAATAAAAAAATAATAATTATTATAAAAATAATATTAAAATCCTCCAAGTCCTGATTTGGACATGTATCACCATGGCAGGGACTGGTGCCCTAAGGTGACATTATGCAAGGACGCAATGCAACTAAAGCACCTCACACAGTTTCCACCACCGTAGGTGCGCGTGAACGTTCTCCTCTGCATCAGTTAAGCATTCAGGGGACCACGACAGCCCCGCTCCGGAGGTCTCAACAAAGGCCGCCTGTCTATCTCTCCATCTCCAGTGGCAGCCATTCACACAGTCAATAGAAGAGTTTAACAAAGGGAAGGCTGCCGTTCCGCTCTCCCTGAGCAAACTGGATGTTTTTACGCTCCCGCACTGTGTCTTAGCCTTCCTCGCGGGTGATCTGAGCGCAGTGGAGCAGGACCACGAGGAGCAACACCCTCTTTGAAAATGCGGCTGTGGTGTATGTGTGTGTTATTGTACTCCAATCCGCTCGTCAACATAAAAGAAGCCAGCCTAACCTTTAGGTCACCGTCACAATCGCACAATTCTTCCCAGTGGTGGCCCATAGATCACCGTGATGACATAATAGACCCAAGTATACGCTGGTTTATATGCCTCGCGTGCTGAAACGTCGTCCAATGAATAATATTTCTGAAGCTTTTCATTAATTATTCACTAGCCTGAACGGATGCCTGTGAAGGAACCCATATACATGTTTGAGAAGTATCACCTGTTTAATCTGAATTCCTGTGAGTTACTCGGGGCATGCCAACACATCTGATACATCTTTATTCATATTTAAATCTCGTACTTGGGTTTAAAAGTTAACATTTGCCATTTGTTTGTTAAGGTTACGGTAGCGCAATTTCTGGACTGCGGAGGTGTTCTTGGAACGAGACATCAAACGCCAGCATGTTTTATTATATCCATAACATGATTCTACATTATTAAGCCAGTCTTTAGTTGAGCTATCAGCTTTAGCAGATGGACACCGCAATGTTTCTCACAGGACACTTCTATTCTTAGTTTACCATGAAGTCTGGCGTCAGTGTTGTTTTTGCCCGGCTATAGCAAAAACAAACTCTGACTTATAAAAATCTGATTTAGACGACTTTATGACTTTGGCCTGGTGTAGTGGGCAAGAGCAGCTGCTTTTAAAACGGTACATCTCATGACTGCAGCAGCCTGAGATCATGCTTCTACCCCTGCAGAGGCCTTCCACCATCCCTTGTTCACTTGCACTATACGATTGAATACAATAAATGAACCCTTGTGTTTTTGTTGTATGTGTTGCTATGAGGTGTGTGTGTGTGTGTGTGTGTGTGTATGTGTGCGTGCGTGCGCTGCCATGTATAGGCTTTGTTTTCACACTTGTTTCAACCATCTGCCCTCATTTCCCCTCCAGCTCCTCCCCTCATTTTTTATTGCAAACCCACTTTCACATATGACCTGAAAATAGAAACACACATGCATACACGCACAAAGGACCCTGAGTGACCTCGGTTTTAAGCGATACATTGTTTATATTCTCCCTTTTTTCTTTTGGGTTCTTCTCCTCTTTACTCCCCTCCCGTGTCTTTTATTTTCTCTCTTTATAGGGCTGTGGTGGAGAAGTATCTCCTGGAGAAGTCTCGCCTCGTCTCCAGAGAGAAGAACGAGAGGTAAGAGGGACGGTCGGGGTCTTGACCCCTCACCCCAGCTGACCTTCATGGGGCCCTCTGAACAAACACGGGGAGTTTCCCCCAGGAGCCTCTGTTGGTTGGACGTGAAGTTCAGCTGAAGGCTTCAGTCTTTAGTCAGGACTTTACATCATAAACAACCATATGTGTGTATTTGCATATTGTTGCTGATGAATGGAAACTCCATATTGTGTGATTGTTTCCTAACAATCAATTCTAATGGTTTAATGAATATTAACTAATGACTTAATCCCATTCAGCTTATGATTATATATATATATTTTTTTTATTACTTTTGACCATAGTAAAGTGAATATCCCCCACTGACATTAGAGTAAATTGTCAAGTATGTCCTTAGACTTTAAATGAAGCAGTTGTGATATATCCTCATTTTACTGAGACATCCAGCGTTGCCAGCTCGCACGAGTTACAAATTAACTGTTGCTAAACAAACAAATGATAAAGAGAAAAAAAGACTTCTCTGCGTGTCAGCTGTGAATGCGACGGCCCCAGTCCCCATGACATCACTCACTCGAGTGTCACATGCCCGAGTCACCGCTACTCACAGTGACACTCATCGTCTCGCAGATGGTGTTATCTGTTGCTTCTTGTGCGATCTGTGAGCCAATGCTCCACTGTGTTGCCATGTGCCATTTTCAATTGCTAATGTGTGAGTCAAAACCAGAGAATGACAAGATTTTTTTTTTTTTAAACTGACTTTAATATAGCTTCTGTATTCAGTATAGATAGAGCAAAGCTGCAGCCACACGGCGGTGGTGCGTAAACACATGAAGGTTGTTGATGTTTTTTTAAGCCATGCAAGTAATGTTTCAGCTTTTACTTTCACACAGATACTACTCACACACTCACACGTGGGTTGGCCTGTAAACCCTGCTATCTACCAAGGAACAGCTCAGCACACTCTAGCTGTTAAGAGTGTTATTTATTATTATTATTATTATTATTATTATTATTATTATTATTATTATTATTATTATTATTATTATTATTATTAAAGTCCACATTTTCTGAGAGCGTTTTTATATAATGTACTTAACTGTCATTGACAAGCCCACATCTCATATATCCAGTCTACGACCTGTGTCCTGTTTATAACCATGGCTCTGGTTCTTGGGTCGACTGTATTATGTCATTGTTATAGTAATAACTGTGTACATTCATTACACCCGTGGGCTGCTGCTTGTCTACCTGCCTGTCATTTAATAGCACAGGTGGAAAACTGATATCAACCCCGCCGAGCTCCAGACATTGGCTTCTTGCTATAAGCTTCCTACACTGTGTTGTCCCTTTGTTCGGCGCAAACATGAAGCCCGCAGCCGCTGAAAGCCAGATAGTAGAACAAACAAATAATGGATGGACATATTAATTAGCAAATCCACCGGAGCATTTGTTAGATTGAAAAATCATGTGTGTTGCCATGGCGTTTTTCCAGGAACTACCACGTGTTTTACTACCTGTTGTTGGGAGCCTCGGAGGAGGAGAGGAAGGAGTTCAAGTTGCTGCCGCCTGAAGAATACTTCTACCTCAAGCAGGTACGGCACAGTGCTGCGCTTCGGCCGCGTCACACCCAGTGGTGTACACACTGCTTTCAAAACAATAATCAGTTGTAATTCACTGCTGCTGGGCCCCGGTATTCAGTGTCAAGCCTCTGAATAAGCTGCTGTCCACAATCCCTGCTTACTGCTCACACGTGAACTGCATCCTAATGAAGCCGGCCTTTGTTCTCTGGCTTTGTATTCCCCTCCGTCCTCGGGCCTCCTCCTTTTCAGTCACCTCTGTTCACCTGTTTGTTTTTTGCACTTTCGTGCTTTTGCTCTCATTTGCATAGACTAAATCTACAAAATCTCTGCCTTTGTGTGTAGCAAAACTTTAAGATCGAAGATGAGGAAGACCTGCGTCATGACTTTGAAAGGCTGCAGCAGGCAATGGAGATGGTCGGCTTCCTCTCCGCCACCAAGAAGCAGTGAGTGAATCGCTTACCATGTCCTGTGTAATGTAGGAACATTCTTAAAAAAAAAACAAAACAAACAAATTATTTTTTTTCCACTTAGTCTTTGAACCAGAAGTTATTTTGGTCTTGCTATTGATTCGTTTTGCCAAAAATATATATATATCACAACAAAAAGACTTTGAAGAGACCCATCAACACAACAGCTGCATCTAAGGGACTAATGTAACCGCTTATTGGAGACAGTCTGCAGAGACAATGCTTCGATTCATTTTGAGCATGAACAGATGACGGCAATGTGTAGAATGGTCGCTGCATGCATCACATGACTGTGTTATGGCTGTGGCTTTCAGTGTACGTAATATTTCACAACTGCGCCGCAGGATCTTCTCTGTCCTCTCGGCCATCTTGTATCTGGGCAACGTGACCTACAGGAGGAAATCGACCGGCCGGGACGAAGGGTTGGATGTGGGACCGCCGGAGGTCCTGACGACACTCTCCGACCTGCTAAAGGTAACGTATTCGCGCGTGTCTTTGTGACTGCGTGCGCGGTGACTCCGTGACAGGTGTGCGACCGTCGGCATTAACCTGGCGGCGTGCCTCCCTCAGGTTAAAGAGGAGCTTCTGGTGGAGGCCCTGACGAAGAGGAAAACGGTGACCGTAAACGACAAGCTGATCCTGCCTTACAGCCACTCTGAGGTAGACACCGGCCTGCAGCTGGTTATTACCGTAATGCCGTCCAAATGCACACTAATTGTAGCCTGCCTCCCCCTTGTGCCTGCCGGTGTCTCCTTCCTAATGGATACCACACGCACACATAGATCTGGATAGATTTGGGTCGGAATTGGATATCTTTGCATAGCACGTGGTCAAAGGCCATGTTCAGCGAAGTTGGAATCACAGTTTGCCTCTTTCCCCTTGTTCGCTCGTCAGGCCATCACAGCGAGGGACTCCATGGCCAAATCTCTGTACAGCGCCTTGTTCGACTGGATCGTCCTTCGCATCAATCACGCCCTGCTTAACAAGAAAGACATGGAGGAAGCGGTCCCGGTGAGACACACATGCGCTCGCGCAACCTGCCAACGAATCAAAATCCATGTTGGGGAAAACACGACAAATGTTATTAATAACACGCTTGGGTTAATGACTCTCTACTCTTCGGTCGGTTTTGTTTCCCCAGTGCTTGTCCATTGGTGTCCTGGACATTTTTGGCTTCGAGGACTTTGCCACCAACAGCTTTGAGCAGTTCTGCATTAACTACGCAAACGAGCAGCTGCAGTACTACTTCAACCATCACATCTTTAATCTGGAACAGGTGAGCGTTTTTTTTTGTTTTATTTCCCTGACATGACACTCGAACCACCCTGGGGCTCCCATCCCTATGATTCACTGCCAGTGATTATTAAATTGATGACTCACCGAAACATTTCTTGATCTCTTCAAGGAGGGAAAATTGCATGCGCATAGCTAGGGAACAAATACTAAAGTTGAAACAATTTCACACGTCGCATCATTTGTGACCATTTATTTACGGTACACTGCTCCATCCTTTTTCTTGGCTGACTCGGTAGCATATACGTGATGTGTTGCACATAGTGAATTAAAATAGCAATGGAGGGGGAAATTGTCAAACACTTTGATCTGAACGGCCTCGTCTCCTGCCCCATGAAGGAGGAGTACCAAGCAGAGGGGATCACCTGGCACAACATCCACTACACGGACAACGTGGGCTGCATCCATCTGATCAGCAAGAAGCCAACTGGCCTGCTCTACCTGCTGGATGAGGAGAGCAAGTAAGGCAAAGCCGCTGAAGATGATTCACTCCTCGTTCGCGCCTCGTGGAGTTTGCAGGTTTGCTGAGATTCAGCCAAGGTGTCCGTATTTAGTTTTTTCTGCCTTCCTCTCCCCTTCTCCCTGCGCCTGCACCCCTCCAGCTTTCCTCACGCCACAGATGAGACATTACTGGCCAAATTCAAGCAGCAGCACCAGGGCAACAAATACTTTGTTGCCACACCAGTCATGGAGCCGGCCTTCGTCATTCGCCACTTTGCTGGGAAAGTCAAATATCAAATCAAGGTAAGCGGGGAAGACAGACAGAGGAGGCCATTTGACCGGCGCCGACTCTGTCTGAAACGAATTGTTGTGACTTCTACAGGATTTCCGGGAGAAGAACACGGACCACATGCGTCCCGACATCGTGGCGCTGTTGCGGAGCAGTGACCGTGCCTACGTGCGCCAGCTCATTGGCATGGACCCGGTGGCCATGTTTCGGTGGGGCATCCTGCGCGCCACCATCAGAGGCATCGCTGCTTTCAATGAGGCCGGCCGTTCATGGGCCGCCAAAACTTCAGGTACGTTATCACCGCTACCACTGCCATCAGACTGTTATGGGGAGAGTAATCCAAATTTATTTATTTATTATTATTATTTTTTTTACTGTTTATATTATACTTGTGCCTTATTTATGGACACCTTGCTGATTTTGTCAGAAATACTTACCCTACGTAACCTAGTCTTGCATATCAGGTTTGGTAAGATAGCTGTTCCATAATTAGAAAGTGTCATATCGCATACCACAACTTCTGATTACTGCAGTTTCCCTGCTCCGTGATTAGCCTTTCGGCTTAGTACCTAGAGGGATAGAGAGCTCAGAAACGTGAGGCATTAAGAGATTTTGATATTTCCTCCACAATTCTCCATCCTCCAGACTATTTTTGTGCCCATTGACGTAGGGCCCTTCTAGTGTGGCTTAACCAGATTCGCTTAAGTTGAGGCAAAAACTGAAAACAACAAGTGCCGCGGTCACGTGCCTCCGACAAACATTTACTGCTTACGATTATTACACTGTCCCACGTGTTAATAATGTGTGCTCCGTGCTCTAGGTGTTGTCCGTCCGATCTCCAGAACTCCTTTGGGAGAGCTTCAGCGATCCAATGCCCCGATAGAAAGAATGTACAAGTAAGTGATGTCAGTAATCGGCGGCGGTTCGCAAACTGCCAGGTCCGTTTTTTATTTTAGAGGAATCCGTCAACTATAAAGCCAATGGAGGGGGGGGAGCAGCCTCCATGGGGCTGCCGCTTGTCCTCCACTCCATCCGTCCGGAGTTAAAGACGGCCGGTGAACTGTGGACCTCCTCATATCTCGTGGTACTGGATGAGATGAGGGAGACCAATGTGCCGACACCCTAATGCACACTGCGCGTCTGAGTTGCTCTATCTCGTTTGAAATTGATCCATAAGAACGCAACATAACGGATAACGCAGACGGACAAATCCTCCCTCACCTCACCTCAGTCACCCGTATCCTCTCCACCCTTTGGTGACCCCAGTGTGTGCGGTTCTCTCCTCTCCCCTCCACAGACGAGCCTCTATGCTCGATTTCTGCTTTGATCACTCAGAGGAGCGCCCTCTAGAGGCCTTTGAAGACATCTTTGCTAGCTATGAGAGTAAGAAGTAAGTGAACTGGGTGCACAGGAGAAAGGGATGGAGACACGAGGCCAAGCAGGAAGGAAATGGGCTTGGTTTTTGGCTAAAAGAGAGCCATTCTCTCCGTTCTACGAGTTGGCTCCAATCTTTAAATCACTCTAAGCTTTTGAACAGTCATGTGTATGGTTCAATCGGTTTTCGGCGAACCAGGACGTTCCGTATTCCAGTATCACGCGGGCCACCATTCACCTTGAATTCCCTTTCTTCCCTCACCACCATCACCACCATTCTCCAGCTGTCTCTCTTTCCCCTCGCGTTTATTATTCTGGCTCTAGAGAACCGAACGGTGTTGTTCTAGCCTTCTCTGATTAGCCACCCAGATTACTTGCATCAGCCGCAGATCACTGGATCGCACGTGTATTCAAATACCAGCAGGCACCCCAAGTCAAATAGACAAGAGAATTGGAGGAGCTTTCTTAGAAGGGAACCAAAAGCGCGGAGAATATTTTTGGACCGTTGGGCCCTCTGATCCTTGACTTTCTACTTCCTGCTTTCAGATCTGAAATTGCTGGATTGTTATTTAACCTTGGAGCATATTGTTACCATTATCGAAGCATCCAGCCCATTCCAGATCTGTAGTCACTGAGGTGTAGAGGTCAGATTCAGAGTGGGACTCATTGACTCTACATGTTGCCCTTTCCTTCACTGCCTCGCCTCCTCTGTTTTCATGGTCTCTTTGTGGTAAGTAAAGGGAAAGCATTGCATGGACAAATTGTGCGGGTGGGGGGGGGATCAAAAAAATCTCTCCAAATTAACCTCGTCAGACTCCGTGTCCACGAGACACCAGCTGCGATTAAAGGACCCCCAAAGCCAACAACCTCACCAGTAACAACTCCCAGTCACACCACCAGTAACAGTCCCAGCATGGAAACAGATGGCCAGCCACACTCAACAGCCACTAAGCTCTGCATGTTAACTACCAGAGGGCCAGGGACATGGGTGTGAATACAACCCAGCAAGTCCCACTGACTCTTTGTGTCTGTGTGTGTGTTGTTCTGATTTTAAGAAGGATGTGGCAGCATGGTTGGGTGGTCTCGTGGTTTTTAATGTACAAAACAGAAAAACCTGAACAGTGGGATAATTCATTTTGCGGGTTATTCTTCGCGAATGAACACCGATTTAGAGCTTCCTCGTGATACCAGACCCCCCAACCATCCTGCAGTGTGTGTTCCTGTGTCTCGGGGTGACTGCGGTGGCGGTGTCCTAACAGTGATGTTCCATCCCTCCCTGTTTCACGGGTGTGTTTTTTCTTTTTCCTTCCTTCCTTTTGTTGTTTTTTTTTTATTTTTTTCCAATCTTTCTCCTCTTCCCCCTCCTCTTCCCCCTCCCCCCCCCCCCTCCTTCCGTTGCCCCCCCTGCACTGGGCGTGTGCGCGCGGTGTGATCAGAGACATGCATGCCGAGATCATCAGCTCCATTAAGAACTTGCAGCTGGATGGTGAGGACCCGCGCAAGCTGCTGCAGTCCTGGGGTCGCCTCCGTTTCCCTCGACACGTTCTCCAGTGAGTCTGCAGACAGACCTGGCAAGGGCTCCTCTCCACACCGGTCCGGTCTGATCGGCGGAGCCATAACGACTGTTATTTCATTAAAACAAAAAAAAAAAACTTGACTAACCTTAACGCATTTCATATTAGGGTTTTGTTGAACCAGCCTAACACAACACTGCCACAGCTATCACATATTTGAAAGCACTTCCCAGAGTGTATCGATATCTGGATATAAAACTCTCCGGCTTAGGTTACATGAGTAGCTCTTTTTGTGGAGAATATATATATATATATATATATATATATATATATATATATTATTTATTTATTAAAGCCTTGAGCGTTAAACAACCTTGACCTTGGTTTACCGCTGCATGCACATCAGTAGAAGAACTGCGCTGGCATGTGAGCATCCTGTGAGAAGCTTGTCTCGGCTGCGTCGCAGCATGTTAGAACCTGACACGTAGCAACATAGCGGCCATGAACAAAGGTCGCTTGCCCTTCTCTGTGTTGACAAAAGCCAGGGGGCATGGCCGCCTGGGCGGCGAGTATGGCGATTGTTGTAGACTTGACTCCCTCGTCTTCTTCGCCGTCGTCCTCCCGTCACTCGCCTCACGCACCGCCATCCTTTCCGTCTTCCTGGTGTCTATCTCGATTCATCTCACCGACCGACTGACCGCGCATGAAGAAGTCCACCCATCCGTACTAACCGGGTTTTCTCACTCTACATCCACTCCGCTGTTCCATCCTCCCGCCCCTATGGCCACCTCGCACTCGAACGTCGAACTCACCCTGCGGCCCTTTGTCTCCCCCTTTTCCCCAGGAAAAACAAGAACACCAAACAGAAGCAGGTCATCCCCAAGGTAAACGAGAATAAAGACCTCAGACAGGCGAAACGGAAAATGTGGCTCTGGTCGTATGAACCAAGCTGGCTCATTTCGTTGGGTTGACGACACAGAATAACCGAGTGCACGGGGGAAAATAATCCACTTGTTTTGCTGCTGCGCAGAGTTTGCTGGATTCTCGGTCCCTGAAGTTCATTGTGAGTCTGACGCTGCACGATCGCACTACGAAGTCTTTGATGCACCTGCACAAGAAGAAGAAGCCCCCGAGCATCAGTGCCCAGTTCCAGGTAAAATCACACCAAACGGCAGTGCTCTATGTACTCTATGGCGAACCCAGCCTCCAGCAGACCTCGCTGACCATTCACGCACACTCGTGTTTCCTTTAGACCTCTCTGACCAAACTCCTGGAGACGCTGAACAGAGCAGAGCCTTTCTTTATTCGCTGCATCCGCTCCAATGCCGAGAAGGTGATGTATCCTCTGTCCACACCCTGTTTCAAGGGCATGGCAAGATCGCAAAACATGTGTATATGGTAAACTAGAAGATATTTATGGTACCGGTGTAAACATATATGTTTCTTGTTTCTATGTATGTATGAGCAGAAGGAGATGTACCTGGATGAGGCCTTGGTGGTACAGCAGCTGCGATACACGGGAATGCTGGAAACCGTTCGTATTAGGAGGTCAGGCTACGGAGCCAAGTACACATTCCAGGTACTTGCACCTCTCAAAGGAAAATCCACTGAAAATGTTGTGTTTTTTTGATGGTAGATACAATGGCCATATTCACACTGAGACGGTGTCAAAATAAAATGCCAAGCAAGTTCACTGCTCACTCCTGTATCCATGCTCCTTTATCCACGCAGGAGTTTATCGAGCATTTCCGCGTTCTGTTGCCAAAGAACGCGGCGGCCTGTAAAGAGGACATCGCCGGGCTGCTCGAGAAGAAAATGGGCCTGGACCCCACCACCTATCAGATCGGCAAAACTAAGGTATGCCATCAAACGTACCTTAGTTACTGCTTTCAGTTGATCTCATTCACCCCATTTCTGTATTTGCTTCTATACAATTGTCAGTGTCCATCCACATTCTGTCATGTCTCTCTTTCTCACTCCAGGTGTTCTTGAAGGAGCTGGAGCGACAGCAGCTGCAGGACACGCTGCACAAGGATGTGATGCGCAAGATCATCTTCCTCCAGCGTTGGTTCAGAGCCCTTCTGCAGAGGAAAGAGTTTTTGGACATGAGACAGGCATCCGTCTTGATCCAGGTAGACGCAGATGCATTCATTATTTTTATTTTTATTTATTTGTTTTTTTTAGACCTGCGTGTCAGTATATTCATTCAGCATTCATATGGAGAGAATACTTTAAGAGAATTGAATCCCAATATCCACTCCCTTCCCTCCAAGCGTTCCTGGCGTAGGTACTGCAAAGAGGAGGAAAGGCGACGAGCAGCCACTGTAATCCAGGCTCTGTGGAGAGGGCGCAGGCAAAGATTAGAGAACGGTCGCCAAAGACAAGGAGCTACGAAAATACAAGCCCTGGTCAGAGGCCATTCAGCACGCAGGAGGTAAGAACTCATGATGTTAAAAAGCAACATGTAGGGCATGATTTGGATGGCTGTCATATTCCTGTTTTTCATCTTGCAGGTGTCACTCCATACGCCAGGAGAAACAGAAAAAGGAGGAGGAGGAGGAGGAAGCTCGGAGGAGGGCAGAAGAGGAAGAGAGGAGGAGGAGGGAAGAGGAGGAAGAGGCGAGGAGAAAGGCGGAGGAGGCGGAAGAAAGGAGGAGGATGGAAGAGGAAGCCCGGAGAAAAGAAGAGGAAGAGGAGGAGGCAAGGAGGAGAGCGGAGGACGATGAGGCAGCGAGGAATGCGCAGGAAAGGAGAGCAAAAGAGCCTCAGACCAGAGAGGATCCCGACATAGAGCTGGTCACCGAGGAGACGCTGGATGAGAACATCTCTGTCCAGGAGACAGGACGGGAGGACCCAGAAGGGAAATCAAACTCGCCTTTAGAGGAGGAGGAGGAGGAGGAGGGCAAGGAGCTGGGGGAGGAGGATTTAAACGGTACCCTGGCTGAGGCTGGACCCCAGCAGGATGAGAAAGAGGAGAGGGAGCAGGACTCGGAGGACCGAGCACCCGGTTCCCAGCCGGGTCCGCTCTCCGACGCACTCAGACCTTCACCCCCGGGTCAGGCTGCGGGCACCACCTCCGCGCCTTCCGACGCCGAACCAGACCGAGCGCGGCCTCCGCCTCTCCACAAGGGCCAGTCCTCGCGGAGCCAGGAGAAGAGGGAGCAGCGGAGGCGCAGGGGCCTGGAACACAACCAGAGGGAGACCGACCGCGCCGCCTCCTCCTCCTCCGTGTCCTCGGCGGACCAAACGTCCCCGCCAAAGGGCTCCAAGCTGAAGGAGCGCTCGGACAGCAAGGAGCTGGACCAGTACACCTTCGTGGCGTGGAAAATGAAGGAAGACAGGGGCGGGAAGAAGGAGGCAAAAACCTCTCCCGTTCGTCCGACCTCGCTGTCCCTGAAGCCCGCCGACCCCGCGGCGGAGAAAAACGGCCTGGGGGACGCGGGGGGAGCGGTGAACCTGCAGCGCCGTCCCGGGGCCATCAAGGAGAAGCCTGAGAAGTGGAAGGGGAGGAGGAGTGATGGAGAATACCCAGAAAGCACCAGCCCACCTCGACCACAGAGCAGGGAGGAACGGAGGAACAACAGATCACTGTACGTTGTGGCTTGTACGCTCATATTCTTAGATCTGAGATTCTTTGAACCATCGGCCATTTTAGCAACATAACGAATAATCCTAATTACAACGGCCCCCTGTGTAACCACCCTTCCTCCATTGTTGGTCAAAACGTGTTTTGACCACAGTACCCTGTCCAGCCGCCATAAAACTTTGCTATGGCACCAATTCTACCGCTGGAAACACTCCTGCGGACTCGCCCTTGACTCTCGTTCAAATTTGCCCAAATATTGCCTATTTCCTTTTTTAGGAAATGAATTAGCTCTTTGTAAAAAAAAAAAAAAAAAAAAAAATGTCTTGGGCTGAGTTGCTAAAAACAGGCTGGCAACAGCAAGAATGCCATATCACCAGCCTGATAGCCCATTTTCTGAATGTGTGTAAAGCTGATGCCTCGTCGTGGTGGATTTTCTTTCGCTTGTGTTCGGAGCCCCTCATTTCTCAGTACCATTCCACCGATCAGTGTCTCCTCTGATTTTCTCTCTCTGCAGGAGTGAAACGGCCTCATTCGACAGTTTGTCTCCAGGCCTCGAAGGCGCTGGCCTTGCATCGACCAGAGAGGTATTTTTATATGTCGAACTCTATTTCCTTGCAAATGTATGTTTCAGAGAGTTATACCGAATTCTAAAACCCCTTTCGATACTTTAGACATACCCCCTCCCTCATTGGGCGCTTTGCTCATTTGGCGTGTGTGTCTCCTGTTCCGCAGATTCAATCTCCCTCTGAAGGTCACGTCGATGGCTCAAGGGGCAGCTCCTTCAGAAGGAAGCAGCCAGATGGTTCTGGCCACCACGATTCAGCTCATTCCATCCCGTCCACACCAGACAAGTAATGCAATGCAGTGCAGTGCACTGGACTGTTTAAATGTGAATTTGCCGGACTGAGATGGACGGAGCCTTACATAATGCCTACATGAGGCAAATGTGTCCATATTATCGGTAAAAAGCTCACGGTGAATTATTTGACATTCATGCAGCCAGATATGCCTGACAACAGAATTCACTATATATGGGGGTAAAAAAAAAAAAGGCTCAGTCACTGGTCATTTGCTTTGCTTTAATTTGCATCGTCGCTATGGTGACGCCTGCCGATAGCAGAGTTTGAATATTAGGCACTTTAACTGCGACTCTTTTAGGGGAATTAAGTCTTGAGATGTTTAAATACTATACGTCTTAGTCATTTCATTCTCTCTTTTGCCTGTTGCCAAGGAACAACGCAGAGAGTGACTCTTGATTACCAAAAACAAGAACACAAAGGAAACTGCTATAAATCTCATCGAGTTCTCAGTTCTTTCATGGAGGTTTCTGAATATTGCTGAGGGCCGCCTGTGTTCCTCTGACCCTGCAGGTCGGGTGGTTTCTTCAGCAAGATTTTGAAAAAACGACCCAACAAAGAGGCCCAGACTCCAGACAACGGAGAACTGACGGTGGCTCAGATTCTCGCTGAAAAGCCAACGGGAGTGGAAGGTAAATAATCCTAACCGACTTTCCAGAATGATTTCAAAATGTACCGTAGGTGAGAAAATAAGATGCATTCCTTTGGATTTGATCACGCTTTTGGGGCGTGCGTCACTTGCCCAAAGCTGATAGAAAGGCTAGTAATCCTATTGTGTAGTTGACCAAATGACGTCCGACGGTTTAGATTCTATCATGAAAAATAAAATCCATATTCTGGGATCAAATACTGAAATGAATACCGTAATCACTCAACTAAAACTGCCGCAGCGCACTAGCCTGCTGCAGTTCAGACCTCATCAAGTGGCACGTGCAGAGAAAATAAAGGTTTATTATCCTTTATTATTCCCAGGCCTAAACTAATCTTGCGGTTTGCTTTCTGAGAAAACACTGCCCCGTGCAGGATCAGGCATGGTACTAATAAAATAACTTCACTTTGGGTCGACCGCAGTCCGGCTCTGACCGAGCTCGAGGGAGGGGGGGGGTTGGAAGTGGAGATCTAGTCAAAAATGTAGAACATCGAAAAAGAAATGGTCTCCTTCTCAGGCCCCACGCCTGGAGCGTCTCGGCCTCTCTCCCATCCGCACGGCGACCGCGCTGGTAAAAGTTTAGGTCGGAACCCGTCCATAAAGATCAGCCGCGCCACGCGGGTCTCCGAGAAGTGGAACGCCTCGCTGGACCGGGAGATCACCAACGCCAACGAGCTGCGACACCTTGATGAGTTCCTGGGCAACCAGGTATTTTTTTTTATTTTTTAAAGCCGACGCGGAGGCTACCTGTTACAGGAAATCTAGTTCTTCTTTTTTTTTTTATGTACGCTTTCTTTGCGTTTCTCTTCAGGTGAATGATTTCCGCTCCAGGGGGAAGTCGCTGTCCGGCACAGAGGCCATCTTTGTTACGGCCACCATGCAGTTCAGAGATAATATTAAAGCCATGTATTCACTTACGGTAAGTTGGTGTGCAGGCACACACACACACACACACACACACACACGCACACAAACAGAAAATACATACTGATCATCGTCCTTCATCAACATCCCCTCTTTCTCATGCCCAGAAACCCACAATTGGCTACAAAGGCCTGATGACCAGCTACCAGAACAAAGTGATCCACCTGGCGGGGGACAAGCAGAAAGGGGAAGTCCAGCTCGTGGTCAACTTGTTCCAGTCGGTGCTGGACGGCTTCATCAGAGGAGAGATGAAAAAAGAGGAGGCTGAACCTGCAAAGGTGAAAGGCAGACGTCCCACCATCGCTTGGTCTCTCGTTCGTCCAAATGCGGGGAAAAAAAACGAAACAATTTCACGCCTCTCTCTTTTCTTTTCTTTTCTCAGCCCGCCAAAGCTCGGAAGAAGAGGAGGAAAAAAGATAAAAGCGTAAGTGTGCGGACTTATGTAAATGATCAATGAAAATAAGATATTCCGGAGGAGTTTCTGATCGGCTGTGTCCCTCGTAGATGGAGAGCCCCCTGGATCACGTGTTCGTCAACTACCAGGTCAACATCATGCAATCGTGTGACCAGTGTAGCTCTTACATCTGGGGCATGGAGAAGGCCTACATGTGCAGCTGTGAGTTGACACCGAAAACAAAACTCTTTGCCACGAATGTTCCGATTCTCCAGTCGTGCACCGTAACGTGCAGATTCTTGCTCCTGCATTCATTTCTATGTTTTTGTGTTTGTTTGTTTTTTTCCATCTTGCCCCTTCAGATTGTAAAATGGTGTGCCACAAGAAGTGCATCTTCAAGATAGTCACCGACTGCTCCACCTTCTGTGCCAAAAAGGTACTCGGCAGTATTTTCTCATAAAACGCCAAACGTGATAGATTTTTGTTGCGTTTTCTGTTTGTGATCTTAGATAAGCAACCGGTTTCGTTGTTAGGTCTCACTTTTAAAAGCTCGCGGGCGTTGGCTGTGCTACATGTCAAAAATATATTGTGTTGAAATTGTGCTGGCCAATAAACACATGTATATCAAATACATTGATGAACATATGAAAGTTATAAACGGAAGGTAAAAGAATCCTCAATCTTCTTAGTTGAGAAGTATAATATCATTTTGTGATTCCCAGAGTGACGAGGAGTCCAGTGGTCTGCACTTCGGTGTGCGCGTGTGCCGCCTGGTCAGCGACAAAAACCCGGTTCCCATGGTGATGGAGATGATGCTGGAGCACGTGGAGATGCACGGCCTCTACACCGAGGGCATCTACCGCAAGTCCGGCTCGGCCAACCGCATCAAAGAGCTGCACCAGCGCCTGGAGACCGGTTAGATGCGCAATGTTTGCCGTGGACCAATGATTAACTGTGCTGTGGACTGACAACGATTAACCACCATAGCATCCAGAGCAAGTCGAAACTCTGTCATGGCTCTTTGTTTGTTTTAGACCCCCATCTGGTCTGCCTGGAGGACTACCCCATCCACACAGTGACGGGCCTGCTCAAACAGTGGCTGAGGGAGCTGCCGGACCCACTCATGACTTTCACGCATTACAGCGACTTCCTGCATACAGTGGGTGAGGAGGCTGCGTTCCAACCAGGCCGCACGATTTCACAACGCGCACATCTGCACACTGGCTTTTGGTTGTTTGGCCTTTTTGTTAACATAGCAGTTCGATTGCTGAAATGAAGGTAAAAAAAAAAAAACGTATACTAGAACACGTGAAAACGCTTCAATTCAAAGAACCGATCGTGTCAATAGTTCATTATGGGGTGTAACTATGTATTTCTCCTTCCCTTAGAACTGCCAGAGAAGCAGGAGCAGCTTCATGCCATCTACAAAGTGCTGGAGGACCTCCCGATGGCAAACTTCAACACGCTGGAGAGACTCGTCTTCCACCTCGTCAGGTCGGGGGTTGTTTGTTCACCTCTGGACTCAGAATCAGAATATGGATTATCTGTACGCGTAGCCTAACGATGCTGACATCCGCGTTTCCCGTAGGGTGTGCAAGGAGGAGGCCCACAACCGCATGTCTCCCAACTCGCTTGCCATCGTCTTTGCCCCGTGCATCCTGCGCTGTCCGGACAGCGCCGACCCGCTCCTCAGCATGAAGGACGTCGCCAAGACCACCACGTGAGAGACCACCGTGGCCAACTTGCCATAACTATTCCACTTCTTTTTCCGCATTCAACTTTTACTTTCGCCTGCACCTGGTGCACCCCTTGCAGGTGCTTGGAGATGCTCATCAACGAGCAGATCAGACTCTACAATGAGAAGATGGAGGAGATTGAGCAGCTGGAGTACGCCGAGGCTCTGGCCGTCAAGCAGCTCAAGCTCAAGAGGAAAAACACGGTGAGGAGCCAAATGCCCGCCTCCCTCCGGAGCCCGTTTGTTCCAGCGATTGGTCTCTCCAAAAGCCACGGCCGTAGTTCGGCTGCTGCTTGGCCTCGAGCCCGGCAGAAAAGACAAGCAGCGTGAAAGATGGAATAAGTCACCTTATCCGCTGTAATGAATCGTTACGTATATGAATTGTGCGACAACCCCAGTTTCAGAAGCTGTTGTCCTTCGGGGTTACCTGGGTAACGTGGCCGATGTCCCTTGTCTCTCCTTAGCACCCCTGGCATTTACCTCTCAGGTTCTCAGCTCCTTACAAAGGAGTGGTGGTATGTATCATTGAGTTCTCCCACTACAGTAGACCCAGTAGTAGTATTGTGTTGAAGTGTGTCATGTAGAAGCGCACCTTTGCATGACGTGTTCCATGTGGGTGCCTTTCGATGCTGTGGCTGTTTTTTGTTTTTTTTTGTTCTGGTTTTTTAGTTTTTCTTTGTGAATCCGTCTTTCCTTAATGACTCTTTCCCTACTAACCGGTTTGTAGATTGCATGTTGCTGTTAGTGTGGTTTAGATGTCACCATTCTCATTCTTTCTCCGAGCGGAGAAGACGGTTGTGGGTTGTAATCGCTGCCTTTTGGAACATGCAACTCGCCGTAGTCAGGATGCATTTTCAAAAGCGATGCATATTTTTGGCTGTTGATTTGTTTGAGCTGTCTGGAATGCGGTGATGCGGTCTTTCACCTTTAATATAATTATGAATTGTTTCCCCTCGCACCAAAACCGTTTTGAAAGGGAAAATGTGTTTGAACGGCATATCTTATTACTTTTGTGAGTGCATTTATTTTGATTCCTCTCCAAAGGGTGTCGTAGTAAGAGTTATGCATGACCTCCACAGGCCGACGCAAACCGCCCCCCCCGCTCCACCCGCTTTCCTAACTAACATTTGGAATCGGTTTCAGATTTGGGTCGAAGCCGCTTTGCCCGTCGTGTTTCCTCTTTCGAGGGTCGAGTTGTGCGTGGTGTCGGCGCGTGACGCTCTCCTCTTCCGCAGGTCCACGAGAAGGCCCCGTCCGATCTCAGCGCGGTGCCCGAGAACGAGCCTCTGGACTCGGACACGGAGGCCGAGAACAACCTGGTGGAGCGCATCAAGTCCATCAAACAGGAGAAGTAAAGACCCTGCCCCGTTGTCAGTACTCCTGTGTTGTCGCTGAGGTGCGGCGCTCTGACGCCTCTGCTGTCCTCGTCACCGTTCCCTCTTTCAGGGAGGATCTGGCCTGTCGGCTGCCGGAGATGGAGCAGCCCGGTTCCGACCAGGAGAACCTGGACTCCGAGGCCTCGCTGAGCTCGGAGAGTCTTCTGGACGAGCAGCAGCAGCAGCAGCGCTCCACCGCCCACAGCTCCGAGCCCGAAGGTCAGTGTCGCACTCTGTCTCCCCTTGCCCGTTGCTCTCTACTCACCAGTGGGTTTCTGACCAGACCACCGGGGGCCGCTGGGTCGGGCCCTTCCTGTTTTTTTTATGGTGCAGGTCTGGACCAGTGATGGTGAAAGGGGGGCTGTGACGTCTGATCTGTAACAAACAGCAGGTTGGGGCAACGGCAACCCGTGTTTGTGTGTTTGTGTGTGTGTGCGTGCGCGCGCATGCGCGCGCGCGCGTTGGCTAGAACACGTCTGCATACCCACGTATGCATGCAACTGCATGTGGGGCAAAGGAGCATGCTCAAAATTAAGCCCGGCGTATTCCTTGAACCGACATATCCAATCGAATGCTTGCCAAATTCAGCGACCTTCTTGCGAGACGACCTGGTTGCATGATCTCCCGCCAGTCCTCCCCCTCTCGGGATTACCGTGCGTCAGTCTCAAAGGTAAAAACGTCTCTCCTTCTCTTCCCTTTTTTTTTTTTTTTTTGTTGCTTCCCTCTCCTCCAGGACGGGGTGGTGCCCAGATGAGGAGATACAAGCCGCTTTGTCCGCCCAAGCCGTCTGACCTGGCCCAGCGACCCAAGCACCTCGGGGACCGCATCTCTCCGCCCATCCTGTCCCCTGCCGGCTCCGCCTCCTCCGCGTCCAGCTGTGCTTCCGCCGCCTCCGAGTCCTCCAACAGGCACCCGCTGCGGCGCCGCAACCCCATCATCCCAGACACCGTCAAGCTCCCCCTGGGCGTCCAGCCCGAGACCCTGGCTCTGGCCACGCCTCCTCCTGGCAATCGAACTTTGAAAAACTTGATCAGGAGGAGAGAGCCGCCGGGCCGCCGCAGGGACATCACTCAGTCCCTGTACATCGACAGCCCGGAGTGTGACCTGCTGCTGCACTTCTCCTCCTGCCCCCCCACCGCCGCCTCCTCCTCCGTCTCCATGGGGACCCGCTCCCCTCAGCAGCAGCAGCAGCACGAGACGCAGGCCGCGAAAGGACAGAGACGTTTTTCTGACCCCGACGTACCGTGCATGGAAGAGGATGCCTGATCAGGGCACAACTTATAAATAAAGTATAGAAATCTTACAAATCCCCAGTGGAAGAGGAACTGTTGAACATGGCGAGATGTAAAGTAGCCACAGACACAGTGGAGCCTCTTCCAGTTGCTGTAGTCTGAGGGGGATACAAACAAAATCCAGGAACTGCAATGTTTTGAGAATCTTGATGTCCTACGTGACAGGAAAAAAAAATAACTGGACAAGATGTTGCCAAGCACCTTTTTCTATCTTTTTTTGACATATTGTGGGCTCAGGCTGGATTATGTGTAGCCTCGTAATGATGACTTTTTCATTTCTTTCTTTTTTTCCTCTCTCTCTCTCTCTCTCTCTCTCTTTCTTTCTACTGCTTGTTTTTTTTTTTCATTTTTATTTTTCCAAAAATGTTTGTGCTAATTCAAGAAAATACGCACTTTTCCATTTCTTAGTTCTCCCGATGAGCAAAGCATGCTCACTGAAATGTTAGATAGTGCCTTGATGATGTACAGTCATTTGAACAAGAAACTAATTTCTCTTGTCTCTCTCTTTATGAGTAGTACTCACAGGGGGGGGAGGGAGGGTGGGAGGGAGGCACCAGTGGGATAAAGAGAGGGGACCTCTGTGTACGAGGCTGTACGTTTATGTACTGAACCAACACAGGACAGACACGTTGGAAACCGGGGCCCTCGCCACGCACAAAGTGACGGTTGTACGAGAGGACAGCAGGTCCGTCTGCCTCCACCTTCTACCTGCCGCACAGCAAACATCAGGCAGCCAGTCACCGCCTTCACATAGCAAAGGGAAAATGGGAGCAGCACAAGCCACTTTTTTATTTTTTTTCCATTCTTCAGGTGACTCAATAACACAAACGCAACACTGGCCAATATGCAACAGCCGTGCCACCGATGTCTTTAAAGCTCAAAGTCCCTGACCTCCCCTGACCCCCCGCTAAACTGAACGTTGCCTCACTCGACTCTGGACGGTCCCCCGATGAGCGGGTTCTGCCGAAGCAACAATTCAGCCTTGTAGGAAATGTGATACTAACGTTCCTCTCTGACTGCTGTTGAATGACGTCCGCGTGTTTGTCTGGATCATGAGGAAGATGTGCAAAGTGTAATAGAGTGTATGTTTGGGACTGAATGTTATTCGTATTAACTTGACAACACAGAACGTGATGCTTGTAACATCTGCTGCCGTGTGTTTGTTTTTTTTTCTTTTTCTTTATTTTAAAATTACAATCAAAAAGGAAAAAATAACAGTTGGGTTTGGATTTGTAATGGAAGCTGATAAAGGTAAACTCAGTTAGAAAATATTACGATTATTTCCTTTTTTGGTGCAAACTATGGAGACAAACTTGCCATTAACAGTCTCCTTTAGAAAAGGTTAACCAAGTGGACCATTTACAGCTATATTTATACAAAATTTGTTTAATTTTGTTTAATTATAAAACATGTTACTAATGTTTGATTATTTACTCTCAGGCAGATACATACACTATCCCTCTGGGTGACATTTGAAAAAGTTTAATTTTTAACAGGACAGTTAAAGAAGTCTGTTAAAGAATGAAAAGATTAAAACATATATGAGATAACAACCCCAAATAAAAATACATTAGACCTCGCAGTCTTTGACAAGTGCTCATTCAATACAGTCCAGGATTTAATGAAAATATTTGTAATCTATTATTGTTTATTATTCAATGAACTTGTCAGGGAGAAAAACTCAATATACGTGGCAAATGTAACTAGTAATGGTATACAAGGAAATTCGAAGTGCTTCACTAAGGCATGGAAATACGGTAAACATAATAGTTTAAATTCATAATAAATAAGATATTTAAACAATACATTTAGACTTAACTTGTAAATATAGTTTTACGAAGGCGGTTTGACGGCGATGTTTTGGACTGAATTCATAACGGCGGGGGAAGGGCGTTCCTACGTCATAATGCTGCGACGTTGCGTCAGCTTAAAAAAAAATGGCTTCCCGGCTGGAGATAAATTTCGTCCGGTTGTTGTCTCGCTGTGAGTCCATGGCGTCGGAGAAACGCGGGGAAACGGAGTGGAGGTTAGAGAAGGTGAGTCCCCGGCACACGGAGGAGAAGCTCCTCCGCGGGATGTTGTTTGTGCGAGAGTCGCCGGTGCTGTCCGCGGGGTGTTAGCCACGTAGCACTGAACGGAGGAAGGGACAACGCACCACCGGAGACGCACTGCTGTCTCACTGTCAGATAATTAGAATATCGGGATATTAAAAGCGCGGCATGTAGTTGAAGTGCCGCTGCCGATGTTGCTCTGCTGTGAGGGAGAAAATGACGCTGCTGCGCTGAGTCGCGGATCGGGAGCGTCACCTTCTGTCACGCATGACGGAGAGTAAATTGCAGTTTTTTTTCTTCTTCTTTGCTTTATAAAGGGATTAAATACATTTCCGTGGATACGTTTTATTGTAAACAATTGTTGCACATTTAGATATTGCATATCCTCCACGTGTCTCTTCTCTCCTCTAGTATGTTGGAGCCCTGGAGGAGATGATGGTGGCTCTGAGGAAAAGCCAGAGGTAACCTTATATGTACTAATATATTTAGTATTTCCAACTCGGTGCTGGTAAAATCCAATGTTTACTGTGACCCGGTGTTTCGAAAGCCACCAAATGAAAATGGGAGAGGTATGAAAACACTGTTGTTCATGTTGGGTTTTTTTCACGTAATGTTTCCTCATCCAGCAAACCCACACCAGAGGTCCTGACGGATTACACGAGGAAAGTGGATTTTCTGAAGGGACTTCTAGAGGCAGAGAAACTGGTGAGTGGCCCTGCTTTCAAATATCTAGTATTATCTATATTAATATAATAATAGTCTTTAATGGTTGTTTTCCTTCTCAAAAATGACGTGTTGGATGGTTATTGTTACTTTCAAATGTACGCAAAAGAGCTCGAGTCAGTAGGTCTTAGGAGTAGGATCTATTGACAACTACGACATGAGATCTGGGGGCAGATTTTCAATCTCTCGCCCTGCCTGTTCCCGTTCACAGTCTTCACCCACAGAAAAGGCCTTGGCCAATCAGTTCCTGGCCCCCGGGCGGACGCCCACCATCGCCAACGAGAGGATGCCGGCCACCAAAACTGTCCACATGCAGACGAAGGCCCGGTGTACGGAAGAGATGAGGAACGAGCTGCTCGGCAAGGTATTCGCACCGTGGTTCATTCTCGGCTTTAAATGATAGGACATGCAAATAAAAAGCACGTGAAACGTGACGCATACATCGATTTTTAAAGGCCCGAATTAACTCGTAAATGTTGTTCTTTGTTGTCATTTCAGGCATTGTCCGGCAAAGGTGAGAACAATCCTGGAAATCATTGGGATTTTGAATTCAGTATGTCTACTGAAGAGCTCTGGTGTCTTTTCCTTGAAAATGTTTCCTAAGAGTTAAATCTCTCTCACGCTCCTCTCCGTAGGCACATCGGAAACAGACTTACGGAACCGAAGGTAAGGCTTTAAATACTGTTCCTTGTCACTAAGTACTGGTGGTGGCGATGATGATGTATTTCGTCCCCCGTTTTTAGTTTTTGAAGGTTTAGGTTCATTCGCAGCTGTGTTTGATTACTGACCACGTCGCTGTGACCTCACTGTGTGCTATTCACCTGTCGGAAACCTCTAAGAAACGTTGAAAAAATAACCGTCTCCTCCCCGGCCAGAGGTGTTCCACTGGATGAGCGTCAGTCTGCCGCCGAGCTGGACGCCGTCCTGCAGCATCACAACAACCTGCAGGAGAAACTGGCCGAGGACATGCTCAACCTGGCCCGGAACCTGAAGAACAACTCTATGGCTGCGCAGAACATCATCAAACAGGACAACCAGGTAGCTGCGTGGACACTCGCTGCAGGTTCATGCACGAGAGAGAGAGAGAGGGATTTCACCTGTCAGGAATAAAGTACACCCGGCAAAAATAGGACACAGTAATCACATTATTGTGTCAGATTATTTTATGAATTCCTTTATTTTATTTATTCATTTTTCACAGAACATTTCAGAATAAGGTCAACAGTTGAAGAAATTAAGAATTCCTTTTTTGCAAAGTTCTATATTTAAAACGTTATTATTGGGTGTATGTTTGTTAATTGAGGGTAAGGGTCGCTTCCTGATTCTGTCCACAAGATGGCAGTATTTCACAAACAATATTCCCAACCAGCCTTCGACTTGAGCTAATGCAGGATAACCAATCTATGAGTTGTTGTTTTCCTCCGCTGAATGTTGTCTGTTGCTCCAGCTGCCACATGTTTACCCCGTCATTTACCTCCCCAGACTCTGAGCCAGTCCATGCGTCAGGCCGACATGAACTTTGAGAAGCTGAAGACGGAGTCGGAGCGCTTGGAGCAGCACACCAAGAAGTCCGTCAACTGGCTGCTGTGGCTGATGCTCATCCTGGTCTCCTTCACCTTCATCAGCATGATCCTCTTCATCCGGATCTTCCCCCGACTCAGATGATGACGTCCCCGGGCGCGGCCCTGAACTCTTTAGACCAGTAGCAGCACGGGACTCCGTAGATCTACACAGCATGCCTGTAAAACAACTTAGTCTGAAGGACTCAAAGGTTTGCACTTTTGAAGCTTAAATTCTTCCTCCAAACAGGATGATGATAGAAAGATCAAAATGCAGGAAGCAGCATCAGTATTCATTCATTTCATTATCACAGGACGTAAAGAGCCACTCTGAGGGAGCAGCGTCGCGGTCTTAATACCCAGACGGAAGCGTCTGAGCCTTAATTATTTTAACCCCTCGCCAGGGACGCTACTCGCCATTCAATACATGTACGCGCTTGCAGCGGGGTGAGAGTCAATGTCGTGTTCACGAAAGCATTTTGCCACTCACAATGCATAGCTCACTGTGTAACAATGGGTTTCTCATCCGTCCACCATCGAGTGCACGTTGCCCTGGAAATCCAGTTTTAACATTTATGTAGCTGAATACCAGTGGATTTATTTGCTAAAACCTAAAATAAGCTGGTAACACTATAAATGTTGTAAATAGTTTATAAAATGTGTATATGATGCACATGGTTGGTTTAAGTGACGTGTTGCCAGGTAAATATTACAAGTTACAAAACTTCAAGCACCAATTACATTTTCCACCAAAATTAATTGTGGAGACATTTGGATCTTTGCGCTTTGTTACGCCACATTCATATCCTTTATCATCGCTCCATTGTTAGTCTGTATGTGTCGGTGGCTGACTCCATAAATGTGCGTAAGATGACGAGGAATTTTGTCCATCCGTGCGCTTGAGATACCGCTCATTATTTGAGGGTGGTGGAGCTAGTATTAGCTCTCGTTAAATGACTTGAACTCATTTGATGTGTGTGTCTGTGCGTGTGTGTGTGTGTGTGTTTATAGGATCACAACATAAATGATTAAGTAAAAAAATCTTAAGTGATTTTAGAGAACATTCAAATAAATCCCTTTCCTGTCATTGATCGGATAACAAGTGCGAGTACTGTGTGTGTGTGTGTGTGTGTGTGTGTGTGTGTGTGTGTGTGTGCGCGCGCGCGCGCGCGTGCGTGCGTGCGTGCGTGCGTGTGTGAGCTGTCCGTGACCTTTTCCCATAATTCCCTTTTGAAGCAATAAGTGATGATGCAGTGAGTTTGTGCGGCCAGCGAGTGTCAGCAGTGCTCTGACAGTGTGAGCGCTGACTGACCTCCGTGACCCCGATGGCCCCAATCAAGCCGTGAATCCTAATTTTACACCGCACTGCTCATTTAGAAGCGATCTGACGGTTGCAGTATGGCTAAATAAAGGCACGTTGGCCCATTTGTGACTCTGTGACAACTTTGCATCGCTCATACTTTGTTCCTCCTCACTTTGGGCCGAAGGATACAGGTGGTTTCTGACTGGAGAAGCCTCTCGCAGGTTGACATTCCTGCTGTGTTTTTTTTTTTTTTTTATTCGGAGGCCCGTGGAGCAGAGCGGCGTGTCCAGGCTTGCAGCTCCGCTCCTGGCCCTTCCTCTCTCCCCACCTCATCGTGTATTTTAGGATCCCCGGGGGGTAGTTTGCCGGCTGGAAGCCGAGGTATGCGGGGCCACCGGGAGACCAAATGAGGCTGTGTCACTGCGGAGGATCACCGTCGCTCAGTTTATCACAGCTGCTGGCGGCTCCATTCTTTAGGCCTTGGCTAACGCGCCTGACGGTGTCATCTGTGCGCGGTGACGCTGAGCCCGCACTACACAGCTTCATGTGTGGGGCAGTGTGTTGAATAGGAGTCCCTGTATGCGGCAAAAACCTCTCCGTTTGGCTCATTAATGGCACCTCTGACATCCGTTCCGGTAAACCTGAGCGGGATCCTGGCCCAAGCCCCTTTCCCGCGGGGCCGTCTGAAAATAGGGTGCCGACCGTCTCTGCGCGGTTGCGTTTTTTGTAAATTTAGCCTCCGTCGCTTTGGTTACATTTTCTAATAAGGAACCCTGCACAGAGGAACCGTGATTTACAACAAGCGTGGCTCCTTCACACTTCAGCTCCTCTATGTTTATTTGACAGGTGGAGGAGTTACTGGTTATTTTAAACAGGATGAGCTTGCAAAAAAATGGAATATAATGCCATATAAAAGGTGGAAGTTGCCAACGTTCTTCCAACATGAGTAAAAATGATCACATCATATAATATATGTATTACACGTACCACACGTGCCAGGCTGTTTGATCATTTCATTACTACTATTGATAATATTTCTGGTCGTAAATAATGGCTGTAATAAATCCCCTCATGCTTTATAGACATATGTCAGGGTCTTAGTTAATGTGAATAACTTTTGTGTTGCCAGGTTGTAAAAAAAAAAAAAAAAAAAAAAAATCCCCGGCCTGCTCGACCCGATGGAGAACTCGCCCTCTGGGAAATGGCTGCAGATGATTTGGACCAAAATCCATCTATTGACAACTTCTCCTCATCCAGAGCTGCGCAGTTAATGGCCCACCGAGTGAGTTAAACCCCTTTGGTTCAATTTTATGCTTTTGCCACTGTAGATAGTGGATGGAGGAGGAGAGGAATGAGGGATGACGCACACCGTAAATTCCTCCTCTTGGACGCAAACTGGAAACATTGATCCATGGTTGGTACCTATATAACCAGGCTGTATTCGCGTCTATAGCTATAGAACGATTCATTAAACACTGTTATTTTTCCGAAATAGGTCGTTATTGGTGTAAATAATGACGAGTTAAGAGATTTACTTGTATATGTAGCTTTTTGTCTGCCAAAGCTTTGCTTTGTTTTGGGGAATGGTAATTAAAGAAAAAAAGCAAAAGAAAAAAAAAAAAGGAAAAGATTGAAATAGCCGAGAAGACAGGAACTTACAAAGTACAATGTAGAATTTTGGAATAGAATAGAAATAACATATAACAAATACAAAACATGCAATGAGAGAAAAATTATAATTTGTCACTGAGCAATTTTAGCGGTGTGGAAGAAAGAATTCAACATTGTGCGCGGTCAACGTGGTGCGCCGATCTAACACACAATATACCCACGGGTTGTGGCGGGGGCCGTTTTTCGTCCACATGTCAGCGTTTAATCCTTATCCTCGTGCTCCCTGGCGGTTTCCGTTATTTTTGAGGGCTTCTTGCAAAAACAAAAAACAAAAAAAAACCCACGATAAATAAATCAAATTTAGCTCAGACTCGATTTGGTTAGATTCGACGAAGAGAACAAAAAGTTGGGGAAACAAACTAATCTGGTGTTGTAACTCTGATATTATATTTGAGCTGGTCTGTGTGTGTGTGTGTGTGTGTGTCATTAATTGGTTTGATCCTTCTGAGCAGCAGAAAACAGAGGAACAAATTGTTGAGCATGAGAGATCTTCCGTCTCGTCTCAGTTAAGCAGCCCGACACTTTAATTTGTTCTTTTGGCTACAGCGAGGATTGCCTACGGAGATTTTTTTTTTTTTCTAGCATTCATTCTCTTTTTTTTCTCCCCCCGTCTCCTTCCCTGAGGCAGCCAAAGAGTAAAGAGGGCTTTTCTTTCTTTCCCTTTTTTTTTTTTTTTTTTAATTCTCTCTCTCTCTCTGCCAACGTTTTGAATGTGCTGTAATTGTTAATGACCTAATGGGAGCGTAAAAAGGCTGCATTTATCAAGCTTACGGATTGACTCACGATCTTCCGCGCACACACTCCGGTTCGTGGAAAGAAGAGAGTAGATCTGCCGCCTCTGTTTAGACCTCAGCCGCGGAGATGTTTTGTGCAGGAATTTTACTGCCAAATCTGTGTGAGTCAATAAACGCCTCGATGTTTTTTTTTTTTTTTTTGCTTTTATGGCTTCATTTCCCAGTTGTTAACTATCTCAGGTTCCGGCCCTTCCGCTTTCCTCTTTTTTCGGATCAGGGTTTGTTGCGCACTAACAACACCGGGGACAGTGAAGGAAACTGTTCATTGGCCCATCGTTGACAAAAAATTGCCCTACTGCGTTTCAATGACCAATTTAATTCGGATCCCCCCTACACGCACAGAGCCATCGCTCAAAGGCACGTTTCGATTTAAAGCCTAAACCTTCCGTTTGGAGCCTTCGGTGTTGTTCTTGTGTGTTTTGTGTGTCATCTTAATCTCTCTCATCTACACAGGTGTCGAGGACGATTCTCGGTGTTCATTTTGCCGTTACTGTTTCCCTTGATAGGACCCTCCTCTGTGTGTGTGTGTGTGTGTGTGTGTGTGTGTCTCTGTGTGAGAAAGAGAGAGCCTGTGTTCCTGTGCCTGTCTGTCTGTGTGGTTGTGTTGTGTCTGTGGCTCTTCCTGAGTCTTAACGCCCTAATGGGGGTACCTCTCTCTTTCACACACGCGCACACACACACACACACACACACACACACACGTGCACAGGGGCTGTTCGCTTGCCCCACGTAGCTGGACCACTCGAACCTCTCGCTCACCGTGTCCGTGACAGCTGAGGATCCAGGTTGATTTGGGGGTCGCACTATCTATCCAGGCAGACGTAACAGCCCATCCTTGGCCGTGGGTTCAGTGTGTCCGGCGTGTGTGCGCCCCCGCGCTCTCTCCCCTGTGCATGCGTGTATGTTTATTGCGCCGCCGCATGTCAGGAGCCACATGTGACTCCCCGCCGCCCCTCCTCCTCCTCCTCCTCCTCCTCCTCCTCCTCCTCCATCACTCCGTGTTCCCAGCCAAGTGTCAACATGTGGGTTAATGCACCGAAGCTCTGGGCCTATTTGTCAGGCCGCGCGGCCCCGAACGAGTCCCCGGTGGAGGATCCTGCTCGGGCTGTGATGTATTGGGGCCCAGGTAGTGCGGCTTCATCTCTTGCTCCTTTGCTCCTTCACCTCGTGGCCACTCAGGCTTTTCCCAGCGGGGCCGCACCGGAGACCACAGCTGTTACTGGTGCTTCATTTGTCTCACTGGTGCGACGCCGAGGAGGACACATTTGCCTGCGTCTCACCTTTTGTCATAAAACTACAGACCTAGAGGAAGGGTTTGACATTTCGGGTGATTTGCCTATTAGCGCCGTTCCCGGGGGGGGTTAGATGTCACTGTCATGTCTGTATTGGCAGGCTGTTGGACCAACAGCCTGCGGCTTTTTTTTTCTTTTCTTTTTTTGCTTAGCTCCTCGCAAAGAGCGAAAAAACAGCTGCAAAATCCACCCACCACGCCTCCGAGGCTCACACAAAAACAGTTTTTTTTCTTTATCTCATTTGTTTAAACTGTACGGAAGCAGACGTTTGGGCCAGGGCCCGTTGCGAGGCGAACGGTTCTTGAGCTGTCTAAAGATTTGAAAACGTTCAAAAAGAAAGTCCGCTCCCTCCCGTGTCAATAAAAGCAGATAACGTGAGCTTGCTTTCGCTTTATGGCGTGGTTTTACCGTCGCACTGTAAGTAGCCATTATAAGATGGTAAAGCGCGGCCATAAAGGGACGTGCAAGGTCAGAGACGTTTCTGATATACTAGGTTGTGACGGGAAATCCTTAGGGCCGGCCGCACCACTCTGTCAGGGTGGGCCGGTGGATTTCGTGCTGGCCACCCTGACCCCTCCTCAGCAGAAATCCGGATTCCTCGGACTCCCAACTATATCCCGCGCTCAACCCGCCCGAGATCAGATTCCCAAATTCAAACGGAGGGCTGTAAAATGTGTCATCCAATGTAGTCCATGAGAAAATGCACTTCTCCACCACTTTAGCGAGCGGACGCGTGAGCGCAAAGCATCAATCTTTCTCTATCGAACTCCCTGTGAGAAAGTGAACGATGCAAATGTGTCCAAAATGGTGAACTGCTCCTCTGAGGGCGGGGACTGAGGCCTCGAGAAGGAAGGAGGTGAAGGGTGCTGTGGACAGGCAGTTGGGGCTCTGGGCCCCGCCTGAGGCCGGAGCCCGGGGTGTGTAATGAGGGCCGAGGGGGAGGGGGATGGGGGGGGGGGCCTTCATTTCCCCGGGAATAATACACTGTTTAACTAAAGTGATATGTTGTAAACAAGCACACCTCTCGTGGGCCCCTCGATGTTTTTTTCTCCCAGAGGCCCCGAGCTGCCGCAGCAGGTGGAGAGTCCTTCCTGGAACAAGGGAGGCTCCTCGGGGTAGCAGATTAGGACTGCGTGTGTGTGTGTTTGTGTGTGTGTGGGCGTGTGGGTGTGTGTGTGTATGTGTGTGTGTGTGTGTCAGTGTGCGATAGCTTTCTGTTTTTGCTTTCATCTACCAGGTTCTCTCTCTCTCTGTCTCTCTCTCTATCTCTCTCTGTCTCTCTCTCTCTCTCTCTCTCTCTCTCTCTTCCTCTCCCTCTCTCTCTCTGTGAGCGTTTTTTTGAATATGGCCACATTTTGTGTGTATGTGTGTGTGTGTGTGTGTGTCAGTGTGCGATAGCTTTCTGTTTTTGCTTTCATCTACCAGGTTCTCTCTCTCTCTCTCTCTCTCTCTCTCTCTCTCTCTCTCTCTCTCTCTCTCTCTCTCTCTCTCTCTCCCCCTCTCTCTCTGTGAGCGCTTTTTTTGAATATGGCCACATTTTCCCAAAAATTGTCGATAAGGAAGGTCCGAGTCCTTGGCCGAGTTGTTATTCGTAGGGATGTTTCGGGCCGAGTTTTCTTCCAAGGGTAACTCCGGCGTCATCGGTGCCATGTTTTGTCCGCCGAGTCGGTATGCCAAGGTCAACCAGATGGTCCGTGATGAACTGCAAGCGCAAATTTGGCAAATTTCTTTCTCCGAGGTTTCTGCGACACTTTTGACAATGCGGAACTGTACGCTTTTCGTTCTCAATGGGCTCATTTGCATACAGCCACACGCAAACCAGTCTTTTGACATTTTCAGTTTTCATCATGGGTTTGACTCATTTTCTTCAATGGCAATGTCATCGAAGAATCATTGACAGTGTATATTAAAATGATGCTTATGGATCGTGTAAAAACCCATTTCGTGCCTACAGTGCTGCAGGATTACTTTTTTTTTTTTAATGTTTCACTGTACAGGGCGGGGTAGGTGAGGGACGGGAGAGGATGAGGCAAAGAGTAGTGCAGGGATGACATCAGATCATCAGATCTGATTTCCCGGGTAGAAAAATAGCGAAGCCGTTTATTGGCTTGTCAGACCGCAGCTGGCTCTCTGTAAGATAGTGCCTAAAACGGTGAGCAGCAGCATCATCATCATCATCCTCAAAAAAAAACACAACATAAATCCTACACCTGTTTGGGGAATTTGATGGGATGGTAAACGAGGTGGGATGTTTCTTGGAGTTTACAGGGCAAACCCTGGGGTTCGCGGAAAACATGGACGAATCGATGAGTGCTCGCGCGGTGGGATTCCTGTTGAAGGGGTTGCCCTTGTTGCGCCCAGTGGATGGCGCGTTTTCGTTTTTCAAAAATACGAAGAAAGGGAGGCGGTAACGGCGCGGCAGCTTATGGTTCATGTGAACTTTGGGTTCACCAAGGCTATGAAACATATAATCCCTTTAAATATTATGATGCATTGTTACAGATGGAACCAGCAATAAATAATGCATCGGGCAGTGTGTGTGTGTAATCTCCCCCTACACCCCTTCTCTCTCTCTCTCTCTCTCTCTCTCTCTCTCTCTCGCTCTCTCTCTGGTGTTTCTCACCCTCTCCGTCTCAATCCATCTCACCCACTGCAGCACGAGCAGCGGAGAGATGTTTCCGCTGAATAAAACATCACGGCAGCTGGCAGAAGGTTGGGAGAGGCCTTGACCCGCGGTTGTAATGTGTTTCTTTATTCAGTAGCCCTGCGAGCTTTTTGGCCGGGACCTCGGCACACGAGACCATCAACGGCAACGGAGCTGTTACTAAAGCTGATGAGAAAAGAAAAAAAGATTTTAAAGATTTTCTCGGAGGGCGGGGTTCACGATTTTTTTCCCCGGACTGGAGGCAAAGGAGTCACCGCGTCGATTAGAGCTGAAGAGAACAGCTGTATACGTCCGGTCCAGTGAGCTCTGCTCACACGTGCGGCACGCAGAGGAGTGCGCCCAAATATTTGTAAATGAGAATGTAGTGACGGCCACAACTGATTTTTTTTTTTTTGGTTTATCTCCAAAAATGCATTTCCCAATCGCTTTTTTCGCGTGCGGCACGCAGAGGAGTGCGCCCAAATATTTGTAAATGAGAATGTAGTGACGGCCGCAACTGTTTGTGTTCTTGGTTTATCTCCAAAAATGCATTTCCCGATCGCTTTTTTTCGCCACAGAATATAGAACGAAATCCAAAATATCCAAAATTCCCCAACCAGCCGCAATGCACGAGTGCCCGAGCGGAACAGATACAATTTGCACTCGGCAAACGCACGGACGTAAAGTAGGTGGAGGGGACCTCGCGCGCTGGTACAACGTGTTCCTGGTCGCCGCGAACCAGATCGCCGTCTGTTTTGCCTTCCCGGGACGGGTTATTTCAGCACACAATGAATATTTATGCCCTAATTTGCACTTTATTTGTGTCAAAATGGGGCTATATTTAGAGACTAGACTCTCACACGGCATTCAGTCACGCGGAACACGCACGCGCACCGTCAATTAAATGTTATTACATTTCAATAAATCTAGCTTGCACAAGTCTAAACCGGGAGTTTGTTTGTTAACTCCCAGACCCCGCGCTGAACTCTCTCACACACACACGCGCACACGCCCGCACACACCCTACTTCCCTGTCCTTCTCCTTGCGAGAACACACGCGTTTTGACCTCCGTCAGCCTCCCCTGTTCATTCCCGTCAGTGGGCTTCACGTTCCCGTGGCGCGTTTCTAGGTTTCTAATAAAAACGCCAGGGTTACAGCCACATCTTTCCAAACCGTTTCCTGCTCGGCGCGGACGTCAGGGTGAGCCGTCAAATAGCTGGTGCACGGTTCATGCAGTGTGTGGCGAATACATGTTGTTGTTGTTGTTGTTGTTGCTGTCGTCGGCAGTGCACAGCGGCCTGCAGACGCACTTGGGTGCCGTGCGGTACGCAAGCCCCGAGACCGCCGTGACATTGACCCGACCTTGACCGTACCATGTGTCGGACGGGGGCCTCTTTATGGATGTGTTGCCCCCGCTGTCACTCTGACAGTATGCGGATAAAGCCGTCACCGACACATCCTCTCAGGAAGGCCATCCAGGTTCAGGCTCGCCTTGCGACGCTCCTCCCCGGCTCCTTATCAACGATGAAACTAATCCTTTGGCCCCCACACATGGCCTCCGAGCCCCGGGGAAGCGTCCGACGGGGTGGGAAAAAAGAAACAGGTAGCAAAGGGAGAGGGGGATTGGAAAGAGAAGGAAGCGAAAAAAAAAAAAAAAAAAGAAGGCATGAGGAAGAAACAAAAAAAAAAGGGGGGGGAAGAAATAAGGGAAGATGAAAACACAGCGGTGCGTTCAGGCCGGGGAGGGGGATGGAAAAACGAGCTGATGATGGGAGTTTGTACACGGAAAGAGAGGATTGGGCAGCAGAAGTGACCTTCACGGGCTAATCTGTTTATAGATAAGTGTGTTGTGGTCCATTTGTGGGAAAACAAGGCTCCCTGGGATGTGCGCGCGACCCGGGGGTTAAGTGTCTTCCGCACAAGCCGGGGGTCACAACACCGAGCGCCACACACACACACACACACACGCACAACGCAGTGGAGTTAAACAGGGACGGAGGCTGGGTTTAGTGACAGGTCCTATATGGTGCAGGGCATTGTGATAGCGATAAAGCTGTCTCAGAAAGGAAACCTTTCCTTTGGAAAATAAACGGATGCGTGTCTTTATCTAAAAGAGAGTTGTTTCAGAATTGACTTGTCAGCGGGGTATAGAGAGGGTGTTATTTTTCTCTCCCCCCCCCATCAGGAACAAGGTTGTGTATTCCAGGGTGTCTTTTGTCACGTTCGCTGTAACCTCTTTTGGAAAAAAAAAACACTGTCGAGAGTATTGGGTTTCGCAACATGTCAAGGAAAAATTACTCAAGTGTTTAAGGAACTTTTTCGTTCCGAAGGAGTACCCGTGTACGTACTCGAGGCAGAAAAGCACCTAAATAACGTCATACTGTGAAATAAATGTCGCGGGGTACAAAGTTGAAGGTTCTCGTCTGAAAAGGAATGCATGAAATTGTGAAATTGGACATTTCCAAAGTTTTTTATTATACATCGCCCACGGTGGATTTTTGTATGTTAAAGAACAATCATTTTAATCATTTATAACAGACACAGAACCATTCCATGTCTTTGGCCCTTTTTGGAATCATGATTTAATGTGTAACGGCCATGAGGATGACGATGAGGAGGATGATGATGAAGTCTTTTCACAGCCACAAAGTGACACAACACCTGTGATGCTCCGCCGCCCACATACTGCACCTGTACAGATAGGAGCGTGGGTGATGTCGCACACCATCGTGGACCCACTACAATATGTTATCATTTAGTACGAAGCTTTCCGCGTGCGAAAAATGTGCTGCTCAAAGGATTTGGATAAAATGAACTGACTTTGTGTAGATATGCGATGCAGGTGCGAGGCATTGTGTGAGAGTCTGTGGTTTGTCTCTTTGTGGGAGCTATTTGACTGAAGAGCAGGAACAAGTTTCACACGTTACACCATACTATATATACTATAAGAATCCCTATAAACTCACACCGCAGGGTAAGTGCTAGCAGAATCGCACTGTGTTTATTTGACATAGCCCAAAAGCTCCCCTCGCTTGCCTCTGTGGTCCAATTTAATCCTATTTATTCACAACGTTGTATCCCTTTGTCCCTGTTTGACTCTTGGTGTCAGCGAAATTGGCTCGGGTTATTTTTAGTGCCACCTACTGAAATGAAGTCATAGTGCAATGGTGCATGATCGGGGCTGCACAAGTGCTGCATGTGTAAACTCCTCTAACAGCACTCCAGGTAGGTTAGTGGGAGACGAAGCCATCCGCTCGATTTCCTCTCCTCCCCCGTGAAAAAGGGAAAGAACGTGGTCCGACTGTTATGCGCAGGTCTCGGGAGGAAGTGGAAAGGGGAGTAGGAAGGGAATGGGAAGAAGTAGACGATGAGAAGAGAAGAGGAAAGAAGAGTGTGTGTGTGTGTGTGTGTGTGCGCCTCTAGTTTGGCGTCAGACAGGGTGACTACAACAAAGAGATCTGTTTTGACTAGATTCCACAACCCAAAGTCCTTCAGACCTGTGACATTTAATCTCACTAATACCTCATTTACTCTGTTCACTGGGTAACAGCATTCCTCAGATTAACAACAAGCCTGCCGCACAGGATCTTAGCAGAGAGCAGCAGTGTGGACCCATCCAAGCACACAAACTGTAGAAAAGGTTCTACTCTATTCTAACCTCTTCTATTCTTAGTCAATGGGACTCAGGGATGCGGCCATGAATTTCCAGGTATTGTGTGCAGTTAGGTTTCATCAATGGGAAACGTTTCATTATGGGGATGTTTGCTATGTAAATCTGAAGGAACGTTGTGCACCTTCCTTACTGCAGGCAGGCATTTTAATTCTTGGCTGTAGGGCCAAGTCAGTGTGTAATGTTTACACTGCTCTATGACACACAGCAAAGCTGTTTTCGCCCACAGTCTCACTGGTCTATGACAATGTGACTGTGAAAATCAGGAAAAAGTTAAATGATCACAAAGTACACATATGATGTATCAAATCTTTATCAACCAAGCATAAGATTATTCGTAAACATGTTTGCTTGTCTTTCATTGAGGGGTTACTAATGTTTATAAACGGATATTGATTAGCGAGACCTATATTCAAATAATAACTTTAACAATGATCATGTGATTATCTTTGGCATGTTTAATAAATGCTAAATTGTTTATTGACAAGAAATGTATCGGCAACTACTATATATTGGAAATGGCTTCCGTCAATTGTCTAGCTTTCTCGTACTTCAGTTAAAGAGAGAATGTGTATAGAATATATGACATGAAACGACATATATTGTATTCCGGACTGTTGGAATAATAAAAAACAATCCATTTTCAGCTAATCTAAAAAAATTAGTGGCAGATTAATCCAAATTGAAAAAAACAATTGTTATTTGCGGTTTAAAACCGGCATTTACTGCGGAGCCATTGTGTTTCTGTGGAATGAAAATGTCCATTCATCACGTAGATCAGGGAGGTAAACGTCATATATAATATATAGAATATAACAGGTGATGTTAAAGATACAATATTTCACGCAGGCTGCCATAATACCTCCTCGTTTTTGACGTATACATACAGCCACGCATGTTGTTTAACTCTGTAGAGACAGTTTAGAGACGGCGTAGCTCCGTGTTTACCTCCTCTCTCACAAAGAGTTCCGGCGCTCGCGCACCAACGGCGGCAGCCTCAGACACTCCGGATCCGGACCCGGGTGCTGGGTTCTGCTGCGCTGCGCCGCGATCCGCTCCGTGTCTTGCCGCAGACCACGTGCGGCCCAGCTGGCAGGACTTGTTTACTGGTGGAGCGAGCAGAGAGAGAGAGGGAGAGCGAGCGAGCAGTGGCTGAACGGAACGGGAATCCAAGTTTTCACACTTGACCCGTCTCTTTTTCTTTTAAACCGTTCTTTTCACCTTTGTTTACCCGATTTGTTCAGGACCGTCGGAGGCGGGACACTCACCCCGTGTGAGCGCGCGCGTTTTCGTTGCGTATTCTCAACTCTATTGCCGACGCGGAAATCTCGTTTGTTTTGGATTAGCTAGCTAACTGCTAGCTGTTTTCCCCCGCCAGCTAACGTTAATCTGAGGAGCAGGATCGGGCGGCGTGGTGGAGACTCGGTCTCACTCGGCAGCGTCGTGCAGGTCGAAGCAGAGCCGTCATGTTTGTCCCTGCCCCCCGCAACAGACGGAGGGAGAAGTAACGTGTGGCTCACAAGTTTTCATCCATCCGTCGTGTGCCCCCTCCCCTCCCTCGTCGATCTATGGGTGTTCGTGGCTCTGCGGCGTGGTGGTCAGCGGGGGTGAAGGAGTTCAGAGGAGGGTCGTGGTAGGGAAAGCTGAATCGCTGCACGTTTTTCCTGCACGTAGCTTGCTCGGAGGAGTTTCCTGGGATGTGCTCCCAGCTGCCGTCAAAAGGAGAGCGCTTCTGAGAATATAAAAACCTGTGGGCTCCAGACCGTGACGGCTTCCCTTCTCCGTGCTGGATCCTCAACTTTCTGCTGGAGCAACACAAGGAGGAGGCTGCTGCTGCTGCTGCTGCCCTTTCCCCCCCAAGGCTGTACACCAGAAAAATACTAGTGCCGCTGGTTTTCGAAGTGGATCTTCCCTCACCGGAGCAGTGTATTACAGAGAAATGAGCCCGGGGCCAGTGGACCTAGTC
Source organism: Colistium nudipinnis (assembly GCA_016785305.1). Lineage (NCBI taxonomy): Eukaryota > Metazoa > Chordata > Actinopteri > Pleuronectiformes > Rhombosoleidae > Colistium > Colistium nudipinnis. The sequence continues at coordinate 1,050,571 of JAFBJU010016734.1, read as the reverse complement.
AAGGGACCTCAAAACTAGCCCCCTGCGTGTGCGGTATTAATAATAATAGCACTATTATTTCTCTCTTGATTCGCCGTGAAATTAAACAGATGAACGTGGATTGGCGCCTCCACTTATGGAAAATGAAGTTTTTTACTCACACGTGTGTTACCAGAAGCCAAGATCACGTTATTTAGTGGTCTGCAGTTTTTCCAGGGCTCACACACATCACGGACTTGGCTGGAAAGATACTCATAAATGTATTAGCACCCCCCCGGTTTGCGGGGGGCAAGCTTGAATCAGTTGTCCTCGTTGGACGTTTTTTTTTTCGTCTTTTGATACTACAGCTTCTCCCACAATAAGATAGCCATCAGCAAGATTGGATTTTTTTTCTCCACCAAGCTTAACGAGGACAGCACAACTTATCCTCAAGTCAAAATGAGGCGGTGGACGCTAAAGCTGCGAGCACAGATCGTGTTTTTTATCCTCTGCACCTGCATCATATGCCAGTGTGGACTTACAAACGGGGAAAGTGAGTATTCTACTTTGTCATGAATTATTTTGTTTGTGTGTGTATTTGTCATCACCCAAGTGCGCCACAATTTCTAACCCGTAACATACTGACCGAATCATTTTCGGTTCAAAATAAACACCCCAATCTAGAATAACGTGGACAATCTACCGCAAGCCAAAATTCAACACACAGAATAGGTCAAAGTACACCCCTTAAATAACAATCACTCCTGGTGGCGTAAAGGTTTCTGTTTACTTTTATCGGTTATTATTATTATTATTATTATTATTATTATTATTATTATTATTATTATTATTATTATTATTGGAGCCTCGTTTTGGCGCATGCGTAGAGCCTCGCACGGGGTCTAATTAAGGGGCTAGTATTCTCAGTTGTTGTGTGCGTGGCCGCGTGATAATAATTGATATTCCACAGTGGATTACAACCCCCACTCTCCAGCCTCCACCCCCCGGTGCTTCCTCTGAAAGGTGCACACATGTTAGCGGCCTGCCTCGGATGCGCCAGCCCCAGGGCCAGATTAGTCGCTGTAACTGGACGAGGGTGGTCTGCTGCAGCGAGTCTAAACTGGGAGTTGCAGGATTGGCCCTGTGAGCGCAGCTAGGCCTCTGATGGCGACAGGCACTCGCGCGCACACACACGCACACACACACACGCACACCAACAACACACACACACGCACACTAACAACACACACACAAGGAGCTGCTGCTGCTGCATCCCGAACGTAAACAAATTAGCCGCCGACGCTAATAAGTCTCTTCATAGGTGGTGGATTAGCCTACATTGGTCTTTAGCTCCAAATCGGTCCCATGTATGGTGATCATGTCCCCTGCACTTAGGCTTTTCATTGTGGCGTTTTATTTTTTTTATCAATGAATCGGGGCTTTGGATCGTAGCCTTCCACAGCGTGTAATCTAAATAGGACCGTGATGCTTTGCCAGACCCAGTGAGGGAGAGAGAGATCTGGAGATAATGATCCCCCTGTAAACTGCATAATGACCTAATCTTATTCATAATTTTAGTGGACCGATATTTCAGACTAAGATTTTTTTTAGCAAGCAGAAATAAAGTGAATCAAACCCCTGCATAGGATCAAAGAAAATGCACCTTTTTTTATGTTTAATCTCTTTACTTCACAATAAGTAGATACTATTTATGGACACAAAATGATTGTAGTAATAGTTCCAAATGTAAACGTGAATTGTACGTTTAAAGTAAAGCCTTACCTTTTTTCAGATTGATAAAATGGCAAAAGACATCAGAGTAGAACTGAATGATGTCGAAACAGGAGCCTTAACATTCTTTAATTCCCACTACTCTATGGTAACCTACTGTTACTACCTAGTGTAGTATTAGTTCAGTATCAGTTTGAATGAATTCATGGCTCCATTTAAAATATCCAAATTGCCTACTGACTGGCTATAAAACAATTATTCTGAAACCATTAATATGCAATTAAAAAAAAAACTATTTTAAGCTTTGGCCCACAATTGTCCTGTAGACATTTGTGTTCAGTGTTGAAGACGACATGTTGCACAAGTCCGCAAAGTGTTTCGTGACACAAACTCAGTCTAGAGCAAGTAAGCAGATTGACCAGAGAACAAGTAACCCCAACTCCCACTACTGTGTGCGGGATCTTAATTGTGCTTTGTGTACTAACATTGTGGATCTTGAAACTTTGCACTCGTCAAAATTGGCTACCAGAGGCCAGGTTCAAAGAAAATGTTCCGGGCTACCTTACATAGTTTATGTATGCAGACAGAACAGAGGCCCCTGAAAGGGGGTCTTATGAGAAAATGTTCTAGGTAAGCTGTCTCTTTTCTTTCTCTCTCTCTCTCTCCCTCTCTCTCCCTCTGTCTCTCTCCTCAGGGAGTGGGTAAATGTCCTTGGTTGTTTGTGGTTCCTGATTTACTCAATTCTCTGGGAAGTGACCATATTTGGCACTCTTGAGATGTTTACGCCTGGGGGGGGGGGGGGACAGCCAAAATACTGACCATATTTGGCACTCTTGAGATGTTTACGCCGGGGGGGGGGGGGGGGGGGGGGGGACAGCCAAAATACTTAGAATACTTCATTCTGAATCCACACGCTGCCTGACATCTGACATCTCCACCTCAGTCGTGGGAAAGGGGAAGCAGCATTGATATATAAACCATGCTGCGGCTGTGATATGCAGACGGCACTCTAAAGTATGTTATAAAGCGGCTTTTACTGGCTGTCGTTGGATGATTTGGATTGGGCCGTTTGTCATAGTTATCAGCAAACCGTTTTCTGAAGTAACCGCTGAGCCGTCTCCTGGTATAGCTCGCGAAAAACAAGTTGTGCAACTGGGAGCCGTACACCCTTCTTGTTCCTCTCAGGCTTGTAAGCACGGCTCTGTTAGAAGGGGGGTTGTGTGTGCGCGCGTGCACGTGTACGTATGTGCTGTTACGCGTGCTTTCCACATTATATGTGCTTCTTTAACTGACTGTGTCACACAGAGTGTATGGGAGCCGAAGAACTTCCCACTGTGACGGTCTAAATTAAATGCTCACAGCGGTCTTTTTTTATTATTCACGAAGAGCAGTTGAATAGACGTTGTGTTTCAACTCTACTGTAACGTGTTGATTAACCAAACGATGGCGATTAGAGATGCCCCGTGTTTTTGTTTGTTGCTCATTTGAGCACACATTACAATTTGCTCAAAGTGTCCCACCATACAGGTGCCTGTATGAGTGTATATCTTGGTATATCAGAATGTACCAGAGACACCCTGTAAGACCTCATGTCTCAGCTATTGACCTGCCCTCTTCCGGGTAATGTATGTTTTCCGTGTGTGTTGTGTGTTGTGTGTTGTGTGTTGTGTGTGTGTGTGTGTGTGTGTGTGTGTGTGTGTGTGTGTGTCTGGTGGCCTTGCATGAGAACAGTGTGTACTAGAAACTCAAGAATGGGCTGCCTGTTAGCACTAGCCTCTGTGCCCTGAGTGGCCCCTTGACCTGCAACACATCCATCTCATCAAATGGAAAAATTGTGATTCGTTTTGCATTTATGATTTTGTGTTATGCGATGGCAATAGTCCCCGTATATAACTTACTAGTTCAAGTCATGTTTTTGGAGACTAAAGTTATAATATTCCTCCATAATGTGTGTTTAATGAAAAAAAAAAGTTAATAACGGTTTCATAATTTCAAATATAAATTGAAATTGATTTCCCCCTAGTTTTTATTTTTTCCTCCCTTGTGTTTTTTCATTAATAATAGTTTTATGCACTGTTTCTTATCCTGTAGCACTGCATGTTCTGTGGTCTACACGCAGAATCGTGGCTTTCACAATGCAGCCCCACCACTGACTTCAGATTGTCATTGTATGTTTTGATTGTCCATGTCTACCGAGCCAGCAGACAATGGGGGTTACGAACTCGGGCTCCACCAGCTGTGTGTTCCGTTTTGATTGTTGGCCAGGAAGGCAATATGTACTGCCGAAGGAAATTAACTGTTGGGGTGCCTTTCCTAAGTGCTTCCTTCTTTGCTCTTATCGTTCCAAGTGTCCCTTTCAACTCCTCCAAACTTGCCAAAGCGTTTTGTTCATCTTGTTTGCACTTGTGTGCCTATGCAATGCAAGCGGAGGATGAAAAACAAAACCTGACCTTATGACTTCCTTAGTTCAGAGTTTGATTGGCTGATGAGCAAATACATTCCTGCAGCGTGTTTGCTCGTGTGTTGAGTTTTGTCTGCTTTCAACAGACACTTCAGCACTTTAACACTGTTTTCCCTTTACGATCATTCGAAAAAGGCTCAGGCGATTTCTTAAATTCAGCCACAGGGAGAGAGAAAGACAATAACTATTACTCACAGTTTCTCAGCAAACTTTGAATAGACAGTTAATATACCTACATAGCCTGTAACAGGGCTGTATAAGGTGTCAGACACATTTTATGGCATGGCAATGTTTGACAATGAATACATAAATTTTTTAAATTATTATTTGAAATCAGTTCTAGGCTACTCCACATTTTTACTTAATTTATTATTCACACATTTGTGTTAAAGAAAAACATCCATTATATTGTCATTTGAGCATACATTTTTAAGATATTACATATTTTTTTAAACCAGATTTGTCAAATTACTTAATTTGTCAAGTAAGCTTCAATGCCCATGCTAAATGTCTAGTGTGCTTCTTCCTATTCAATATATTATATATATATTTTTTATTATTGTACCTTTCGAGAATCTGATGAATATTTCTTCAAGCTTCTCGGTGTAATTACACAATCACATTGAACAGACTTTCCAAGCCCCTGAAATAATGCAATTTACGTCAACAAGCGTGAGTGTTGCATTGCTAAGGAATTATTTTGTGTCTCATTCATTGTACTTTAGGAGACATAAAACGTATTGCTTTGAGACTTGCCCAAGATTTCGGTCAATTAATCCAGGATGGCCAGAGAATGGGCTCCCAGCAGCTGGGGCGGCCTTTTTATTTACAGGCAAACTTTTATACATGGCCAGTAGCAATGTTATTGTCTGTATTAAGGGCCTCCCAAAATACCTGCATACACCACATCAAGTGGTAAACCCGGGTTTTTCTTGTACCTGTTGTCGAGAGTAAGAACATTCCTAAAGATGAAGGGGAAATGATTTTCAATGAATCCATTTCATTACAATAATGGTTAGTCCTGAGATGCCACTCCTTGCCAACAAAGACACAAGGACTTCTTAACACATCCATGACATTCTCATGCCAGGCTGTAGATTAGGTGAGGAGCTGTGTATGTTGGCCTTTTAGATTTGTGGTTGGCAGGGCTGCACTTTTTTTTTAATACGGAGCTTAGCAGATGACCTCCTCTCTGACTCCCATTCCTAGACAGAGAACTGTGACTGTTTATGTAAACCTCCTCTCACTTCAGAGAAATGTGGTCGAGTTGGGAGGCAATGGGGCTCGCGCACGCACGCACACGCACACGCACACGCACAGTTACACCATGCTGCAACAATCTGATTCGATAGCCCTTGTTGGCGCTTGGAACTGCCCTATTTTAACCGTTGGTGACTTCACAGTCAAATCCAACTTGAGCCAACCCTGTAATGCAGGGATCATTGAAGGGCTCTTTTTGGGCCTTTTTGGAGCCAGGAACAGCCTGATGCTCTGTCCATGTATGAAAGTCAATATATTTATAGTGTATTTAATATAAATATAAGGAGAAAATATTTGTTTCTCCTTTTGTCCCTCCCATTATTAGATCCTGAAAGTGTGTCTAAGTCAATGATACAATAACCAATATACGACGCACACTAAGTTCCAACATAGCGCTACTAGCTATGTCATAATAATTGTCTAGTAATCGAAAATTGGTTGCCAATTAAAACTGTCGTCCTTATTTCAGGCTAATAATACTTTTGATTAAATCTCACGGAAAAAGAAATCAAATTTATGTGAACATTGTCGACCCACTGTTAACTCTGGGACGCATGGCTGTAGTTCTGTTGGACAGGAGTGGCTGTGTAACTGAACCTGATGGGTTAAATTTATTTTGAGGACTGTCATATGACTGAGAAGGGGCCAGCTGACACACAGCCCAGTGAGTCTCTTAGTGGTTAATTACGAACACACATATACGCATTCACACACGGACTTCATTTGACAGCTTTTACGACCCAGGTTGAAACCCCCGAGCAGCGCTCCTTCAGGGCATGCGAGACACTATAATGACTATTGGAAAGTGGCCAGAGACACTGGCTGTGTCGGGGCTAGCTGGTTAGCATGCTACCTTCAAGTAAAGCACAGAATTGACAAAAGTGTAAGTAAGTAAGTAAGTCAAAGTTAGCTGGCACGACTAAAGCTTGGAGCTGGTATCGGCAGAATGGGGGGAGAAAAAAACAAGTCGCTTCCCGATGACGTAACAGTGGCATTTTTGAAATAGCAATGACCAGTAGTTCAACTGTTGTCTGGCTGACCTTTAGTGTCACTCACTCACTCACTCACTCAGTAAATTTGCAGATTTATCATTGGGCCCCTTGGCCAGAGAGCGAGTAAAATAATTACGTTTCCTGTACAACTCGATAGATTGGGTAAGTGAACCTCTACGATGAACACTAACGATTAGCTACGTAGCACCAGGAAAGCTAACGATTAAATAAGTCATTTCACAGGAAATAATTCGCCAGAGGAAATCTGGATGAGCATTAGGCAGGTGTTGTTGTTTTTTTCCTTTCTTCTTCTTCTTCTTCTTCTTCTTGAACTTTCCTGCTGCAGTCCTTCGTTGGTTCATATTTATGTGTCTGTGTGACTCATCTACTGTCCCTGACCAAGCAGTTGCATATTGAGCATGGAAATTGCACCAAATTTTGAGCAGCAGTAACTGAATCTGTAGCGTCTCTTCTCTCCCTCCTGTGTCCGTACCCCTTGAGTCTCAGCTGTCTCTGGCTCTCCTGCTTTATGCTGGAAATGCCTCTCCTCCCACAGCCACCTCTCATCCATCCTCCCTCCCTCCCTCCCTCCCTTTGCTTTTACGTTCAGGGGTAAGAGGGTTCACTCTCATCCACTGATTTGTTTTTCTTTCACCCTGCAGATGCACACAACCTGCAGACCTGTCTCTCACGCACGCACGCACACACACACACACACACACACGCACACACGCACACACGCACACACCTGCTAATCCTGCTCTGTTCTGGGTGGGAAAGCCTCCTCTTTCCAACCTCTTTAAGGTGTGAACACCATCAATTTGACACCCACACCCCCTCTTTGTATTCTGTTTCTCCTCTCTTATTAGGCCTGCTTGCTACAGCTGGGTCTAAGTGACACTTAACATTTACATTTACTCATTCGACAGACACTGTTATCAAAAGCGACTTGATCCAGACCAGCACACCGGGTGTACTTAAACATGTGCACCTGCACTTTGTGATCAACACAGAATCGCACAGACCTTTCTGATTATGTGGAGTTTGCTGCACAGTGTGTGTGTGTGTGTGTGTGTTTGTGTGTATTTGTGAGTCCTTTTATGAGCACTCATGCTTGTATGTATAATGTGTCCAGCGATAGTGTGTCTGTTGTGTGGGGAGTAGGGGGGTCTGTTTTTGTCCTGATGAAGTAGCCTGAGATGGGTTACCATGGTGACAGCACTAACTGTGCTGGCATTGGGCTGCAGCCCCCCCCCCCCCCACCCACACACACACACACACACACACACACACACACACACACACACACACACACACACACACACACACACACACACACACACACAACCCATGTCTAAATACACACTAAGCCTCACTACATTCAACTCAGATTCAGCTACATATTTAATGTGTGATGACAGAAAGAAGCATCATCATTTTTTAGTGCAGTCGTTTTATCTTAATATACTCTATAGATACATATTATCGGTGTACTCGCCGCTCTTTTTGCCTCTCTGACCCCTAGAGGAGTGTCCTTTTTAGGCAACCCATAATCTATCCTGATTGTTTTCTCGCGACATTTTCTATTTTCCTCCACGGCACACACACCTCTGAACCAGGTTCCCCGGTAGTCATGAAACCAAAGGGGTGAGAATCTGCCCATGCCCCACCAAACCACTGTCGGAGCAGTAAATTTAATCTATTAACTACAGAATATTTGCCTTTCTGATTTTTAATAGTGTTTTTTTATTAACTGTTAACTGTTTTTATTAACCGCAGTATTTTTGCATTGGAAGTAGAAAGAGTTGTCTGTGATCCATGTAATAACACACCCACTAATACCTAGAGTCATACATGCCAGAGTACATCGGTTAGCCCAATTTCATATTAAATCTGGAAGACGTTCACTGCAAATCAAGGGCGCTTTCTCATATTGGTACCAACTAAAATTTTGACCAACCAACCAACCAAGAATTGGGAGAGTTTAGTCAATTCTTTCTACAGCTGTAGGCAGAATTTATCAATAGAATATTTTCATAAACAGTTTTTTAACAGCTATTTCAACATAGAATCAAATTGTCCAAAACCACTGCAATATTATTTTAGGTATGAAAAGGAAAATCCATACAGCAGTTCTCCTCATTAGAGACTCTCCAAACTCAAGGTTGTTGGACAAAACTACTACAAAAATGAGCATGGAACAGAACATTTTTTTTGCGAATGGCAAATTCAATGAAATACAAAAGTAAAGGAATAGGTTAACACCATTTGGTATTTGATTGAATTTATTGATGCAGCTGACAGAACAAACACAGAACAAAGTTTGGCTTGTGGAAGCCGATGTGCTTTGCCATCATTTGCCCTTTGTCACTTTGATTGTTCATCTGGTCATTAGAGGGCACATAAGGACAGAGAGGATTGGTTGGTGGAGTTCATACTGTGGCGTCCATGTGTGAGGGTGTGATGCCCAGGAAAACTGAAAAAGGGCATGGGCGAAGAGCCTGCACCTGGTTTATGAGCCGGCATCAAGTGTCCCTAATTCACTTACAGTTAAAGGGGGCCCATATTGAATCATGCGTGGCCGTTAAATGACAGCATAATTAATGGATGTCATTTTACAATAACGTTGTGGCCACAGAGCATTTACCCCAGGGACCGGTCTTTCAGTGGCAACAGTGAGGGATTAGTTGGCCAACAGGCCGTCTCGAAAGTTGACGTCAGTATTTCATCCATGCCTTACCTGGCATGCCGGCAGATATCCTGTATGGAAAAACCAACAGAGGAGGGCCGCTATTGCAAATCCTTTGGAAATATATGGAGGGGGTCTTTGTGGAAAGACAAACATTAGAGAATGGGATAGTTGTGCATGTGCTGTTGATAAAACATTCCTGATATCAAGTTCCATACAGGAGTGGGCTTTAAAAAAATAATAATAAAAAAATCTGAGATGTTAAATTCTGATGTGTTGCATTAAAAAAAAAAAGTGTAACCTGTTTGTGTATTGGCAAATGAAAGGAGGCACTGAAGATGTGGGCACAGGGCTGAGCAATGGAAAAGGTAGAGGGAGGGAGAGATATGGAAAGAAGGAAGCAGTGGCAGGATGTGTGTGCATGTTTGTGTGTGTCTGTGTGTGTGTGTGTGTGTGTGTAAGGTTTTCCTGCAGCAGCCAGCGAGGGCCGGTGGTCTCGAAGTGCAGACAAACGGACCATTAAACTGACCTGGCCTCTTCGCGCTCCATCCCTCCAGCATCTCTTTTGCTTCTCTCTCTTTTCGTCTTGGTTTGTCGATTCTCCCAACGTCAAATCACTCTCTTTGTGCTCCTGTGCCTCCTTGCCCTATCTATCTTTATTTTTTCTTTCTTGCTGGTCTTCCCCTTTTTTTCTGCTTGATAATAGTCTCTAAATCATTTGGGGCCTCACTTTGAATGAAAATTTGCCCCTCTCTGGTGTTTTTTTTCCCCATTTGCATTAAGTTTGGATTCAGCGGCAGCTTGGACTCGCTCGTCAACACATCCAGAGCACCTCTACTAAACCGCTAAACTGTTAATAACCGAAGGTTAAAACCGGGTGTACAATAAAGTGCCGCTGTCTCGTTCTCACCAGAACGTAGAGGCCAGAGCAGATAGAGTGGCAGATTTGAAGCAAGAAAGAGAGAAAGCCTTACAGGATGGAAGAAGCGGACTTGGCAGAGCCGCCAGGCAGGCGTAGCTCCTCCAGCCTCATGTGTAGCTCTGGTTTGTGGGTCGGGAGCGCTGGTGGGGCTGGGCCCTGCAGCTGCTGCCGTGTGGCTGCGAGTCAGGCAGGGTTACCGAGCCCCGGCTGCTTCCCTCATAGGCTGAGGCTCACCACACCAAGACACTGCACTGCGCTGCACTCACTAACGTGGGAAGATGAAAAGGAACATCAGATGTTTTTTGTATTACTCACTCGGAGAGAGTGTGGTGTGTGCGTGTGCGCGTGTGTGTCGACTGTCTGCCTTGCACTAGATCTCCGACACAGTCCAGCCTGCAGTTGATTACCTGCTCCTGTTTCATAGTCCTCAAGTCTGTTCCAAAAGGCTATGTCAGGAATGCCGCTCCCACCCCCAAACGTGCTTTTTATTTGTTAGGAGCACCACCTGGTTTAGCTGTTTTTTGAGGTGTGGCCAAAATTTTTCAGATTTTTATTTTGTTATTGGTTTGTGTATTACCAGCTGTCCACTTATATTTCCACACAGGGAACATGTCGGTTGTAATTGGTCATAGAAGTCAAGGTGGAAAAAGAAAGCGCGTGTGATTGCGTGCATTTGTTGGAAATGACGTGTTTCTACGCCAAAGCCACTGTAACGTGCATCCCAGTCACAGCAAACGTTGCTGTACTTGAAAGATGCAGTCTGAATGCATCTCAATTTTTTTTAAATGTTTTTCATGTGTAAATCGCACATCTACAATGCAGCAAAAATGGTGTTTGCTTGTTGACGTATGTAACATAAATGGTATTTGCCTCAATTGTAGACTTCCACATGACTCTTAACCTTTCCTAATTTGGGCCAGGCTCTGCAATTGATGTGTAGAATTGTTCATATTTGCCCTTGGACTCAACTAGCTGGCTACTTAATCCCACTGGCTTGCTACTCTAGAGCCCAGAATATTTGTTGGATCTGAAAGATGCCAGCACAGAAAAGAGTCAAAAATAAGCCACCCGAGGTTGGCGTTTTACCTTTTCACACTGAAACGGAGGCTGTTTTTTTTATCCAATGTGAAATGAGTTTCTTATCGCGTGTGAAAGTGTCATCTTACCAAAAAATATAAACATTAGGGATGATCACTTTTTGTTTCCGCCAATAGCTGACGCTTGCCAACCGACAAGATTGAAATGTTCCTGTTATAAATGTCAATTTAAAGGCACTCAGAATAGATGAGTGTCTGTGATGCATTAAAAATGCACATATGGGCAAATGGCAGCATAAACGTGAGGAGTCGCACATCCTCACATACCTGCAGCCCTGCTGTGAACGGGGGTTAAAAAGACCAACAGATACATATGTAAGTAAACGGTAAATAGACATTTGTACCAGGAATGCAGAGTTCATTGCTACTTCACATTTTAATAAAAAAAAAAGGGAATTTATTATTACTGTTTCACTGTCAGACTACGCACGTCTTCATAGTAGATAGATAGATGGTGTTGGTAGAATCATAGACCTCCTCGTTCGTCCACAAGTCCCAAGGTCGAAGAAAGTAGTGAGTCATTGTTTTTAAAAACAAGTGACACTGACCCCCTCCCCCGCCACCTTCTTTTTCTCTTCCTCATTCTTTCTCTCCATTTATTTTGTCTCTGTCTCCCTCTGTCTGCATCTATCCCTCTTCCTCATTTATTTTCTCCGTCCTTCTCCGCTCTCCTTTGCCAGCGCTGGAAGGTAGAGAAGTGGAAGGCGAGCCAAAGTCACCGGTGTGATCTGATTTAGGCCTCCCTCCTCTGTCGGCCAGCCGCCTGACAGCGCAGGGGCCTGCGTGTTGCTCTTTTCTACCTGCCTCAATCTGCCACTCTCTGGCTCTCTGCCACCGCTGTAACGAGACCCAGCGTTGTGTATAAATAGGTTAGGCCAGCACCCCTTGCCATGCTCCTCAATGGGAGGCTGAGGCAATGGAGGAACAGGTGCTCCAACCCACACACTGCCTCTATCTCCGCTCTGCCCCCCCCCCCCCCTTCCCCCCCCCCCCCCCCTCCCCCAGCAGCCACCCCCCCACCTTTATCTGATGTCCTCAAATATGGAAGTACAGCCCAGTCAGAAGACATGAGCGTCGCTCACTTACGTCATGTCACCCGGTCATGTTTCCTCCTATTTAGTGTTAATAGGAGATAATATTATAATAATAATTATATATATACTGTATGTATGTATATATATATGTATACACACACACACACACACACACACACACACACACACACACACACACACACACACACACACAGTACATGTATTTTATAGCACAGAGAGCTTATTTCCAGTCAGGCTGCCCCCCCCCTCCCTTCTCTGTCTATCCCTGGCTCATGTAGTGTTATTTCGGTCCTCATCTCTCTTTGTTTTGGAGGTACAAGTTGGTACATGTTAATCAAAATGCCTCTCGTGCAGTTTCTCAGGAATATTTCTTTTTTTTTTAACTGTAGAAACCGCGGCTTGGCAGTGGCCGCACAGGGGGCTGGCTATACTTCTCAGGACTTTCCACAGCTATATCACAAACAAATGCATTTTTTCCACTGGCAGTCTACTTGGCACCGCTGTCGCATATTCTCTCTCCCGGGGTTTGTTCAGCAACTGAGCTGTTGACAAATCTATAATCAGCAGATCACCTCATCAGGGGCAACGTGCGCCCTGAGCTGAGAGAGAGAGAGAGAGAGAGAGAGGAAACTTCTCGCAGTCCAGAGTTAGCCGCCACCTGGTTTCACGCAGGCCAGGTCTGGTTACACGGCCAGCTAACGTGCGTCCGAGGCCGGACGGTTCCGCGGGCCACAGAGGGCTCTGCGCTCACCTCCTAAGACTGCAACTGTGATCCACTTTCTCACTGCCAGCCAGCAGCGGGCCGGCCGGCCGGCCAACTACTGTTAGCTGATGCATATTAAATTCTCCACAGGGAGCACAACTCTAAAAATAAAAGAGAAGAATCTTTCTGAAATTGTAGCTACACTATAACGGAGGCCGCAGCTGTGGCCGCTCGCCGATTAGCGGAGGTGGCAGTTACGGTTGCGCCGGTATCGCACGCAGATACACTGGACATGCTCATCTGAGAGGTGAAATTCATTTCAGATTCATTTTTTTCAGGGAACTCTGTCTGCTTCGTAGTTGATGCAAAGAGGCACCACGGTATTCGTCAGAATACTGTGAAGGAACATTTAATTTGTTGTTCACCGGTTGATCACTAAACCTTTCGCACCTCGCTCTATCTCCATGCTTTCTTTCTGTCTGGCACCCCCCAACACTTCCCTCCTCCTCCTCCTCCTCCTCCTCCTCCTCCTCCTCCTCCTCATTCCTGTTGCCAAATTAAGTGTCAAACAGACAGGGAAGGCGGGTGGGATGGCCCACATTTCTCCTATAGAGGTCCACAGTGTGGTACAGTACGTTCCAGTCTGTGCTCTGTTATTCCATTCTCTGTTCGGCTCGGACACCAGCCCTTCCCCCCCCCCCCCCCCCCCCCCCCCCCCCCCCCCCCCCCCCCCCCCCCCAACCCCCGCCCCCACCCCGGCTCATTAGGGGCTGATTGGGTTGTTATTGTAATTAAGCGGTGCTGTACAGCCAGTGCGAGCACCGGCCTGTCTGCGTATGGGTGGTCCTCAGTGGGAGGGTGAGCTATAGAGGGGGTCACGGTCATTGTCCACCGAAACTCCCCACCCACCGGTTTCCTTTCTTTATCGCAAATGAAGCTCTAACCTGGACTTCGTTTATATAAGTTATGAGATTATGAGCCCTTTATTTGACGGCTTCTTTTCTTTGAGTGACAAAGAGTGAGGTAGACAAACCTGCTGCACCGTTTTATTTTTTTCTATTTCCAATGGTCCCCTGTTTTTGTTCCATGATAACTCCATCACAAATCCAGGCATAAGCTCTGTTTGTTGTGTTTTTCTTCATCGTAGGTGAACGCCACTTATTGTATGTTTGTCCCCAACCTTTGACGTGTTTGTGTGTCTGTGTGTGTGTGTTTGGGTGTGCTTGTGTGGTCCTGTTATTACTATGTTAAGGGACCTGCATTTGTTTACACAATAATATTATGGGGACTTTCTTCCGTATAGGGACAAAATGTTTGTTCCCCTTTTGTAAATTATTACATTTGAAGATTTGAAGCTGTAGCTCTCTTTTGAAGTTGCAGTCATGGTTATGGTTAGATTAAATCTACAGGAAATGTTTAGAGACCGGACTGTGTGTGTGTTTGAGAGTGCACGCACGCACGCACGCATGCACGCACGCACGCACACACGCTTGTCATGTAAAAGTAGTCCATAGCTGTCCTCCATTCATGCATGTGATCGCCAACCGTCCTGTAGGTCCCTTACGTCACTCTGTATTCTTCCTTGGGCTCAGGTTACACTTTCTCCCCCCTCGCTCCCCTACCATCATCACCCGGCCCCCTCACCCCCTCTTACTCCCCTCTTCTGCCAATGACCCGCGACTCGGTCCCCTCTTTCGCACTCTCTGCCTCTCCTGCGTCCCCCTGCTCTAAAACCTGGGAGGCAAAAGGAGATGGCTCATTATTTTAAAAAACACAGTGGCTCTTGCAACCAGCTGCTGACTGCATACTACACTCCTTCACTCCCCCTCCCTGTCCCCCATCTGCCCCCCGATGACCTACACCCCCCCCTCCCCTGCTCCTTCCTCCCCTCTCCCATTCCTGTCAGTCGAAAAACAAGACTCCATTTTGCGGAGGGAACTCCCAGCAGCACCGTCTACTGCTTCCCCTCATGGCTCACTAACATTTCTTTGTGTCAATAAAGCTCCAACAGGAGGCGGGACATGTGTGCGAGGCTGTCGGCCCGCTGTGCGAATAAAATAAGACCTCATTTCCACCCACGTATTTCCTACCTGCACTGGGAAAAGTATGTTAATTTGAAAAAGGTCATGTTTGTGTCCTAATGGTATGTCCTGAAGAGCGTCGTGGGCAGAGAAAGAGAGAGAGAGGGGGGGGGGGTGCACCCTGGCCCTGTGGGTGTTGCATGACATTGTTTGTTATGTTGTCACGTTGCACAGTAGGTATCCGGTTAGCGCTGAAGACCAAAAGAAAGTGGGTGGCCTGTTGGATGGCTCCAGGAGACGGGGAAACGGGGGTAGAGAGGTGTAAGTTGGCTCTTGTTACTGGAAAGCATAAGGGTGTTTTTTTTGTTTTTTTTTTGTCTCGTGAGGAGGGTGTGGCCAAGGCAAGCTGTTTAGGTGAAATGAATGAGTTGTTATTGTTGTTTCAAACTCGGTATATTGTGATGACATACTAAATAGATAAAATGGATTTATGGCCTTATTGCATGAGTTGATTTTGACTGCTGGCAAGGCCGGCTGCAAGCAAATGTGTCAAAGGCCATGCCCAGACCAGCATGGAGAAATTGGCATAATGTATTTACATGTTTTCTACACTGCTCTAGTGTTTCAGTGTTGAAATGTTTGACAAATCTAGGTTATTTTGGCTGTGTGTATATCCTCTTGTATCGATATGATTTCAATGTTTTATCCATCATTATTTCTCAGGTTATGGCGTAACTCCTCCTGGACTTCTTTTGTAGCTTTAACTCAGATAATTGGTGGCTCTCATGTCTTGCATCACTTCTCATATGTTGGTCGCCAACTGAGGCAAATAACAGTTCTTTGCCATTTAGATGTTACTCCATGTATAGTTTCCTCAGATAAAATGTTTTTGTGCGATGGGGGGGGGGGGGGGGGGAAAAAAAAAAAAAAAAAAAAAAAAAAAAAAAAAATACATAGAAACATAATGTGAGACACGGGTATTGAAATGTAATTATAAATACGATTACTTTTCAGTCAGATATAGACATTTTGTATAACCTTTCGAGATAATAACAATCTCCCTGCAAGTATATTGTCGTAGTAAAAAAACAGGGTTTTATTCGGTAGTGTATTGATTGTAGGGTTTATTGGCTGTTGGTCATTATTAGAAGTAATTTAACTGATCAATGGAAGTGCTGCTAGTCTTGGTTTGTACCAGGACTGTTGACATGTTTGTCTTGCTAACCATTAACTGAATGGGAAGTTAATAGGTAGCTTACACATGGGAAATTACTAGGGCCAATAACAACTCAATGAAACCAGACCGTCCGCTGCGATGAATGTGAACTTTTTTTTTCTCCCCCATTTTCCAATGCATGTTTTAGTGTGATTGATTATTTGTTTTACTGTGTGCAAAGTGGTGGTGGGAAAATTAGAGCAATAAATAGGGGAAAACAAGAAAAAGTGCCACACAGATGGGGCTCACACCGTTAAGATGCATGGAAGACACTTATCACGTTTCACTGAATCCTTTTAGCCCCACAAGCGTTACAAGCAATAGTAATTTGATTCTCAGTGCACTTAAAGGCTTCGAAACGTACGTTTCTTTCTTGTTGTGGAAATTGATGTGTAATGTTGCATTCATACAATTTTCTTGCATTATCTTTGTTATTGTCCATTATGAACTATCTGTTTTAGTCCTTAATGGCCGTCGGCATGCGTGTTATGCTTCATGAGTGGCGAAGTCACGTGAACAAATTCGTTTTTTTTATGTCTCACCACTAACGGTGTGGTTAGTAGGTATATTTACTCTTTTTGCGGGTGGTTGTCGACAATATGGAACTTTTGCATTCAGGCAAACGCTTTTTTCCTCATTTTTTTTTATCACCGTGTTCAAACACGATCTGTCACATTACTGTGTCAAGCCGTAGATCATCTCTCTCTTTAAACAGCAAGTCTGTCCTCCTGAGCGGGCTCTTGCTTTGACTATTGAAGGATATGCTTGCACAAAAATTCCCCCTTTTCCTTGGAAGCGTCAAGACAGTTTTTTTTTTTTTTTAGGATATCAGTGGTGGTGGTGTATCTGGGCTTTGTGTTTGGGATTTATTTCGTTCTATGTTGCCCTATGAATTGCTTTTGAGAGAAGTGTGTGCTCCAGACCTTGTATAAACCCTTTCGCTTGTGTTAGTTGTCAGCCGCTGGGTTTGATGCATTGCGTTCCCAACCGGTCATGTGTGAGCAGCTTTGTTGTCACGGTGTCCTGTCCGGTTCTCCGTAATACAACACAGTGTAACACAGTTAATGGAATAAGTGAAGCCTGCTGATTCACCAGTAAAACTGTTAAAAAAAAATGTTGTCCTCCTTACACCTGTCATTTATAATTTAAGTACAAGCCATCCCCCTTCCCACTTGGTAATGTACTATAAACGGCTGTATAAATTGCTCTAAATGTGCATCTTCTTATTCTTAGCAAGCAGCAACGGTGGCATGCTGCTTCCCTCTGTACGTCTCCTGAATTAACAGTCCCCTAATGAGTTTTTCACTCCTCTGATGTGTCTGTGTGCATTTGCTGCTCTGTGTGCACGCTTTGTGTTTATGTGCTTGTGTGTGTGTGCGCGCGCGCATGCGTGCAGCAGTTAAAGAGTATGAATGGACACGGAAGAGCATTTGGTTTGCGGCTTTATTTCTGTTTAACCCATTCACGTCTTGCTTTATTCGAATCAGACAGTGCCATGCAGTAATGTGCCTCCCCGGAGAAATTCTGCCGCAGCCATTGAGAAGAGTGTGTGTGTGTGTGTGTGAGAGAGAGCGAGAGAGCGGGCCAGAGGAACACAGAGAGGGAGGGAGAGAGCACTTGGGGCCAGTCAGATTATTGTACAGGGGAGTTGACTGTTTCATGAATGGCTCTGCTCCTCTTGTGGTTTCATGACTGAAATGGGAACAAAGTGAGGTTTTGATGTTAATGTTTAACTGTTACAAATCTAAGTCCTTTTGCCCAGTCTGTCTATTATAAGTCCCAATGAAGCAAATTGCAAAGAAATGCAATATCAATCAAATCAATAGATTTTCTTTAGGAGACCAAATCTACTGAAACCCTTAATTGATCAATGATGATTTTCATAATAATAATAATACCGTTGTTGAAGACATTTGTTTAAAATGCAACTTTATTGTGAGTGTAAAAATATAGCCTCTCACGTCTCTCCTTGTTCTATTCTCTGACATTCTAGTCTGCCCGAGCAAGGACATCCGCAACAATGTGACCAACCTCCAGTCTTTGGAGAACTGTACCATCATCGAGGGCCACCTGAAGATCCTGCTCATGTTTAAGACCAAGTTCGAAGACTTCCGTGGCCTCAGCTACCCAAAGCTGCGAGTGGTGACCGACTATGTGCTGCTGTTCAGGGTCTACAACCTCGAGACCCTCAGCGACCTCTTCCCCAACCTGACCGTGATCCGAGGCAACAACCTCTTCTTCAACTACGCGCTGGTGATGTACGAGATGCTGCAGCTGAAGGAGGTGGGCCTCCACAGTCTGATGAACATCACCCGCGGCGCCGTGAGGATCGAGAAGAACCCCGACCTGTGCTACCTGGCCACCCTGGACTGGGCCAAGATCCTCGACTCGGTGGAGGACAACTTCATCGTGGCCAATAAGAACGAGAGGGAGTGCGGAGACGTGTGTCCCGGCACGGCCCAAGGTCAAACCACCTGCCCACAGAACACCATCAACGGACACTTCAGGGGGCGATGCTGGTCGCAGACCCACTGTCAGAGAAGTAAGTGTCAATCTTTGTGAATAGAGTGTATATTCCATCTTTATTCCTAATTTTAATTTTGTCACGTCAGGCCTTGCATTGCGACTGATAGTGAGCACACACACACACACACACACACACACACACACACACACACACACACACACACACACACATATATATATATATATATATAAAAAGAGGAGTGACAGTAATGCATGGAACAGATGGATAAGCTGCATATTGACTGGCCGTTGTGTGCAGACATGAGCCCTTAGCACCTTTCCAAATCCATCACACCGCGCGTTGTAACGCGCTCCATTGAAACCCATAATGAGAATATGCACCGGAGATTTCTTCTTCTTCACAAAAATCAATTGAGGCAACTAATGTTTTCATTCCAAATGGATTATGCAATGATTGCGCGGATGCTGAGGGCTGCTCCTTGTATCGGCGGTGGTGGACACGCCACGCCCTCTGATTAACATTCATTGACTGGATCATTGTGGGGCAAGTGACCGGTAATTATAGTCCCGGGATCTGCTCGATTGTGTGAAATAACTAAAGTGCATTCGCTGAGTTGGAGAACGGCACATTCGGAACCGGGCATTGCGGCAGGAAAATGCACAGAATGAGTGGGGTAGGAGCTGGAGACAGCGTAGTAAATATGCATGTTTGAAATTGTACACTTTTTCTTTGCGTAAGAGAGAAGCTGTGGGTTTGTTTGGTGCTGCCAGTGCGTTGGCCAGTCAGCCCGTCTTCCCTCTCCTACCATAAAAGCAGAGAATGGCTTCTATTGTGAGACACACGGAGAGAATGCTTATTATTTTTTGAGGGCGATTATAGCTTGTGTTGTTTTTTTTATGTATTTTTTTTATTTCTCTTTTCTCTTTCTCTCTTTCGCCTGTGTCTGACAGAAGGGCCAGCGCTCAAAGCGTAACGACCTTGGCCATGTTTATACTTGAACATCGACTGTTGCGGCCTGCCTTTATAATGTTGGCTTCTCGATTTCCTGCCAGTGCCGACTTTTGGTAAAGTCATACAGGAAATGTAGGCCCCTTGTGTCGCCGTCTCTGTGCGTCTCTGGCAGTGTCACCCACTGCCCTGGAGTTTGGAATTGAAAGAGGCGTGCACTAATTGTTGATGAGACACAACACTGTTTTAACGCCCCACCCTCTCAAATTCTGCACTGATCAATGTCGTCCTGTTACCCATTGAAAAAGCATTCTTTTTTACTACCTTACCCTCTTAAATATACATCTTTGAACATTTGCTCTAGACTTCAGAGACAAAGAGCGCCGTCCATTAGGGGGAAAAAAAAGAAAGAATGTCAACAGATAATTAAGTGTGGACGGTGCGTCATGCACCACGTTTGCATGTGCGTTCATTTCTCCCCAGGCTTCTGATAGGCCGGGAGAGCCGATGTGACGCCGCAACTCGGAGTCATGTGACAGGCACCGTCGAAGCCGGAGCCCTTTCTAAAACATGATGCAATGGTTGTCTGCCCCTGTGGCCGGGGCGGTGTGAGAGTGTGTGGACTACACCTAGGGATGATATGCGCACACTTTATGTAAATGTTTGCCAGTGTTTGGTAGGGGCGTGTGTGTATGTGAGATGTGTACTAAAGTACTTGGCCATGCGGGAGGTGAGAGCTCTAGTTCCACATCGCCAGATACTTGCTTTAAAACTACAGCAACCCAACTCACTTTCCTCAACCCAGTTTTTTTTCCCGATTAGAACAATATACACCTTTTCTACCACCTCATCACTTCACTTGTTACCATAATATTCTGCGGTTTGTAGAAAATGAAAGAATGCGACGTATGAAAGAGTAAAAAGAAGAAAAAAAAAAAAAAAACGTCGACTCCCTCGAGTGGCTGCGGAGGGATACTCACCGAAACATGTGCCGGGTGGTGGCGCGAGGAAGCTATAGGATCTTTAATGAGGGCTTTCGTGTATAAAACTCGCAGTTTACAAACTTAGATACACGCATGCACACACGTGTGTGAGGGTGCACTCGCAGACGAGGGCACAGGGTGAAGGAACATTAGACGGGGCATTAAAGTTTATGTGTGAGTGGAAACTGTGGGGTTGTGTTGTTTTGTTTTTACTGTGTTCCAGTTGCCTGAGGTAAGAGCCAGGGGAGAGTCTGCATTCCTCTGATCTCACACATGCTCCTTACAAGCCGGAAAACCACTGTGTGTGTGTGTGTGTGCGTGCGTGTGTGTGTGTGTGTGTGTGTGTGTGTGTGTTTATGTGTGTACGAAGAAATGTCACGTGCAGGGTCCTATAGGAACTTGTTCGCAGGCCCAATATCCAGAGAGTCACCAAGCTACCAGAGAGTTACACAACGCTAAAATATAGCAAGTGTGCCTAATAGTCAGGAACAAACGTCTTGATAAGGCTTTGTGTGGGATCACAGTCAATCAGCCGGCACCGTACTTGCACAACAACTTTTGTGCGCAACACAAAACACACACGGACAAGCAGGAGTGATAACTTTTCAGGTTAAAGATCACTGCGCCTACGTGCTACGTTGTTTGTGCAATTGTTTTCTAGCCTACGCGCACACACACACACCAGCTTTACCTCTCAGTCAGTAAAGCCTCAGAGAGTGGGAGTCTGTCCCAGTCAAACATGTTAAACACTGATCGTGGTCAATATAAATGGGTCATGTGCGTCATCCAGCATGACTTTTTGACCCCCCCCCACACACACACACACACACACACACACATACACACATACACACATACACACATACACACATACACACACTGTTTTGGGCAGGGGTAGGCAAATTAATTACATTGAGAAGTAACCTCCCAGCTTTTCAGTTGGATTGCTCTAGAACCTGAGATCCATGACTTTACAGGTATTGGCTTGAGTCTTACCAGAGAAAAACATGTGACGAGAGTTTATGAGAGGATGTAAAAGCACCCGAAAATTATCCAATCAAAGGAAAAACATTTTTTTTGGTTTTAACAGGTGGTATTTTTCATTTATCTGTTAAAACAAAAGACACATACACACAAAGGGTTTGGTGGCGCTGTGATCATTTCTCCTGCCATTATTGATGATGAAGCAATCCCCCCCTTTTTTTGTTCCCCCTCTCGCCTGCTTCAGCAGCCTCAGTCAGTCAAATCCGCTCACTATTTATATTTGTATATCATTTAGATTAGAATTAGGACATTTCTACTCGTATTCTCCCATGCAGCTCCACCATGAAAGTAGTTTTTTTTTTTTGCAATGTTACACAAACAAGGTATACCATGGTAATGAGTGAAGTGTAGTTATTGGCAAATTGCAGTATTTTCTTTTACCTGTTCACTCTTGCCTTCAGTCTTCATGCTGATGATAATGAAGATGAGCTAACTGTTACTTACTGCTGACGGAGTGTTTTGTTGTTTTCCCATGGTGATCCTAACATCTCCTGTGTAGTGGGTACACATTGACCCTATCAAATCATGCATCATCAAATCATCGCCGTGTTTACAGTCGCCTTAAAAAAAGGAAATTGTTGTTTCCTTGGGTGCCTTTTTTTTTCTTTTTTTTTTTTCACGCTATCAAATGAAAGTGGACAGCCAGTGCGGAGAAGATGAGGAGGCCAGGAGGGAAAGAGAAGGGGTTGGGCAAAGCAAAAATAAACAGAGCAAAACAAACATGGCGGGGTGTTTTCAAGTGTGGCTCCCAGGTACGCACACAGGCGCACATTCTAAAACCACACACACACACACACACACACTCACGTACACACACACACACACACACACACACTTTTGTCAGAATGGCGTAGGGCCAAGCTAGAGGAGGCTAAAGAGAGGGAGAAAACGACAGTATTAAGGACGGAGGAGCTCAATGAAGCGTGCTGTTGGCCTGTGCCCACAACCAAACAAAAACACTCCACCAGCCCAGCCTCTTAATTGGAGTGTGAAAGTGTCTACGCTCAGGTTCACTATGAGAACAACATTTTCCAATCTATTTTTCCTGCTCAGAGATACCAAAAAATGATGTATCACTATTCTCTATACATACTGTACATTTGTTATTACTGAGCACATCTAGCTGATATTTTTACACCACACGACATAAAGCTGCTGGTTTATATCATGAGTTTGAATGCAGTGTATATATTGTAAATGCCTACGTGTAAATACAGTGAGAACGGCCTGTACAGTTAGAGTTGATACTGTGCACATTCAAATACTTTATTATTGTAGATATGTAGCAGATCTGTAGAACCTTTGTACGTATATTGACATGCAGCCCTAAACCACGAGCCTCTCGCCTGGAGAGGGCTTGTTGTTTTTCCCCTTTCACACGCCCATCACCCTAGATAAGCGTGCACACACACACACACACACACACACACACCATCATTCCCTTTCCCCGCTAGTGATCAACAATTTTGACTGGGGGATGTAAATCCCCAAAGGGCATATTAACACATTTGTTTGAGCGTGTCTAAAAATGGTTTTCAAAATCTAACCACATAATGGCATGCTGGAGGCCTGGGGCCACTCGAACTTTGACCCACATGTTTTCGCGGTGAGAGGGGGACTTGAGCTAGAAACGCTATCCGTCCCCGTCTTCTCCCTCTCTGGAATTAACTCGGCCGCCTGGATATGGGATCTTGGTTTACAGGAAACTAAGCAACTTCTGTACATTCACAACACCTATAGGATACAGTTGTGCATGTCACACAGGAGTGCCTGTGATGCAGTATTTTCGCAAGACCAAGTCAACGTGAGCTCACAGCAGCTAAAGGGCTGTGGGCTAACGGCGAAGATAAATGTAATTATAGAATTCATTATCATAATTAGAACCAACGTGGATTCTGCGTAGTCCACCGTGTAGATTCGTGATCTCGTTTGATGCCCTCCATTTGTGATGGTTAAAGCTTTTCTCCGGTGGTTTGCCTTGCATCAACATACACTCACGCAGACACGCTACTGATGCCAGCTTATCAAAGTTAATTTGGACTTGTTAACAAAGATGCAAGCTGCCAGGGAGGAAAATGCAAGAGCATGATCACTACCTCCTCCCCATCTGTCTATCGCTATGCTTCCTTTCTTCCTCTCCTCTTGCTCCCTCTTTCAATTTTTGTCTCTTCCCGTCACTCTCTGTCCTTTATAAGATATTCATGGTAACCCAAACACCAGTGTGCGTGTGCGTGCGCGTGCGCCCGCGCGCACTCGTGCAGTAGCAGGGAGGCAGCGTTAGCCGAGCGCCCCTGGGGGATCTGGAAAAGCCTCTCTCCTCTCTCCTCCAGCTCATCAATGGACTGGCACTCCCACATCCGTCCCCTCACGCAGACAAAAACTCACACACAGAGTGCACATGCGTGTACGCGAGTGTCCGTGACACATTGGGATAGACTTGGATGGACGCAAAAAAAGACACACACTCGCACATGGGGATAAGTGGAGCACGCTGACGCGGCTGCCCCCTAGTCTAACACGCGATTGGCTGACAACCGAAATCAAGGCAGCCTGGAGTGTGGAGAGGATGGGGGGCCTCTGTGGATATGTATGGCCACTGTTTTCGTGTGAAGTGTTTAGAAGAGAAAATCATTTCTTATCATTAAACGCCTCCTCTTCTTACTCGTGCACTTATTTAGAATCTACATTTGAATTTGTTCCGTCACGTAGGACAGCTATATAGCGTGTGAACCTGATATTGCTTCCTAATGAAGGACATTTGTGTGTGTTTACGCGTGTGCCGTGCTGAGGTGTGTTTCCCTTGGTGAGAATTTGACTGTGAGCGGTGGGGGAAAGCTTGTTGGCAGGCGAGCGGTTGTTAAAGCGCGAGCTGTGTGAAAGGACTTCCTCATTACTTCCTGCCTTTGTCCAAAGCACTTCCTACTGCCGAGCAGTACGACCGGGCCCCGGGGGAAGGCTGGGGAGGGGCCTCCCACAAATCCAAACCCTGGGTTGTGTATTTCAGGGATGAGAGGTGAGCTCTAGGAGTGTTTAAACCGATTCTATTGTGGCTGCAAGGGGCATGGCAATATTGTCAGGTCTTTTCGAACATTAGCTCCAAGTAAAAACTCTTGCGGGGGGGGAAATAAATAACTACGGATCATTTTTTTTGTTAAATAACCAAAGACTGTTCCGTATACAGCAGTGTTAATTAATTAACCAGCCTTGAGCGGACTACCACGGCCTTAATTTTTCTGAATTTACACTTTTCACAAAAATGTTGCGTTTTGCTCTGTTTCACCGGGTTACCTGTGGCAGCGCGGAATCTCCGTGCATGTTCAGGCATACGTGGCCTTAGAACCGCGTGTTAGAGGATTAACATAGTCTGCGACCACGGCTACTAGCGTGTACTGTATTTGGAAAATGTGACGCTTATGCTCCATCAAATACTTGGAATTTAGTGGGTGGCTTTGCGGTGGCACGGCGGCTCGGCTGAACGAGTCGGGAGGGATGTTTGTACGTTTGAAATTCTCAAAGAATTTCCCCGTTACATCACCTTCTTGGGAAAGTGGTGTTTCTCACAGGTTGAGAGGGGATTCGTGGAGATGTATGTGTGTTTCCTACATGCTATTGCCTAAAACCCTGCGAGTGCTGGAAATTGAATTTCTCGAAAACATGCTTCTCCTGAACTGAGCTTATTTAGCCTCGCCCGACCTCCTCGTCCTTGAAGTTGCTTCCAAACCCAACTCTTTCCACGTACTTCTGTCCAGAGCCATCTCATTCCCTTCACCGAATGTCATGTCCTCGGCTTTCAACGAATGGCCCTTTTCCTTCAACCATGAAGCAGGTTTCTCTCCGTGCAAAAAAGAAAATGGTGCCGAACTCCCCCTTGAGGGAGCGCAACCCTCCTCCGAACGTGTGGAGTGTCTGGGAAAAGAAAGCGTAATTCTCTGTAAACGGGAGCTTTGGTGATGACCACCACCCCTGTGCCGCCGGCGGTGGCG
This sequence comes from Colistium nudipinnis, assembly GCA_016785305.1. Classification (NCBI taxonomy): domain Eukaryota; kingdom Metazoa; phylum Chordata; class Actinopteri; order Pleuronectiformes; family Rhombosoleidae; genus Colistium; species Colistium nudipinnis. The sequence continues at coordinate 1,025,020 of JAFBJU010016734.1, read as the reverse complement.
CAGTCCAGAGAACCTTTGTCTATTTAAGGCGATACTTGTGACACCGGGGCCCCCGGAGATGAGGTAGGAAGGCGGTCGACAGACGCATGGGCGCATTATTGGGAGAATGTGACCCTGAGTTGACCCGTCCCTGGTCAGGGGCGAGTGCGTAGAGGAGGGGTCAGAGAAGAGTGGCCACTTGGACTCAAACGCGCACAAACACGCACGCACACACACACACACTGTCCCCTATTCCTGTGGGGACTGTTGTCGACACAATACCTCACTTTGCATCTTACGAATGCCCAGCCCTAACATTAGCCTTAACCTTAACCTAATCGTAACCTCGAGCCTATAAAGAGCTTACCATTAAAAAGCAATTTACCCACGGGTATCTCCATTGTTTTTCGAGAAACAAACCTCAATTGGTTAGCTTGCCTTTAGGTTTAAGTCCTCAGCGCTATATAAAAATAAAGACACACACACACACGCACGCACGCACGCACAAATTCCCGAACAAAGACAGGATGTACCAGATTGGAACATGGACAGGTGTTTGTGCGCCTAGTTGTTATCTAGCAGGGGGAAATGATGTTACTTGCTTTTTTTTTTTGTAATTTCCTGTCAGACTGGCGTATGGTCCAGCTACCTTCCCCTGCAGTACTCAGAGCAATGGTTTGATATTTAATGTCGCGGTAAGATACGCGATAAGCATATCAAATATTTCCTCTTTGAAGGAAACAGTGTAAGCAAGCATTGCTATTAAACAGAGGGCTGTTCTGCCCCGAATGTCAGTTTTTGCTGGATGGCTCAGTAGCTGTGTTACCCCGATACCTTTGGCAGCAGAACACAGATTGGCACCGCTCCAGTTTGCAAAACAGGTACTTTCCTCTGACCTACACCGCGCACTATTTGTTTGTGTTGAGACTTGTAAGCATCACTCCGAAACGAGCGGGGGGGAAAAAAAATGGGTCGGATCTCCGGTGGAATATATCTGATGAGGGAGGTTTACGGTGACACAAAGAAGGACAAAAAGGGACAGCACGGGTGACATTCACGCGTGCGCGCATGTAACTTGAAATATAAATAGCTGGATAAATCTCGGTATCAACCGTCGCCGTGTGTGTTGGTGTTGAAGTGTGCGGCTCGGGCGTAGATGGTGTGAAGGTATGCTCCGCTGGTATGAGAATTGGAGCGGGTCACGAGGTCAGAGGGTGAGGTGGTGAATGTGGACACTCGAAGCTTTAGGCTTCATCTCGCGACGTGCGCCTGCAGTGGCAGGCAGGTTTTTATTTTGGATATTTTAGAACGGAAAAACCTGCCACTATGCTGAATATTCAGCTTTTTTTCACACTCCCCCCCCCCCCCCCCCCCCCCCCTTCCTTTTTTTGTGCCCCGATCGTGCACCTTTGTTGTATAAAGGTGCTATTGTAATAATATCAGGCCTAGAATAAAAAAAGACCCTTGGCTGCTTATGCTTATGCTCAGCTCTTTCTCTCTCTTATTTATTTGCGGGTAGACGGGTATAGAAATGTTATGATTATCTCTCTGACTTTGCCTCAATGCCTCACCCGGAGGTGGCGACAGATTTGGGAGGCTGCAGTCAAAAACGCCCGCCGCTCAACCGCGCCTCTCCCGCGGCGCACGACTGTATCGAACAGTCGTAGGAAAAAGTGGAGCGCGGGGCGAGAGTGCGGTCACGCTCTTAGTATGCGTTCCCTCCACTCCAACATCTCTTCTCCTCACTCACTTCACTTCGGACGGCACCGCTGTCCTCACGTGCAGAGGGGGCAGTCGGAACGTTTTTTTTTTTTATAGTTTTTTTTTTCTTTACAAACAAAACATTAAAAGCCTGACGTGACGTGTGGAAAAGGCCTCGAAGAAGTCACCAAACGGCGCGATGGGAAAGATAATTTTTTGTTTTTGTTTTCTCCTTTCATTCTTCTTTGTCAACCCCCCCCCCTGCTTCTGTCTCTCCACCTTATGTGAGAGATCCTCCCTCTGCAATCCCTCCCTTCTTTTTTCCCTCTCGGCCCCTCTGTTCCCTTGCTTTGTGTGCTCTCTCTCTCTCTCCCCCTCTTCCTTTCCCCTTCCGCGCTGTGGTATGCAGACATGCAGGAATTTCTGGGCCTCAAAATGATAGACCAAACTTGTCAGCCCTGGCTCCAGTTACTAAAGATGGCTGCCTTGGCCGTGTGTGGGCCTGTGATTGGTGCACGTCCGAGTTTCCCCCCGTGTGATTGGTCACAACATGTTTGTCCCGCAGCTCCCGTGTTGTTGGCCAGAAGTGTGAAGTTTAGATTTTTTGTTTGCGTAAGATTCACTTTCCGTGTGTAATTTGCGACAGCTTAGTGGCCATAACTCTTTCCTCCATTCCGCTTTCTCTCCTGCAGTTTGGTGTGCGGCTACCGAGGCAGTTGTTTTAGTGTGTGCTGCAGTGTTTGTGTTGTCTTGTCTGTGTGAACGAGGGGTGTGTCGCTCAGAGCCAGTCTCCACCCAGTTTAGGGAAACAGAGAAATGCATCACAGCATAAGATAAAGACCGTTGCATTATGACTGCGGCTGAAAATAGTTTTCCTTATTGATTAATGCCACACTTGCTTTTCCCCATTCATTTATCATGTGTCTTAAATATTAAAAACAAAAATAGAATTCTCACATTGAGACGGCGTAACATAACTCATTTTATAGTATGATTATAGTCTTGAGTATTTAGAGGCAGACGTGGATTTGTTTCTTAATTTATAATATATAATATACGTAATAAAACATTAAATGATTGGGTTAATGGCAGCCTAGATATATTGTATACTATTTTCATATGTACATTTAGTATCACTTCTAGTTTAAAGTTGACCCAGGGTCTAAACGGTCTTTGCGCAAACAGACAATCCGCATCTGCCGGTCTCCTCTAAGTTTACTCTTTTTAAATATGTTGCTCTTCAGATGATGTGAATTAATTAAAAGACTGCAAAAAAACATTCTGTGTCAGCGGAGCCTTTAAATTAATGTCTTCTCTGCCAATAGTGGAGTGCAGTAGAGCACGATTAATGGAAGTGGCATGTCATGAAATATATAGATAAATTAGATTCTTTTTGGGATATGCAGACGTTGTCAATTTAAAGAAGCTGCGCTAAAATCCTAATGTTGTCCTCTATTATTTCCGCCACCTAATATACAACGAAGACGACACTGACTAGGACCAATGGCTTTTTCTTTATATAGACCATGAGCTAATGATTGGTCTCTTACGACTCGTGTGTTTGTGTGTGTGCGTGCGTGCGTGCGTGTCACCCGGCAGGGTGACGTCCGACCCAGCTAATATTTAGAATGCCTGGGTTGTTGCCTGCTCTGCCGTGTCCGGTGCTCAGGGCCTTGTGATGGCTTTGTTGAAACTAAAAAAGGTTGTGCTGCTGCCTGTCAGCCAGACGCGCCGCTCTCTGCTGTCTGTTTTACACACACACACACACACACACACACACACACACACACACACACACACACACACACACACACACACACACGTGACATCCATGACTCTCACAACTACTGGTATTTTGGATGCACCGCCGTCCATGTCTCATTCAAGACTTCCCCTTGTGCGATTCGTATCTTCACAGCGGTGACGTGTAATGATTTTTATTTATTTTTTTCCTCTCACAAAGAATTTTGTTGTTCTGCGCCGTTGGTTTCCTTCATTTATTTTGGCCCGCGTGTGCTGCACCAACAATCTGATCTACATGACTCAGAATTTAGGTTAACGACATTTACTGGACCACAATATTTCTGGTGTGTCAACAGCACGCATGTGACCCGGTGTAATTTATATCAATCACAAGGGAGGGCCAGTGGACATTAGCAGACGCACAACAACAACAACAACAACACCAGTCCATCCGCAGGCCTCCGGCCAACAAGCCCCGGTACACAAACCACCACTCTGGAACTGCCATGTCCACTTAGCGTGACTGCCTTTGAAATAAGAAGCCTTGGGAAGGAGAAAAAAATAAACACTTCAAGTGAATCCTTCACCAGCAGCAAGGTTTACGTTTTTATCCTTTTTTGTTATACTCCGATGGAATGGGAAGATGAATGAGAACGCTTAGGAACAGTTCCGTTTCTGTCACGTCCGATTACACGCGGCTTTGCTTGTCAGCCACTTTAAATCTATGGCACCGCGTGGACGGAGAGGCGCACCCCTCCGGTCAATCCCGCTAAACGAATTGGTCGCACGGCCTTGTGGGTAGAAGGGGAGGCCGGGAGCAGAGGTGAATATCTGTGTGTGACCGTGCCTGTGCAGACATGTGCGCGCGGAGGCAGGCGGCGAGCTGGGTCATATTTGGTGTGTTTGTGTGTTCATCCCTCAGTTCCGCCCAGAGAAGGAATGGTAACACCAAAGGGAGGAACTGGGCGGGACTCCTGAAATGCCCGTGAGGGGTTAACGCGAGCAGCGAAGGGGGGGAGAGAGGTCAGCATGTGGCAGCAGTGGCAGAAATAGGAGCGCAGAAATGCAGTTGCTGATATTTGTTGTTGGTCTCAAGTCTCTGGTTTATTATGCACACCGAGCTGTTTCCCAACGAATCCAGGGGGGACTCCTGGATTGGGCTTGTATTTCACATTAGTTGGGACCACGTTAGTGAAGTGTTGACTCAACCAGTAGGCTGCTAAATGAAATGTTATTACTGAACCACAGGTTCGCAGATGTTTGAGTGACTGGATCGGTAACCGAGCATTTTTGAATCATAAACGTCCAGCAGAGTTTTTACGAACCGCTCAGCCTGTCCTTAATGGCTGTCTTAATTATGTTGAAAGTTGATGTTTGACTTTGCGTGTGTGTGTGTGTGCGTGCATTGCGTCTCTGTGTGCCCCCCCCCCACACACACACCCTCTGAAGATAGCCGCAGTGGAGAGACGGATGCAGAGAACAGCTTGGATGACAAACACAGCTCCGATGTATTTCTGTCGGAGGGACTGTCTGGCACTTTGTCGGTCCACGCTGTGGACAGCACGGTCATGTGTAGATTGAGACAGATGCTCCCGTCCGGTCGTCTCGCGTGTGCCACTGACAAGGATATATTTGCCAATAGCACTGCAGAGAAAAATGTATGGCTCTCTTGGCCCGCGCTCGCTGATTGGGTGACCTTATTGGCCGAGGCAGTTGGATCTTGTGATCTGGTTGCTGAAAGGTGGTTTTGTTCAAAGCTGTGATCTTATTTATCCAGTAGTAATTCAAGGTGTTTTTATGTATCTCGCTTTTAATTGTATTGACTAATTACACCGAGAAAATACTGCAAAATATGTGTTCAAAGGTTGTTTTTCGACCTTGACGTGAAATGGATTTATTTTAGCAACGCTTCTGTGTCAAGTCAGATCGGTGCAATAAACATTTATATAGGAATACGGATATCATTTCTTCTCTGGAGATTTGCTTAAACTTTCAATTTTATCGCTGTCTTCGTGAAATTAATAAGGTAGGGAGAGTAATGAATAGGCAATGTAAAATCACGGTTTGTGTGAGTTTGAGTTAGATCAAGAGGGAATGTATTAATCAAGAACAAAATTACAGCATTTAAATATGCATGTTGTTCAGTGGTCCGACATGCTGATTATTGATTATTATTACGTCTGCCAAGCAGTTCATGACGAGTGTTTTAAAAAGACATTGCTACTTTCATTGGGAGCTATCTAAACAGCGTAGTAGTAGTTTGATTTCCTCCTTTGTGAATCATAATATTTGCTCTTCACCGGCGCTCGCACACACACACACACACACACACTGCCTTATTCCGGCAGCCGACGTTGGGCACTGATAGCGTCAATCATCAATACCTGTTCACTGTCTCCTGTTAACCGCTCGTCCCCTGACCGTCCCGGCTCTCCGTTCTGCACTGATTCAATTTGGTCCTCGTTCGACTTTTTAAAATCTTATTACAAAGACACACACATATGGCTGTTTACCTCCGCCCCGTCCAATGATGCTGTGGCTGAGAATCCCATCTGGTATACAGTTGTGGTGTGATGTGAAAGCAAAGAACCTATTTAGAAACTGACCAATGAAAGTTGGGCTTGGCTGCGTCTAAATAAACAACTGCTCAAGTTCTTGCTTTTTTTGTTTTGTTTTTTCATTCATTTTTCATGAACAATTTATAGTAGTGTCCCCAGAAAGGGAAAAATGGTATGGGAACATCTCAAAATAAACCCTGTGAGGTGTATAGGAATCCACCTGCCATGGATGTGACTATTGCACGTGTGTGGAGGCTTCCCCCTCACCACCACACATGAATGTTTGCCTTTTTGTTCTCTCTCGCACACAGAACAGAACAGCAGCAGCTCTTGGAATAACAGTGGTAGAGTGGCCAACTGAGCTGCAGGCAGCAACTTTTTTTTATTTATTTTTTTCTCTCTCAGTTGCGTTCATTGAGTGTCCTATGGCAGCATCCAGAGATAAAATGTATGCGCTTGTTTGTGTGATGTGTAAAAATCAGCTCTGGGCGCCTATGTGCTCGTCTGCCTCGGTTCATTGATTTAGTGTTGTGCAATGTTACACGCAAATTTACCCTTTAATAAATCAGGAGCAACAGATTAAGATTGTTGCCGTCTATGACGTCGGCGTTCCAGTGTTATGTGTCCTTGTAAACACTGGTGTGTGTTTAGTGATCGAATCAGATGCAGGAATAGAGTGGAGAACAATGTTACCAAATCATATGCGTGATTTAATGATATTCATCCGATCGACCGACCCAATAACTTCTGTCCAGTTTGATAAATAGAAAAATAAGAGGTTAAAATTCCAGACATGAATATAATGCACCAACTAAAGTAAACTTCCTTTCGGTTTGATTTCAATTGCGAACTGCTTTGATTCAGAGACTCGGCACCGATAGTAATAACAACCTTTACTTTTAATAATACTGACATTCCCAGCTTCACAGTAACATCTGAATAACTTTTCAGTGAGGGGAATTTCAGAAATCTTCTACACTAAAGCGCAAAGCAGAACGATAAGCCCACAGTCCCTTGGGGGCTGCATAAAACGGTGATAATAGGCAGGGCAGTGGGCCACGGTTGTATATTTTTATTGACCCCTTCTCACCTACAGTAAATACGGGTTTCTCCGGGGGCTGGGATTTATCGTCGCGTCATGGGTGAGAGTCCCGGGATGTTACCTCGGGGTACCGACGGATCAAATCTCATTTTCATGTTTAATTGCAGCGGTGAATTTTTCTTTACTATTTTTCTTACTCGTCCCCACTTTAGTAGCGGCGGGAGGGGAACAGGTTGTCTGTCACTTTGTCGTTCACCCTGTTTACCTCTGGCGGTTGTGTTTGAGTGAGAGGCTTTTTTCTCTTTGTGTACCACCCACCTGCACGACTACCAGAGGGGCCTCTGTTGAAAACACCTGCGCCCCCCCAAGGATAAGCAGGGCCTCTTCAGTCCCTTGACGCCCCTTAGTTTGTTTCGGGAATGTTGCTTTAGCTTTAACATCTAATGAAATACTGTTCAAAATGTAAAAGTGGTGCATAGGATCATGGCACAGTGAAAAAAGGGTATTTTTGTCACATTTAACACCGGATGATGTGGCGTCGGATGCAGGTGCGTGTCGCTTGCATCACTGTCATGCTTAACCTTGCCAGGGTAGCATCTGTAAACAGCCAGTTGTTTTTGCTGTGGATGTGAAATCCAAGATAATGTGCACGTGCACCAGCTCTCCTCCTCTGCTCCTCGGAGGTTTAGAGTGGGAAAAAAAAAACGCTCCTCCTTCTCACTCACAGTCTCACACTTTGAAGCTCTGCAGACAGCACACATGCAGCGAAAGACAGAGAAGTGAGAAATGAAGTTGGCGCCAATGTAGACTTAAACCCACTTACTCACTGTCACGTCCTCTTTTAAATCGCTATACTCCTACACAGCATTGTTTGTAGATATAAATTAGCGTTGGCTATCAATTTGCTGATGTACGCATTTCATCGTAAAGGACTTATTGTTATATTATCATTCATTTAAGCTTGGATTTTTGTATATGGTAAAGGTGAGAGCCGATATGGACTGAAATACAGAGTAAAAAGGGGATGTGAAGATGATTATTACCATAAGTGGATATTTAGGTGGATAATTTAAATATATATAATATTATTTCCCTGGGCAATAGAAACTTACTTATGAATTTGAATTGCAAGTCAAATTTGACTCCCATTTCTATTGGAGCTCCTGAGGTACAGGGTGTGTCCGCCGTGATCTTGTTTTTGAGGAGGCACCCCGTGAAATCTTGTACCAGGAGAGAAAAAAACATGCCTGGGGGAGGGGTATTTGTCAAAGCAAAGTGATCAGGGTGTGTGAGGCAGGGTGTGAAATACTTTTCTTTTTTTCGTTGCCTGCAATATTGCAAGTTGACCGAAATTTTACCTGCAGGTACCCATGTTAATGTTCCTGCCCTACTACAGCCGTCTTTTGACACCCCCTGCGCTAAGCTGCCGAGTACTACGTCGCGCTCTGTGAGCCAGGGAGGGATCAGCGGTTGCTCTGTGCATGCGCAATTCATGCGGTCTCCTCTCTGCTCTGCCTGCAGCTGGGTCTGCGGCGCGAGACTGAGCGCGCTGGGACGGCGAAATTGCAAGTTCAAAAATCTTTTCACTTGCAATATCGGCATTTGTCTGCAAATTGCAGGCAAAAGGGTGGTATTTCGCACCCTGTGAGGGATATACAGTATGTTGTTATGCTGTATGTATATATTTTTTTCCATCGTTTCCCCTCGCCGGGACGTGTGGCTGCTCCCTCTGAACTTTAATCTCCTGAATGGGCTGTCCTCCCCCTTTTTTGGTTGCTTCAGATCCTCCACCTCCCCGTCAGCTTCACCCCTCTCCCTCCCTCCCTCCCTCCCTCCCTCCCTCCCTCCCTTCTCCCGAGCATCTGTACCACTGCATTCTGCTTATTGCACTCGGCATTCTCATGCTGCATTGGCATCACCCACCACTCCTCCCTCCCGTCTTCGCAGTAGCCATGTCATGGTACAGTATGTGCCCAGAATGCTGGAAGAGTCTCTGTATAGCCAGCCAGTCGCTCGCGATAGATTCTGCCACGCTGAGGGTGTATAAATTGGATCGTAAGCTACATTTCTTTTGTTTCTTGTGAGCGATGCACCTTCGCTCGCGCGCGCGCGCACGCATGCACGCACGCACGCACACAGCAATGCACGTACGCCCTCTCCCTCCGTTCTGTTCTCGGCAGTTAATAGTGTGTGCTTATTCCAAATCTCTTTAGTCTGGCAGTTATTGGAACTAAGATTTTAATTAGGGGAGGTTTTAGAGCAGCCCTCGCTGCATAAGCATTACAACAGGGGGCCCGTTAGAGAGGCGGGCCGGTAGGCAGGCAGGCAGGCAGGCAGGCAGGCAGTCAGTCAGTCAGTGAGCCATCATCTGGAGATCGGTCCAAAAAATAAAAACAGCAGAGGGGACAATGTAAACGGTATCGTGTATAAACTATTCGCGCCTCGTCTAGACAAAGGAAGCGATGTGTCATGTGGGATTTGTGGACCTCTGCGTGACAGATCGCGCACTTTGTTGCCAGAAACACCCTCTGTTGTTGTTGCGAGGTGGATTATCACATGAAGCGTGCAAGTGTTCCGGTTGTTTATCAGCGAGGAACGTATGTAATTGCAAATCTGTCCTTTTTTTACGACCCGCCAAACCCAGTGTTGGGTCCGGTGTTTGGTTTCGCCATAGATATTTCCCGGGATTTTCTGTCATCAGATGAGGGTGGGGGGGGGGGGATGACCGGAAAATAGAGCAAACAGAAGCGACAGATTTCCAAATTTCCCCCCAAATTCCTGCAATGCATCTGAGCCTGAGTTTGCGGTGTTTTCCTTATGACTAACGCTCTCCAATGATCAGTCCTTGCGCACCAGCTCAGGGGACCCCTGGCTGGTTTCCCTTGGACACGCGCTTTCTTGATGGAAAGATGGATCTCGGCGTGGTCAAACTGAGGCTTCGACGATTCGAGGTTTTTGAGGGGATGACGGTGAAATGAAAACCACATAGCCGTGACTTCTCTCCGCGTGGACAGATAGATATTATCATCGCCATGTTGCAGACTTTGGTGTACTTTGTACTGTGCGTGACCAAGGGCCCCCCGAAACCCGCATTTGCGAGTAGTTAGAAACGACGTTGGATTTAGGACTGGCTACTGTAATATTGTTCCCCAGTCTTGAGGTCAGAGGTGGATGTGCGGGAAGGGAGCGCCGCTTGTCTTAGCACAAAGGAAGGATGCAGGAGCCTGACGTGCGTGTAACGTGTGAACTGTATTTTTGCTGGGTTTTGGACGTAAGATGATGGAATGCGAGTACGGGACCCCTCCTGACAAGCCTTTTCTTGCAGTAATGATGGAGCGTTTCCCTCCTTTCTCTCGGATTCAATTGCCTTCCTGTGGCATTGTGGGATATGTATGGTGAGAGTAGATAGGCGGGATGAGAGAGTTAGCTTTCCTTTTTTTTTTTTTTCCTCTGAGAAAAGATGTTCCAATTATGGATGCAGCAACTTTTATTGAATTGATGGACCTAGCTGCTCATAAACAAGTGGATGATTCATATATTCAATATTTAGTCCATAAAGTGTACTGAAATACTGAAAAGTGCCCATCACAGGTGACCAGAATTTGGTCGATGGGTTGGTTTCGTCAAAAGAACAATCCATACCGCATAGATATTCAGTCGAACATCAAACAAAGCAAACTGAGACATAGTGGTTTACATTTTAGAAGCTAAAAAGGTGTGAAGTTTGTAAGACAGGAATGATTTAAAAAGGAAATGTGTATATATGTATATATATATATATATACATATATAAATAAAACATTGCTGCAAGTTAAAAGTACTAAAAGTACTAATTAACTGACGACTCGGATAATCCAACGTTGGCCGTGCATGGTTTCCCCGGCGCAGTCTCATTTCAGCGGTGAGGGCTATCTGAACTCAGTAGCCCTGAAAGAGGGGAGCGAACCAGAGAAAGCGCAAGAAGGAGGGGAAGGATGGAGGAAGGAAAGCCGAGACGAGACAGAGATGGAAGTTGTGACAATCCGCCCTTTGATAAACACTTTCTCAGTGTCAACCGAGGACACGGTAAAAGGAGCGAGAGGGCAATTGGAGTTCTCGGTCGGCCCCTCTCTCTCTCTCTCTCCTCCTGTGGCTAATATGAGCAGATAATGGGCCATGGAGGGGGGAAAAAACGGAAGGCTTAAAAACCACCTTAGTCACGACCGACCTGCCACCCGGGCCCTGCGCATACCTGGCACCGACGTCAATCTCGACGGCGCCGGTCACCAGTGGGCAGCTCCGCGCGCGCGGCTGTACACGCAGCCCAGGACACGTGTGCCATCCGCTCACCCCGGACCGCATTCGGGGGCGGTCAGGGACGCATGTCGCAACATTCCTTCAGCAGCGCGGACGCAAATGCACCCAGGGCCACAATGGGCCACCTACTCAGCTGACACCGAGTTTCATAACCGACCTACAGTATTTTTATGTTCATCACACACTGATTTATTTGTGGCCACCCCTGCGACAACCCACACGGAGCGTTCTATAATGTCACCATCGCGTGAGGTTCTCGTGATCGGATCACCCAAGACGCGTGTCGATGGCAATGTCGAAGAGGGCATCAGTGGCACTTATCGCATCGCCCAGATGAAACGAAGAATTTAACCAAACGCGGCTTCCATCCATATAACTGCGTGGCGGAGCGCCCGCTGAAATCGGCGTGGGCGGTGTGTATAGAGCGAGAATGCTGCAAAAAAATGTAGTCACAATTTAGGGTGCTTTAATTCAAGGGTTGAATTTAAAAGTCGGAACTGCTACTTTTTCGTTCTTTTTGAAGAAGAGCTTCCCCCCCCCCCCTTTGGCTGGCGTTTAGTCGAGGTCAGAATGGTCCGGTTTCAGTACAAGGCTGAGGGGTGTCGTCCCAGTGCGTCTGACCTTCAGCGACTGACTTCACTGTTCAGATGAGACCCCTGCCTCCTCGGCTGTGTGGTGGCCTCGTGTCTGTGCATGTGAGTGATGCTCAGTGGCGGCAATGTGAGGGAGAATCATGAGACCAGTGATGCAGGTGTCCCGCTCTCGAGATGGATGCTCTCTCCCTGCGTCTCTCCATCACCTTCCCACTGTCACCGAGCTGTCCAGTCAGCAAAACCTGCTGGACCTTTCCCTGTGTGTGTCCGTGAGTGTGTGTGTTAGCGCACCAGAGACCCTTGATCTCTTCGTTATGTCTATGACTGTTTTTGTCTCCTCCTGCCTTTCTCTCTCGCCGCGTCTGTGGCAGGAGGGGGCGAGCATTTGCGCTGACGACTGCAGCTGTGTCTGCACAAGTTGCGGGTTTGTGGTCCGAGCGCGTCTCTCTGTTTCTGTGTGTGTATTTCATGTTTATATCTGGATGTCAGGAAAATGCAGATAGCAGCAAGTGCTGCGACCGGTTGCCCCGCTGACAGAATTAAAGATACAGAGGAGGGGGGGGGGGGGGGGGAGGGGGGCATGGGAGGTAATGCACAAATGTGGGATGTAGCAGAGGAGAGGTTAGGAAGGAGGATGAGGATGGGTTAGTAGGCCTGGTTATCATTCAGAAATGTCCAATACTTTGATGCGGGTTCCTGATCAATACTTTCAAAGTATATTTTATAAAATGAAGTAAAAAAAAAAAAAAAAAAACTAGTTCCAGTACAAACCCTAAGTTCTCTCTTACATTTTATCACACTGAGAAAGTTCTCAGCAACTCGGTTCTTGTTTCCCAACCTCGATGGGTGAGGATGGAGGCTGGTAACAGCGGTTTGTGTCGGAGGAGAAAAGAAGAAGGGAGTATTGAGGAGGGCCAACGGTGGGACATATCGATCGTAGCCCTGTACTGGCGGCCTGTAATGAGATCTAGTGGCCGTGGCTTTCTGAAGGAGCAGATGCGTCACCTGAGGCGGGAGACTCAGGCCGGGTGGGACAGGAGGGTCAGGAGGACAGGAGGATGACACGACAGAAGGAGAGAGAGAGAGAGAGAGAGGGGGAGAGGTTGGCACATGTTGAGAGGGCGGAGAGATGAAAAGAATGTGGCTTTGCGATTAAAAAAGAACAAGACAAGACACAAACGGTGACTAGTGGGGAATCTAAGAAAATGCCTTTTGGGAGCGTGCAGCTAATTACTGCAGACAGTCTATGTCTGGACTCGTCACCATGGTAACAAGATGGGCCGGCGAAGGCTAGCCAGCACCCGGGAAGACACAGACAAGGAAATCAATGGACAGACACACAAAGCAGGGAGCCAAAGCGCGCCGGATTCACCCTCTCATTTCTGTAATCTAGACATTCATGGTCGCTCATTGACCCCCGCGTGCACGCACACACTCGCGCGTGTAATCCTAACCCTAACCACGGTTGCGCACTCTGGACGTTGTCCTTGTGTTGCCCAGAACACGGACACTAGAAAAAGTATCCAAAGTAGCCTTTGGAGGATGAGATAAAAGGATAGGAGCTCCCATGAGCTGCGCCGGTGCGTGCGGCGCGGCGCTTCCACACCCTGGACGCTTCAGCTCGCTTTCGCCCGTCCGCTCTCCCTCTCTCCCCCGTTACTCTCCCTTTGGCCCTCACAGTGAAAAAAAACAGGGTGGGTGTGCCTTCCATTTTCATGGTGTCAACAACACGCATCGGCGAGTGCCAAAACAAGGATGGCTGATGATGGTCTGCAGCTTGACTAGGCCGGCACAAGAAGTGAAATATGGCGTTGTCGGAATTACGGTGGGGGACACTCATGACTTCACAGAGGGTGAATTCATTTTTGGATGAGGGAGTTTGATGAGGTAGTTGACGGCAAATTTCATTGAAACATTTTTATTTTATTTATTTTTTTCGATTGACACATACCAGCTGCACTTCTAAGTGGTTGAAACGATACAGTGTGTGTCTTGGCACGGTCAATCGTCATATCTCCTCACCGAGGGGCGTGTGCGTGTGTGTTCTACGGAGATGAGACCGCGTGGACGCGCATAAATGTCTTGTCCAAACATTGACCATTTTTTTCCGATTCAGGCTTTACTGTGTGAGAGTCCTACACATTGTAAAGAGACACCGCAGTGTGTCTTGGTGGTCATCGTCTTGGTGACGGCACCGCAGGATTATGCAAACACTGCTGATGGGAAGGCAGGGGAAATGTCTGTCGATTCCTTACCGATACGTCTGGATTCACCTTCCTTACTAGCAGTGATGGCCTCACACAGCTCTGTAGCAGCGGGGAAATGTCTTGGTATTTGCAAGTGCACATGGGTAAACTCATTGACGCCTCTCAGGTTCCTGTGTTTTTCGCTTGTATCATGGCGTGTCTTTATTTGTGAGTCAATGACCCTGAGAGGGAGTGACCGTTGCAGAAGGAAAGGGAAGCTATGACTGTCTCTTTCTTTTATTCATCATTTACCTTACCCTCGTTCCATGTAGCTATAGAACATATACATCTTTAAAAATATGTTCTATATATATATATAGATATATATCTATATATATCTACTCTCCCTCCTCTGTTACTCTCCTTTTGACCATCACAGTGAACACAAACAGACCTTTGCCTTATTGTGTGTGTGTGTGTGTGTTTGTATTTGTGTATTTGTGCTCTTGCTTGCTGTGTATATCGATGCGTCTGATGACAGTGTCACTCTTTGCCTCCCCCCCCCCATGATCATTTGTTTACACTATTCCCACCCCCCTCCCCCTCCCGGCTCTCCCCTTTACTCTCACAGGGCGAATGTCTTACGTCAGATCACTCGGAGCATTTATAGCACAGCGTTCAAAGCTAAGGACTCCCACCGTGGCCAAATATAGTAAATGTGAATCCAGCACCCGTGTGTGTGTGTGCGCGTGTGTATAAAGGGGTGTATGGGTGTGTGTGTGTGTGTGTATGCATGTGTTCTCCTGGGTAAAGGCTCTGGGGGTAAAAACGTGTTTGTTATTGTTCCGAGCACTTCGCTTGCAGACAACACTGCCAATTAAAGGGGAGGTTTTATGTGTTAAGAGCAGGAAGTGTTAACGTGTGTGGCTGCACGCTATTGGCTGTGCAGCTTCTCCCATGTTCCTTCCCCGGGGACCGAGCAGCCGGGGCTCTTTACTGCCACGGCCAAATGAAAGGTAAACACGGCACACCTTTGATCAGGCTTTGCATTTAAAACCCTTACTGGAAGTGTGTGTGTGTGTGTGTTTTTAGCTTAATGAGAGGTAAGCTCTCCAGGATGCTACAACCTCCTCCTCCTGTTGTTGAAGTATGAGTGAAATCATCCCTTCACCCCCCCGCCCCCCCCCCCCCCCCCCCCCCTTCCCTCCCCCCCCCCCCCCCCCCCCCCCTCTCTACACAGCCAGCATGAAAACAAAACAAGGCGTTGTATGAATGAAAGTGGGAGGGGCGGAGTGGCCTAGAAAGGCATGCAGATAGAGAGACAGATAGTGGTGCAGGGCAGGGTGAGGCTGTGGCACAGAGGAGGAGGAAGGGGGGGGGGGTCGAATGAATGAGTGAGCCGACCGGAGCGTGTTTGGCACAGCGGCCAGCCTGTGTGGTGGACCAGCGCTGGCGTGAGCAGAATGGGGAACCAGAATAATGCTGCTGCAGTAGCACTCCCCTGCCGTACTGCACCCTGAGACCACTGTGTAAGGGGTCGGTCAGCAACAGGAGTGGCAAAGCGTTATTATACCATGGGGGACTAAAAAACATTTAATAAAAACCCCAGAAGGTTTCGTGGGGACACCAAACTGGGGAGTAAACAAGGCGTTTCTCATGGCTGTGTAGTCGAATGGGTTCAACATAAGCTGATTTGATAGATCCACCTATCTGTGTTGTGGCTTCGCTCCAGCCCTAAGCCCATTGTAATTCAGCCTAAGCAGTAGATTCCTCTTGCCTGGCCCACTGGCTCCTGAGCCGCGTCTGCCCTCTGTCTGCCCCAGCAGGGCCAGGGTTAACCCTGGGCGCCTCTCCTCCCAACATGGAAGAGGCCATTGAATGGCTGCCTCCCCCAGCCAGCGAACACATTGGCTGAGGCTGAGGGTGGATCTGGGGCGGGAGCGGCACTCCGGCATGGATCCCGGGCTGGAGCCGGAGTGAGTGAGTGAGTGAGTGAGTGAGTGAGCGAGCGGGCCCTTCCCCGCTCTGCTACGTGATGCACACACACACACACACACACAGCAGACGGAGAGGGGGTGGGGTTGATGGGAGAGCTGTGCATTTTTTCCCCTTCTGTGGGTTAGAGACGACTGTGTGGAGCAGGTTTTTACTAGCACATGGTAAAGAAAATGTAGTGGTGCGACCCCTGCATGAACTGCCCCAGAAGGTCAGAGATGACGTTTTTTTCTCTACTTTGGTCGTTCTCCCCTCTCCGTGGTTTTGACCTCGCGTCCCCTCTGTCATTGTTCTTTACTTTAACCTCATTATCCCACCCCTCCCCTCCCACTGCAACCTCGTTTGTCCTATCTGCTTTTACTCAGGCAGCACAATGGGCAGCCCTCCCATGTGGAGGTGTGTGTGTGTGTGTGTGTGGGTGGGTGGGGGGGGGGGGGCGCCCAGGCGCCCCCCCTCCCGGGGGGGGGGGGGGGGGGGGGGGGGGGGGGGGGGGGGGGGGGGGGGGTGTCCTGGCTGTATCCTTGGCATTGAGAGCTCATGTGATGTCCTCAGAGAGGAGGCATCCCACGAAGACACTGAGTACTATGCCCCATTGCACTTTTCAACTATATCACGGTGTGATAACTTGCTAAGTCTCATATTTTGGAATTTTTGAAATGTTATTTATAGTCGGAATTACTTGGACAACCTGAACACTCAGCAAACAAAAACAAGCAGTTTTCAAATGCTGAACATTCCTCATTAATGCTGCAGACTTGCTGCAGACTTGACGCCGACAAAAGGACCAAATAAGCGGGATAAGAAAACGCTTTTTATTGGACCTAGATCAGGTTGGATTCCTGTGGATTCCAAAGTAAACGAAAATACTTTTAGTATAAAACACTGAAAGCTGATTTGATGTTTTTTATCTTAAATAAGTGGCATACAGTACATCTGCCAATATTTCACTTAAAATATCTTGCTGATGTCATTAACCAGTTAGACTGGGTACTAGACTAAAAAAACAGCAACCAGTTACCGCTCATTTAGGTCGAGTCTGTATGTGCCGTTGCTAAAAAGGTCAGTGTCTGTGATCAAATGAGTCTAATGGCTCACAGACGAGGCAATAACAGCAAGTTTATTAGATCATTGCAGGGCACGGGTCAAGTCACAACAGACACTCCGAATCTCTGGGCAAATGCTGTTTCCCAATAGGTCAAATGTGACCGGAGACATAAACCAGTGCTATAACGCTCAGCCCATCAAGTTTCCAGGGTCAATTTTGGTCCCTCACTCTTTCATGGTTTCATGGTCAAGTGGGAAATCAGTAGTTGTCCATGTGTTGTTGCACATAAATTATAGCTGGAGGTAGGATTTGTCAACACACGGCTCCCATTTACTAACAACTGCACTAATATGGAATACTGGAAGCCGAAAGGCCTGGCTGAGAAAAACCTGTCAATAGCACATGCAGTCAGTCGTGTGTGTGTGTGTGTGTGTATACATACACTCCAATCATGTATGTGGCTCCCACATTGCTCTGAGATCAGAACAAACGACCAGCTGGTGGACATTTTGACAATGTTTTTCTTCAGCCCCTTCTTGTTTTAATGGCTGCTGTGATTTAGAGTGGGAGAGAGATTTCGTTCTGTTTATATTCATTTTTAGATTATCATTTTTTTCTTCTACGTATTATTTGTGTGACTAATTGTGCGTCTATTCCGCAACTCGCGTACAAATGCCATTTCATCAGAGGAAAATACTCAACAGTGCCGCCATTTTCAGACCCGATTTGTTTTCCTCCTTCTCCTCAGTGTGCCTGGACAACTGCAAGCACAGTGCGTGTAGCCTCCAGGGCCAGTGCTGCCATGACCAGTGCCTGGGCGGCTGTTCCGAGCCGGGTAATGCCAGCAGCTGCGTGGCCTGCAGGAACCTCCAGCACGGGAACTCTTGCGTGGAGAAATGTCCTCCTGGATACTACGTCTTCAGGGGCTGGCGCTGTGTCAGCTTCTCCTTTTGCCAGGTTGGTAATGCACTTGAAATCTTATCTATCTGGGTATTTAGCCTACCCTACCATGCGTATAGTAAACAAAAGCACCAGTCCATTGTACCCATGCGTGTTTTTAGCATTTTTTTTTTTCTTTTTTGAAATTTCAGGAACTTCACAACCAGTGTAAGCAAACTAAGCTATTGAACCAGGATCGCGAGTCGGGCTGCCATGAATATGTCATCCATAACGGGGCCTGTACGCCAGAGTGTCCTTCTGGATACACCATTATAAACTTCACTACGTACGTATATCTCCGTCACTCGCATACGAACGCACACACACACACACACACACCTTTAATGCCACCATCAACACTGCCATGTTAATGATGGTGGCCCATCATCACAGGATCGGAGATGTAACCGTCACCCAACAACAAATGGTCCCACCGTGACTTGGGCAAAACAATCGGAGTGTGGTCACTGAACACACGCAATAACATTTGCCCACAAGGGATGACGGTGTTTTGGAAGTTGATCAGACGGAGAGGCTGGACTGTTTTTCCCCTATGGAAAGTCTCCTCCGCACCGTGGAGAAGCAGCTGGGTTTGTTTGAGAAGAGATTCAATAACGCAGTCGATGAGCAGAGGAAAGCAGAAAGAAAGAAAAAAACACCTGCTCCTCTGTTTGCCTCTTTGTTGACCATAAGCAGTGGTGTTCAGCGGGGAAAAACATGTAGGGTGACAATTCATCTGTGACCTTGCAGACACACTTGATTGGTTATTTCAATTATCTTGGAGGTTTCTATCAGCTAATAGCGTGAAGCCACACTCCAATGTAAGGTATAAGGCCATATTTCGTATGCAGACATGACCACAGAACTGCACAAATATACGCAAAAACATTTTCCACAGAAGTTTATGCATTTGTTCCATTTAAGCCTGCGGGTGACACGCATAGTTTGTATCGACTGGGTTTTGTGTACGATGTGTCGGACACATTTTCAGTCGGCATGGAGCAACATTTCTAATCATACCCAAGTGCTGATTATTTTGGAAACAGCCTAACAGGGTGCACTGGAGTGAAATAATGGGACTGAGTCTTTATGCACCCAAACAGCCAATTATATTCCTATTGAAAGGATTATTCAGGAGTAACGCGAGCTCAACTTTACAGTCTGTCTGGGACATGTTTACTTAGTCTAGTTTAGCCGTTCGCACTGGATTATTTGGAGTGAAATAACATTCAGTTGGAAATCAGAGTTGTAAATTGATCAGAGCGTGTTTTTGCACTGTCGGGGAGGGGGGGGGGGGGGGGTGTGTGTGAGTTTTTGGGTTGGCTAGAAGAGTATGTCACGCAGGTGAAAGATCAATGGACTAAATCCACGTTAGAGCACATTGACCTGCCTATCTTACTTTAAGTGACCCTGGAAACAAAAAAGTGACAGCCAGAGGCTTTGAATGTAAAACCAAACTCGAAAAACAATCTCTCGACCTCACCTGCTCTCGTTGCGCCCACGGCTTTGTCGTGTCGCATGTGCAACAAGCAAGGGTTACTCGTAGTAAAAGGGGGGTAGAGGAACATCAACAGCTCTCTCATTTATACATGTGTGTATGTAAAGCTGATAAAATGATCGACGAGGAACATTGTTCACTGCTTTGTATTTGCACTATATGTTCATTTAATACACGTAGATTAATGTGTGATGGATGAACATATAGGTTTTGTTTGATTGTGTTTTTTGGAGTGCAGACACTGATGGCACGGCTATGTTTTGTCCACAGGAAATGAATGGAAGTTTATGTCGGGTATATGTATTTGTCTGTGTGTGTGCGTGTCTGTGTGTGATGGAGAGAGAGAGAGAGAGTGATTGACGTCCTCTTGCATGTTGCCAGCCTGGAGGGTTCGTCTGGTTCTTAGAAGGAAAAGAACATTGCTTTAAGTCTCAGCCATACACCCTCAGGTACAAGGCAGAGTAGCATCCTTTTTGTGTGTGTGTGTGTGTGTGTCTGTGTGGGGATGTATGTGGGCCTCAAATTATGTGATAAACAAGACATTTCTTTTCCATCGGGATTCAGTTGCAGTCTCTTCAGGGCCTGTGTGTGCGCTCGCGTTTTACTGCTATGCTTTGGTTGTACAAAGAACAAGCCGCATCACAGTGACCGAGCCAGGCAGAAGATACAGCCAGACGCACAAAAAAACCCAGATAGTCAGGCAGATGACACACGGCGTGCGTATGTGCATACACACACACACACACACACACACACACACAACCACCAGTGAGAACTAAAACGGAGCTGGCATGTTCCGCTGTAGGAGAAATGGAAACCCAAAGATTTGCATCCTGCTTTTTATTTGACCACATGACATTGTTGGATAGTAAAATGTCACATCTCTTTCATGTCTTTTGTAGGTTTATGCAAATGTGAGAGTTTTTGACTACTAACGGTGGCTAGCTAAACAGCTCAAATAATTCAAAGGGACCAGGTTTCACCGCAAGATCGAAACGGCCGTATGACGAGCATATACGTGCACTGTACCATTGATCCTGCACGTTGTCACGCTGCCTGTCGGATGAGACTGTTAGCTGTGCTCTTTTGATATTTGGATGGTTCATATTTGTGTGTGTGTGTGTGTGTGTCTGTTTGTAGAGCGTCAGCTGCAGAGCGCGCTCTCGACGCTTCTAACAGACCCTGGAGCCCGAGTCACAGAGTTCAGCCGGACAGATAAACACTGTCCCTTTAAGAGCCGCCATCGGACCCAGCCTGTCTGCCTGTGTGTCTGTGTTTTTCAGTACAACGGCCCAAAACATTCTCTCTTTCTACACTGCAACTAGAGCGTTACGTTTGAGGAGCTGAATATACAATTTTCCATGTGGAAGAAAAAAGGGAGACGGAGACGCACCAAAAAGAAAAAAAAAAAGAAATCCTCTCCCGAGGTTCCTCCTCTTACTGTCGTTTCATACAGATCATTACAGCTGGTTCCCTTTGATTCAGAAGTCCTAGACGGGTAACAAAACAAAACCAAACCAAAAAGAAGATTTCTGGCACCTGATTCATGTGAATTATTAACGGCTCGCAAAAAGGTTCCGCGCCAGGTGTGTTGTGGACCGTTTTGGCCTCTCTGGGGGTGGACAGAGACCAAAAACAGCCTCAGCCTGGGAGTCAGTGTTGCGTGTCACCACGGTGAGCGGCTGTTTGAGGGAGAGAGCAGGGCCACGATCGGGCTAAGAATGCGTGTCCTTGTGCGGGCTTCCTGGAGAGGGGGATTATAATAGGAGTTGCATAAACACAGAATCAAAACAGGGGGAGGCTCACCAATGGCAGGTCCTGCAGAGCTTGCGCGGACCCCGCGGTGAACAACAGCATCCTTTGTTCGCCGGGCTACAGGGGCCGCTCTCTGGAGGTGCCTGCCTGGGCCTCTGTTTGATGTCGGTGTCACCTCAGATTCAAGCTTTGAAAGTGTGCGCGGCTCCTTAAAAAACACAACAAAAAGTCGTGCCTTTTCTTTCCTCCGATTTGTGTCGACAGAAAAGTGTGAGGGAAAAAGTTTTGACTCGCTTCAGTTGAGAGTCGCGGCGGCTCTCTAAATGAAGGCGGGCGGGTGGGGAAGGCTTTCGTCGGTTGGTATTAGCAGGTATATGTCTGTGGAAGGCTGCTATTTGTGGTCAGAGATGTCACCGCTGTAAGTGGAATGAGAGAGAGGGATAATGTTCTTTGCAAGAGGGCTTCAAAAAAAATCTGAATCTGCGTTCATTTATGAATGAAGAGCCGGGTCCCTTTTCTCCTGTGTGCCGTGTACCCGGCTGCTACGGCTGTACGCGGCCTGTCTTTGGAGAACGCATTTCCAGAAAGGCAGCACTTTCAAGGCCTTATTGCTGTGTGTGTGTGTGTGTATGTATGTATGTAAGTATGTGCGTGCGTGCGCACGCGTATGTATTATCTGGATAAGCGTGCGTGTTTGCAGCGAGGGGATGCCGCCGCGGAGCGGAGTGAAAGAGAAACAGAACGCACACAAGGGAGCCTGTTGGGAAACGCAGCCGGTGTTCCAGTCGTGTCGTTTTTGTCTGTCTGCGAGCGATTGCGCGTCGCGTGTGCGACAGGAGTAATTAAAGCCGAGCATGCGAAAGCCCCCCCCCTCTCCGTTATGCTCGGTACCACCAGAAAGGCAGGAGGCGTAAATGACAATAAATTGTGGTCCTGAAAACCGATGGATTCGCTGTATTGAGAGAATTGGAAACATTCACCTTTGATCACGTCTCGGCTCATTCCTCGTAATTCTACATTCTGCCTGATCATCAATTCCTCGAGAAGATCAAGTTTGTCGTTTTAGCACAAATTGAATTCATCTCGCAGTCACTGTTGTCGTCGCAAACGTTCCGTTTAATATCGGGGAAAAATGGCCCCAGCATAATAATGGCGAGCATATCAACGGAATGTTCTGGGTTTGGGTGGCAAAAAAAAAAAAAAATGCCGAACGCCGTGAGACCAAGATCGAACGCGTCGCACATATAAATATACGGCCAGATATCTGCCTGCGTTTAAATAGCCGCGTAGATTCCACCGAGGAGGTGTATCGGTTGAATTCCTCTGGACAGATCCAGCGCGTCACCGGGCATTCCTGCCGCGTGCCATTCGGCCCGGCTCCATTCCATTTCTGATATCGGCTCACAGAGGCATTCGTGGTATTTTTGTTGTTTTCTTCTCACAGAAACGTAAGTGCCTGTTTGTTTTTTCCACTGAATGCATTGCTCGTGAAAGATGGCCCGGAAGCTTCCCCGTCGAATGTTTGCGACAGCGGTTGCGAGCCAAGCATACACCCATTGCAGCCGAAGTTGCGACGCGGTTTTGGATTGTATCGAGCAGCATTCTCCCATGACGACGAGCTGCATGTAACATCTCTGTTTATCCGCATTGATCCGCGTCAGGAAGTGGTATTTTTGTTGTTTTCTTCTCACAGAAACGTAAGTGCCTGTTTGTTTTTTCCACTGAATGCATTGCTCGTGAAAGATGGCCCGGAAGCTTCCCCGTCGAATGTTTGCGACAGCGGTTGCGAGCCAAGCATACACCCATTGCAGCCGAAGTTGCTACGTGGTTTTGGATTGTATCGAGCAGCATTCTCCCATGACGACGAGCTGCATGTGACATCTCTGTTTATCCGCATTGATCCGCGTCAGGAAGTTTCTCGACCGGCAGTGATGGCAATCGAAAATACACCGAAGTTGTTACCGTTTATTTTGATGTCGATGTTGTGTTGCTGGCTCTAATCTGCGCCTGTCTTTGCGCGTGTGTGTTTGTGTGTGTGTGTGTGTGTGTGCGCGCAGCTTGACCTGTTCACCCTGTGCGGGCCTGTGTCCTAAGACGTGTTTGGGAAATAGGACGACGATCGATTCGGTGACTTCGGCCCAGGCTCTGCGAGGGTGCACCGTTCTCCACGGCAACATGATCATCAAGATTCGAGGAGGGAGTGAGTACTTCTACTACGCCGCAATGCCTGATGGGTACTCCTGCACCGGCTCTGCTTCACTCGCGGCCTCGCTGTCTGCTTGCACACTCCAACTTGGGAATTTGTTTCATCGCGTATCATCATGGCCTGTCCTTCTGCTATCGCCTGGTGGCCGCCCATATAACTTGCGGCCGATTTCTTCGCAGATAACATCGCCGCTGAGTTGGAGGCGAGTTTGGGCCAGCTTGAGGAGATCACGGGATACCTCACTGTCCGCAGAGCGTACGCCCTGGTCTCCCTCTCCTTCCTCCGCAAACTACGCGTCATCCGAGGGGAGCAACTCGAGGCTGAGTAGGTCCCCTTCCTCTCCTCAGCCCAGGGACATGGGTTAAACCAAAGCGTATCCCACCGCTTATTTTCGTTTTCTGTCTTCCCCCCCCCTTCTTCCCCCCCGTCCAGCGTCTATGCCTTCTACGCGCTGGACAACCAGAACCTGCGAGAGTTGTGGGATTGGTCCAAGCACAACCTGACCATCCAGCGAGGCCGCACGTTCTTCCACTACAACTCCAAACTCTGCATGTCTGAGATCAGAAAGATGGAGGAGGTCACGGGGACCAAGGAGCGCAACCAAAAGAATGACATCGCTGTACGGAACAACGGGGACCAAGCCTCCTGTAAGATCAAGAGCATGTGTTTTTAGGCTTGATGATAATTACGGCTGGAATGTATAGATTTTTTTAAAGGTATGAAACCTAAATCGAAAATATGAACTGGATATTGGAAGATTAAATCATTAAATACTTCAATAAAACTCCATCACGACGTTTAAACTGTATGATATGAGCTCGTACAAGGCTAAGCTTTATGCTTTGATGCATTATTGTATCAATAATAGCAATCCTCGATATATTGTTTTAGTTTTTTATCCATTATATGACGTGATTTCCTGTAAAAGCAGCCATGAGTCCTGCGGTCTGCTCGGCCCTCTCACCGACTGCATTTGCTGAGCAGCGTCTGTTTTGTCCCTCAGGTGAGACCAAGCTGCTGAAATTCACCATAATCAAGACCTCCGCAAACCTGATTATGTTGAGGTGGGAGCCTTTTTGGCCCTTAGACTTCAGAGACCTGCTGGGATTTATGGTTCTCTACAAAGAGGCGTAAGTATCGAACAAAACAATAAGGGATTTTATTTGCGTTATGTTATCATGCCTCCCCTCATTATATTCTAATAGTGTTAATTGGTAATACTTTGACTGGCCCTACTTCCTCTGACTGCCATATTAGATTTTTTGTCACTTATGAGGGAGATTTTTGGTTCATTTCCTCTATCCTCTTTTGCTTCCATCTGCTCCAGGCCGTACAAGAATGTGACGGAGTTTGACGGGCAGGACGCGTGTGGCTCCAACAGCTGGGCGATCGCCGACGTGGATCCTCCGTCCCGTCCCACGGACGGCAAGAAGGCGGAGGATCCGGGGCATCTAATCCGACCGCTGAAGCCCTGGACCCAGTACGCCATCATGGTTAAAACCCAACTGTCGGCATCTGATGAGCACCAGGTTCACGGAGCCAAGAGCGAGATCATCTACGTCCGCACCAACGCCTCCAGTGAGTTGCACCACAAATCATTGTCCTGACGTGTGTTGTTTTTAGAGACCCACCGTAGAGAACACCAGACTTTATAAGTGAATATTAGCCAAATCATTTACACTTTCCCAATTCTCTTGGACTTCTGACTTCCCGAGCTGACGGATACCCCTGCGGAGTTCAGCCTGTAAACAAGCGCACTTCTGTTTACGTTCGGTGTGTTAGTCACAAAGACGTATTGTGTTGCGTCTTTGAGGCAGAGAAAACATCCTGAATGCATTTCCTTCTTCATAAATCATGTGCAACATTTTCCACATTTCCGTCCCGCGTTGTTTACATCTAAAGTACATTCGTTTAGTTTCGGTCCTGAGCATCGCTATGTACTTTTGGCTCCTCACAGCCACGAGCTGAAAGAGGGGACACCATTTTCGGAATGTGAAAATGTCACGATGCACGTGCGCGTGAATGTGCCGCGTTCCATCCTGACCATTGTCCCACTGTCTTCCCCTGTCCCTCGCAGAGCCCTCAGTGCCTCTAGACCCCATCTCCTCGTCCAACTCCTCCTCCCAGATCATCCTGAAGTGGAAGCCTCCTACGAGTCCCAATGGCAACATCACCCACTACCGGGTCATCTGTCGCAAGCAGCCCGAGGGCAACGACCTCTACATGTTTGACTATTGCCTACAAGGTCGGTAGCCACGGCTCGATTCCGCCCGGCGGATGGCGCGCAACGCGGCCGCTGCTCACCGCCCCCTTGTTCCCTCCACCCAGGAATGAAGCTGCCGTCCCGTATCCCGACCCACCTGGACAGCGAGGACGAGCAGAAGTGGAACCAGACCGATGAGCCCACCTTGGGGGGCCGGTGCTGCGCCTGCCCCAAGACGGACCACCAGCTGAAGAAGGAGCAAGAGGAGATAGAGTACCGCAAGACCTTTGAGAACTACCTCCACAATGAAGTCTTCGAGAGCAGGTACGCGTCTTGGATGTCACGGTTGAAGGTTGAAACTCAACGCCGTCTTTGTGGTGCCGAGATCGTTGCAGAGATACAGTGATGACAAAGACCTCATTAGTGCAGTTAATTTACTGTCAACTGTATTTATTTTTTGTTATTGCAGCAGTATTTATATGTTAAATAGCATCTCACATGCATATATGAATTGATGTCTGCTTCCCAAATTCGAATTTCAGTGCATTTTAAGCTATAGTGACCCCAGGGAGAGCTTATTCTCTCATTAGTTTCTGTATGGGGCCATGCGGCAATAGCACTCGATTGTCTTTGTTCAGGCAGACTACATAACTCTTTTGTCTCAGTCTACACACGATGTGTCTCTCAGTGACTTGGAGCCAACTTTGTCCATCTGTGTGTGTGGTCTAGGCATTACTCATGTTGTGGGGACCTAAATCTCTTGACACGGTCACATTTAGGGGACCTTTCTTCCTTATAAGGACAAAAAGTAGCTCCCCTAATGTAAATCTTTACATTTGGAGGCAAAGGCATGTTTTATGGATAAGGTAAGATTTGGGTTTGGCTTGTAGCAGGTATGGTTATGTTTAGGGTAAGTCACCAGGAAAACTAATGTCATTTTAATGGAATGCCCTCTGATGTTGTGGAAGCCAGTGTGTGTGTGTGTGTGTGTGGTATATGCACACTCTTGTTTTTGTTGTTGGGCGCTAATGTGGGGTCCTTGGTTTGGAAGGAACTGATTGTCTCGGCCCTGGTGCCCCTACCCTCTCCCCTGACCCACACACAAACACTCTCTCCCTCCGCTTCCCTCTGGGGAGTGATTACTGTGCCCATTACTATTCATGCCAGTCTGGGGTGCAGTCATGCAGACGGCCAAATTGGGACACACACACACAAACGCCCAAAACTCACACACACACACACACCTCAGTTGCATTTTGAACCACTGCCCCGTCCCAGGGTCGGCTCCTTATAATGAAGACTCACTCCTCATACACTCTTTTTCAAATCACGCAAAGGGATCGAGGAAGCTTCTTATTTTTCTTCCAAATGAGCAAGTACCGGCACAACATTTACTCAGTGGAACACTTCCTCGTAGAGTAAAGCAGACAGCCCCAACGGCCACAGCAGTTTGGGGTCAAGTACATTGTTCAGGGACACTACATTGTGTTTTTTTTTAACGTATAATAAACAATTCTGCATAATCTATATCAAGCAGTTACGTTCACTGCAGAAGTGATGTGCCTTAACTCTACTGGAGTTTTTGGCCTTTGTGGTGGACTTCCACTGAGAGTGAAGTTCACCTGCTCGTCGGCACCACACAGTGGTGAGGGTTGGTAACTCCTCCGGCTGGACGGTAGCTGAGATATGAAGAGCAATGTCCCCAGTCAACACATTACGGCACACTGTAAAAGTGTGCTGACGATTTCTCATGGCTGTTTCTCCAGGCCGGCTCGGCGACGACGATCAGTGGGGGTCGCCAACGCCACCCTATCTCCTCACTTCCTCACCACGGTCCCGAGTCTGCGGTACGGTTCCACAGCTGCCACCCCTGAAGAAGAGGAGAAGGGATCCAAGGTCTCAAAAACGTTCCGTTATTATTCATATTTGCATGTTGGTGCTTATTTACTGTTGTTGACTTTTCCCATCCAATGTTTTGGGTCAAGAGAAAAATCTGAAAAATAAGTAAACCGATCTCTTATTATATACTGTTAAGCAAAAATCAAGGAGGAGCATATAAATAAGATTTCTCATCTTCTCTGCTTAGGTGGAACTGAAGGTGTTTTCAAAGGAGTCAACCGTCATCTCCAACCTGCAACACTTTACTAGTTATAAGATAGAGATCATGGCCTGCAACCATCCCACAGACCTCAACCGCTGCAGCATGGCTACTTATGTCAGTGCCCGAACTATGCCCGAGGGTAAGAACAAACACACAACGAATCCTCCGTTGTCCGCTCACACCTTAATACAACTGTCCTGCTGTAAATCCTACCTTCGTGAAGGTTGTCGTGTTCAGCTATTGGTGAAACGGTTTCAAGTTCACTTTAGAGGCTTTCGATTTGTGTTACTGTCAAATATTATTGGATTGTGTTGTGTTCGTCAGGGATTTTTAGTATTTTGTCCATCTCATTTACATCTGTGATGGTAGGCTGAATCAAAGAAATACCTTTTAGAAGTTTACATTTAGATTTAGTTAAATAAACTCAATAAGGCTGTAAGACTAAAGGCAGTTTGGGCTTTATCCGATGCCTGTTACATGTGTTTTGTTTACGTCTGGTACCTGCAGAGAAAGCAGACGACATCCCTGGCCCTGTGACCACCGAGATAGTGACGGCCGAACCTCCCTACGTGTTGATCAAATGGAACGCGCCCCGATCCCCCAACGGCCTCATCATCCTGTACGAGGTGTTCTACAGGAAGGTTGGAGACGCAGAGGTCAGTATCAACCATGTTGCTTTAAGGCAAAAAAAAAAAGGGCAAGGGGGAAAGAAGGAGTGGTGTTTTTTTTTCTTTCATAAAAAAAACAAAAAAAAAAACAGGAGGCAGGGATGAGGGAGCGAGGGGCCGCAGACACGATCTTGACGTAGACAAAACCAATGCTACTACCAGTGTGTGTCCACGTTCTGCTGCTGTTCTTATTTCCCCACATGTTGTTGTTTACTTGCCAAAAAATGTGTGAATTCATGTCTCATTGCTATTCATTGCTGCACTGCCTGACCCTAGGAGCCAGTAGCAGCTCTGTTACCATAGTGACAGAGGCAGAAAGGGAAGAGTAGGATGCAGTGGCAGGGATGGACTGATCTCAGGCGACATCGCCAGTGTGCTGAGCTGCACTGGAAACGCACCCTGCAGTGGAAACAACCTGATCTGGGTGCTCAGAGCAAGTCCGAGGTTTAGATTATTTATGGGTCGCCCAGTGGCATATAGCGTATACCAAGACTACGTACGCCGTGACCATGGCGCATTTGAGCAAGTATCCATAGCGTCCCTCTGGCTGACTTTCCTGATTTGCATGCAGGCTAAACGCTGTAAATAATGAAAACCCCAATTTTTCAGGTTTTCTTTTTACTAGTGTAACTTACTTTTAGATTAACCTTTATTCCCTAGTATAAGCGTTTTTCCCCTGTGCCTCTTCACACTGAATTTTCTTGTTTTTTGAAATTCCAGGTTCACACAGCTTGCATGTCGCGGCTGTCCTACCCTAACCTCGGTGGGACGAAGCTTTCACTTGTGCAGCCTGGGAACTACAGCGTGAGGGTCCGCGCCACCTCCTTGGCGGGAAATGGCTCCTTCACAGAAACGACATATTTCTTCATGCCCAACCGTAAGTAGGAAGACACTCCCTCTGAACTGCTTGCGTTCACAGGCGTGCTCCCTTATTTCCCGAAGTGAACTGACCACTGACTTCTGTGTTTATTGCAGCGGACCAAGGTTTAATCTGGATCGTGATTGGTCCGGTCATCTGCTTCATCCTGCTGCTGTTTGTGGGTGGCGGAGTCTTTTATATCTTCAAAAAGAGGTGGGTGATTCGCCTTGTCTGACAAACGGTGCCAAATACGCACCGTGACAGCACAGAAGGGAAAGGGACTTATTGTGGCATTAGCCGCGCACTTTGAGCCAAGTAGCTGTCAGTTTTATGTTGCATCAACAAACATAATTCCGTATGCAGCTAGAGGGTCAGAACATGCATACATCTAACAGCACATCCAACGTTTAAGCATTCCGGCATCTCAGTTGCATTGTTTGTTGTGTTACAGGCAAACAGAAGGCCCCACGGGACCTCTCATCGCCTCGTCAAACCCAGAGTACATCAGCGCTAACGATGGTAAGAAGAGCGTCATGGGAAACGTGCTCAAAAGTACCGCATGCTCCGTCTCGGCATTTCTTCAGATAATAGCCCATGTGAAATCATCGTGGCACGACGGCCTTTGCCTCAGGATTATTTATGAGAAGGTTTACTCATTAAAGGGGGCTCATTTTTTTGTGCGCTTTCCGTGTAGTGTATATTCCCGACGAGTGGGAGGTTCCCCGGGACAAGATCACGGTGCTCCGAGAACTGGGCCAGGGCTCCTTCGGCATGGTGTACGAGGGAATCGCCAAGGACATCGTGAAAGGAGACCCGGACACGCGCGTGGCTGTCAAGACGGTCAATGAATCAGCCAGCCTGCGGGAGAGAATCGAGTTCCTGAACGAAGCCTCCGTGATGAAGGCCTTCACTTGTCACCATGTGGTACGGCACCATTTTGCTTTCCCAACTGTTTCCTGTGACGGCTTTATTAGTGGCCCGCAGGGAGCCCCGAAGCAGCCACCGAAACACTTGTGAATTAGGTCACATCACAGGTTTCCGGACGTGTATGACTCACGGAGTCATGATTCACTTGTTGTGTTAATGCTGCCATATTGACACACAGTTTGACTCCCGAAAACAAATATCCACACACGGTATGCAACGGTGCATACCGCGACGACTGCTTTTTTTTTTAGGGCCACTTCGTAATCACCGTTTCACTTGAAAAGAAATCAGTTGATGTGAATAAGAGACACATGACATTGTGTCGGATCATGCGCGCTAAAAGTGACATATTGATACTAATGGATTTAAACAATTTTCACAAGAAAAATGTAGGTATTATGATTGATATTATTATAATGTGTTAACTTCCACATTTGGTGTCGGAATTGTATACGCGGTGACCTTTTGGACTATTTAACGCCTAGTCTTTCTTGTTTGTCGTAGGTACGTCTTCTGGGCGTGGTGTCCAGAGCTCAGCCCACCCTGGTGGTGATGGAGCTGATGACCCACGGGGACCTGAAGAGCTACCTGCGAGGCCTCAGGCCCGACTCTGAGGCAAGTCTGAACTCCCATCCTTACATTTCCGAAAAGCCCCACTCGGGTGGGAGCGGGCACCGCGGCGCCCGTTGTGTCCACTCATCAGCGACACACCGCCTCAATATATCTTTATGTTTTTGGTTTGCAGAACAACCCAACGGGCCGCTCGCCACCCACGCTGAAGGAGATGATCCAGATGGCTGCAGAAATTGCCGACGGCATGGCCTACCTCAATGCCAAGAAGTTTGTCCACAGAGACCTGGCGGCCAGGAACTGCATGGTGGGAGAGGACTTCACCGTCAAGATCGGAGGTACCGTGGCTTTCATCGTCGTTCATTTGTTATGGGATGTGGAAAGAAGTCCGCTTTTCGTGCAGTGCAGTTACCGGGGTGAAAAAAAAAGCTCACCTGTGGGTTTATGACAAAGGTGCATTGAGCTCTCTCTCTCTCTCTTTTCACACAGACTTCGGCATGACGCGAGATATCTACGAGACGGACTACTACCGCAAAGGAGGGAAGGGCCTGCTTCCCGTCAGGTGGATGGCTCCGGAATCGCTAAAAGACGGGGTCTTCACCGCCCACTCGGACTGCTGGTAAGGCCGCGCCTCAGACTCACTTCTTTTCACTGCAGGTCACGCTCCAGGGTGCGTGTCATCAACAAACGCCTGTGTGTTTGTGTGTGTGCGCGCGCGCAGGTCGTTTGGCGTCGTGCTGTGGGAGATCAGCACGCTGGCGGAGCAGCCTTACCAGGGTCTGTCCAACGAACAGGTCCTCAAGTTCGTCATGGACGGAGGATACTTAGACCGGCCGGACAACTGCCCGGAGAGAATGTGAGTCAACGGGGTCACCGCTGTGTTGGAATTTTAAAATCGTCATAATAGAGTTAAATATATGTATTTGTTTTTTAGTGCTTTTTCACGCAGACACGGGAGGTAGGATTGTTAAGGAATTGTTGGTGTTGTTTCTTTGGGGGGGGGGAATGTAATTGAGGAGGTAATATTTCAAATTTTTTTGGCGTTTCTCTAAATGACCCTGTCAAATGGTGAATTTCTTACCATCCACAACGGCAAGGAAGGTCGCCCCCTCTGTCTTGCCGTCTCTTCACTTGTTGTCTCTTATGCGCGCCGGTGTCTGAATGCATCGTCTTCCCCACCCGCAGGCACAGCCTCATGCAGATGTGCTGGCAGTACAACCCCAAGATGCGGCCGATGTTCCACGAGATCATCGAGATGCTGCGGGAGGACCTGCACCCGTCGTTCCAGGAGGTCTCCTTCTTCTACAGCGAGGAGAACAAGGTCCCCGAGACGGAGGAGTTCGACCTGGACCTGGACAACATGGAGAGCATCCCCCTGGACCCCTCCTCGTACTCCCAGCGAGAGGAGAGCTTAGGCAGGGACAGCGGGCCCTCGGTGGCCCTCAGGGGGAACTATGAGGAGCACGTGCCCTACACACACATGAACGGTGGCAAGAAGAACGGACGAATCTTATCGTTGCCCAGATCCAGCCCTTCCTAACATTTCCTACATTTCCTAAACAAACTTGTTCAACCTTCCCTTCTTCCCTTAACCCCATGCTTTTTTTTCTTTTTTTTTTTTCCAGTCCATTTTCCTGCCCCCCTCCCTCCCCCCTCCCACTTTGTTTTCTTCTCATCATTTTCTAATGATTCTTATTCTTGGAGAAGCCCTTCAAAAAAAAAAAAAAATTACACAGATCTCAGGACTTTTTCTTTTCTTCCTCATGACTGCCAAACACAGGCAAGCAAGGGATGCAACCATAGTGCAACACTTTTTTAACTTCCTCCACAACACACCGGGCAGTCTTTCACCAGATTACTTATCTGTCGTTTTTCACTATTGCCACGTTTCCAGGACTCCTCGTCCAATGGAAATGGAGAGGGTAAAAAAAAAACTGTGAACTCTACAAACCTTAGACAACCAAGATGGCTGCTTATGCTCAACCTCCTCGAGACTCGCCCCTACTTTCCTCCCCCACCAAATCTGCATTTCCACTTTTCTGTGCTTTTGTTTTTTTTTCTCCTAGGGAAATCTTTTTACTCAGATAGTGGCCTTTTTATATGTGGCCTATAAACAAAGAGAAGTGTCTATCAGCGCTCACACTCATTTCCTTTTGAACAATGAATCAGTTTGGAACGGTGGGATGACTTGCAAAGACTTGATCCTAGAACAAAACATCTATTCCTAGAATGCTTTTTTTTTTGTTAGTTTTTTTTTTTTTTTTTGGTTCTGCAGAATTCCAAGCTACACACAGTTTCATCGGGTGTTTTGGTGAATAGTTTTAATTTATTTTTCTTTTAGTGTTATTTTTTCTCATTTCTCTCTTTTTCTCTCTTCCCTTCTCTCTGTTTTATTTCTATGTCCTCACTATATGGCTGAAGGATATTTAAACAGTTCAGAATTGGACAAGAGTTCCTCAGACTGACCAATAGCTGCTGCTTTGATATATTTTAGTGGGTATATAAATATATAAATATATAATATATATATATATAGTATATATGGAATATTGGTATTTCTGGTCCAATATTTTATATATAATATATGGCATACTGACGTTTTTTCTGTAAATAGTTCATATTTGTAAGATTATTACTTCGCTAGGATTTTGTTTTGCCAGGTTCTTTCTTTCTTAATAGCCCCAGAAATCACACTAATCTCGTCTTAGGCCTTCAGAACCCAGAATCCCTTAGGGACCTCTCCATCTAGATGGGAAAGAGGTCGGCCACAAAATATTGTCAACTCACTACATCTTTTATTTTTTTATAAACTTCGCTCCCTAGAGAGCTTTCAATATTGGGAGGCAAACTTTACTACCAGGACAACAGAAAAAAAAAACTGCAACAACAACAGAATAACCAAAAAAAGCTTTGGGAATGAGGTCTTTCTAGGCTGAAGTGAACCTGGTGTGTGTTTTGTGTCCGTTTCTGCTATTTCTCTGGTCAGATCACGACGGGGTGCGTTTGTTATCACAGGTTTGTGTGATTGTGTTGGTTGTGGGCATTAACTGTCCGTGAGGGGTAGAGATCGCGTCCAAAGCTCGTCCCGGCTTCGCGATTGTCCTTCCTGATGTTAGCGTTGACAGTAAATGGCTCTTCAGTTGTGTCTGTGCTGCTCGGGTCGGAGCAGGGTGGGAATCAGCACCGGCTCTCTGACGGATGCAGGAGACTTATCTGATTTATTTGAAATTCCGCCATTCACTAAATGGGGGCGCAGCAGCATTCCCACTCTACCCGACCGGAATTCTTGCACGGTTTCAGGACCTCGGCGTGAGACGGAGGGTTTTTGTCGAATTCCCCAAATTGCTGTCATTGTCGTTGATGTTGGATTTGCTCTGCACCACAAAGCCTCCTGCGTGCTCTCCCTTCCTCGGCGAGGCTTCCCATTGGCTGCTAAAATCGCTGCTCAAAATCAGGCTGGTGGAAATTTCCATGTTTTTTTGTGGTCAGGGGCTGGATGAAAATATGGAAAGTTTCAGGAGTGGGCAGCAGGTAGCGGAGAGAGGACGGCAGTGTCCCTGTGTGTCTGGGAGAGAGAGGGAGGGAGTGTGAGTGAGTGATTGTTAATCCTGTTATTCTCTCTGCTATCACATGCAGTCAGGACACGGTGTGCAGCAGCT
This sequence comes from Colistium nudipinnis, assembly GCA_016785305.1. Classification (NCBI taxonomy): domain Eukaryota; kingdom Metazoa; phylum Chordata; class Actinopteri; order Pleuronectiformes; family Rhombosoleidae; genus Colistium; species Colistium nudipinnis. Next base: position 990,497 of record JAFBJU010016734.1, on the reverse strand, counting down.
ATTTCACTCAGGTCTGACATTCCAGGATTTAGTCGGAACTGCCTGTTACCCCCACCGCCGCCTCCTCGGCGCACACATGAAATGAAACGTTTTATTCCTTATTAATTACCAAATGGCTAGAGATAGAATGGTGGACGGATAACATTGACTCTTTGAGGAAAATTGGGACATTTCTTTTTGCCGGGAATCAAAAAAAACATTCCCTTCGACAGCACCATTACCCAAAGCTGAAAAGTGAGTCCTCATCGCACACCCCCCTGGTTGTGTCTCCCCTGAGTCACAGAAACGCCTCGGCACATCCTGTCACTCTCCGCACTACACCTGTACATGACGACAGTCAACGAACGAGTTAGGGATAGTGATTATTTTTGTATTCTCGATCCTACATTTTCTGGACACACACACACACACACACACAGACACGGACCCAGTGCGGTGGCCAATCTTGCCGAGCGTCCTTCAGCACTTCTAGCGTAGCCAAAGTGTTGGCAGCTTCCTGTCAGCGGCGAGGAACCCACAGAACCGCAGTCGGAGGAGAAGCGGAGAAGCTGCCTCCTCATCTTACCAGTGCCTTCTCGAACCCGCGGCCACGTCCACGCCTCGTTGTGTGTTGTCGAGTTAAAAGCGCACACGGTGATCTCTGTGATCTCTGTTTTCTTGTTTCTCACCAGGCAGGAGAGGCGTAGAAATCAGAGCTGTGAATTTCTTTTTTGTAGGGCTCACAACTTCATACTTTTGCTGAAGGAGATAAAGAATTCTTTTGGGGGCAGTGTTTTTTTGTTTTTTTTCCTCCCCCCTCCCTTCTTCGGTTTAGCTTGTTGCCAGCTTAGAGTTTAACACTAAAGGTCACCGCCAACTTCGGTGGCAACGCTGTGGATTGCCCCTCCCCCGCACCCCGGAGTCTCTGAGCTTGGGATTGTTATTGATCTATCGAGTCATTATTATCTGAGGAGTTACAATCTTTGCCTTTTTTTAAACTTTGAAAATAATCTGTGACATAGTTTGGAGAATAAAAAAGCAGAATAAAAAGATATATAAAAAGTGATGTCCATCGGTTGTGTGTACATGACAGAGAGATGGGTCACGGTTCCACACTACTCAACAGTAAACTGTTGGTGTGTTTCACACCTTTGGGGTGTTCTCAATTTGTTCAATTTGAGTAAACGCACCACATTCACCAAACCCATTTAGAATTCGTTTGCGGTATGGGACCGGGCGGGACGCGGCTCTCGTCCCCACCCGTGACCTAGGTTGCTTATCTTGCGGTGGTTGTTCACACACACACACACACACACATATGCAATTTTTAATTGAGATGGTGCCCATATCTTTGAAATACCAGATATTTATTTTATTATGATCATTGTCATTGTATAAGAAGAAGACAGTTAGCTTTTTAGTCTAGCATTTTTAAGGTGTTTGAGAGTGGAGCGAGGTAGGAGCCCAGTTTTGTTTATTGTACAGGAAGGAGCGGCTGTGGTGGCGAACAGCGGGAGTACTAGTTGGTTAGTAGGTAGTTAGGTAGTTAGTGAGCACTTGTCCTCGTCTTTGTGTTTGGCCAGATTCTACCTCAGTGCATAATGGATGAATCAGTCTAAGGAGCCCAAATCAATCCCCGTCAGTCACTCAGCACACCGTCATTTGAAACGAAATCGTACTTGACCCGCACTGCTGCATTAGTTTCCTCTGTGGTGTGTTCATTTCCCCCCAGCCTCTCAGTTTAATCTTCTTCTTGTGTCCCGGGGAAAGTTGTCCCCCGCTGTCGGTGTTTTTGTTTTGTTCCGAGCGCTGCCCGTGATGATTTCTCCTCTTTTCGTTTTTTTTTTGTTTTTTTTCTGATTTTATCTCCTACTTTGAGTCAAAGGCATTGCATCGTCATTTGGACAATATTTCCAGATATTCCAAGTTTTATTCTTACTATGTTTTTACCCATAGCTCTTGCTTACATGTGCAACGTCGCATGTGAAATTGTAACAGTGTATCTGCAATTAATTATTACCCGTCCCTCAAGGTGCTCACAAGAGGCTTCCCCCTGGACACCGGAAGAAGTCACGTAGCTTTACGCCGGTCCTCTGGACCCTATCTCGTAGCGGATCTACTAGTTTCTGGGGATGTGACATTGGCATGCGCAAAAGAGAAAGTCGTGTGTGTGTGTGTTTGTGTGTGTGTGTGTGGGTGCGTACTGTATCTGTGATCACCTACACACAGCCAAGGGTGAACCCGCTGAGCTATGGACCCCGCCCCCCCTCCCCCACCCATGCTTCTCCAGTCTAGAACTGCCCTTCTCTTCCTCTTCAATCTGTCACTCTGTCTCTTTGTGGTCAAAACAGCGTTCCAATCCCACGTCTCCTCCACTCATTGTCCAATCATTCGTCTGTGTAACTGTTCAGGTTCTGTTTTTTTTTTTTGGTTGGTTGGTTCTGTATATATATTTTTTTCTACTGTGAATGTCAAGAGATAACTTTTATTTTCTGTCCATGCCATGGATTGGGTCTGTTGTGGCTTATAGGGATAGGGACACTGACATCTGGGCTTGTTAAAAGTTTTAAGGAGGAGGACGTCCTTCTCCCCCCTTTTGCAAATGGGGGGGGGGGATGACTGGGACAATCCTGTGTGCCATAAGAACTATCAACAGACATTAAATCTAGATTGTAACTTTTTCGTCTCAGGGAGGCGGCCTGATGCTTTGCGGCTCCTCGCTCTCTGACGTGATGTGGTCTGGAGTGCCCCCTAGCGGTTGGATGGGAGCGTCGCAGGTCAGGGTTGGTGAAGCAAACAGGCCCCCCCCCCCTAGTGCCTTGCTCAGTCTAAACGCCCACCTGACCCCAGTCCCCTCCCCCACTCAGCAGAACATCCACCGCCTGTGTGTCTCCACCAATCACTAAAGAGGACTCTCCACCTCCAAAAATGAAATGAAATAACACGTTTTGGTTTTTTTACGGGTTCTGTTTTCTTCAATTGCAACATCAGAGAGAAAAAAAAAACATTCTAACTGCTCGGTGAAAAGAAAATACTGTAATTTGGGATTATGTGACTGATGATTTTTTTACCAAAAAAAGACAACTAAATTATGAACTTGTGTCTGCTCTGCTAAGCGCTGGCTTGCTTTGTGCATGGAAAATGAATTATCGACACCAGCGGACGGCTTGATAATTTGTCATTTACCAATTTTTGCTTCTCATCAGTCTGTTTCGACGGCGATGCTCTAAAACACATGCAAAAAAAAAAAAACTAAACTAAACACGATCATCAACGAGTGATTGCATTACAACTGGGGATTTTCATTCGAAATACATTCAGTCGATCTTTAAGACTTTCAAAAAAAATGTACTTCACTGTAAATAGCAGCAGATCACATTGGCTCCTGGGGGAAAAAAAAAAACGAAAGCACTTGACCTTTGGGAAGTTTGGCTTTGTTTTGTTGATCTCTGAGGCCCTAAGAAGCGGTCGGACAGAGCATGCTCGTAACGCAGGGTGAGAACAAAGCATTGTATGTATTATTGTTTTGTTTTAAAGAAAAAAGTATTACATTTTAGAGATGTTGATTAAAACATTTTTTTTAGCCAAAGTAGGGGAGGGCAAATAGAATTACTTTTTTTCTGACTGTAAACTTTTACTACTCTTGTACATTATGAATTTAACATTGTTATCAATGTGTATATAACTTTTTTCTAAATTTGAAAAGATAGATTTTGTTTTCTTTGTTTCCTCATTAAGTTTTTTTTTTTTTTTTTTCACACAACACAACCCACTACACAGGAAAGAGCAGAGTCAAGTCATTTATTGTATTAAGCAGGAGCAGCACAGCTCCAGTCTGAGGGCTTAACCTTGTGCAACAAGACATAAATAATATGTGGCCTGAAATGTCTCGCAGTGAACCCTGCTCTTAATCCGATGCATGTTCTGAATGTTGGCTGACACGTTTGAACTGCTGCCGCACCCAGCCGCGGCAACGTGTCACCCACCAAGCCTTTTTTTTTTGTGTGTGTGTCATGAATGCATCACCTATCGCAGATGCTGTTGTACGGATTTGTTTCCGATAAGAGATGTGTGTTTAGTTTGCAAATGTGTTGTTTTATTTCGTTTTTTTTTTGTTTGTTTGTTTGTTTGTTTGTTTTGTGAAAAACTGGAAAGGACCACTGCACATCCTTTTGGAGAAGAGGAAAAGACGAGTGACAAAATCCTGATATAAGCTAAAAGAAAACAAGAAGAAAACTTTACTGATGGTTCAACAAACCATGCATTCTGAATACGTCTACTCAGCCGGCAACAAAACTCCGCCTATCAAAAACTGTAGTGTATAACGTCCCTTTTTTTTTTTTGGTTACACACATTTAAGTGGGCATTGGTGTCGGACTACAGTCTGGTACATAACCTGCCTTAAACAAACAAAAAAAAAAAAGCATGTGTTGAACCTAAGATTTATTTACAGATGAATCAAATCTGTCAGTCCAGTGGTCTGCTCCAGTTTACACACCGATACCTTATATTTGTCCCTATCCTGTCCGCTGTGCTGTGCGTCGTTCTAAGCGGTGGAGTTGTGTCTTGTGTTGTCCTGAGTTGAAGTCCTTCCTACGTCTTTCCTCGCCTCGCTCCCCCCCCCCCCCCCCCCCCCCCCCGCCCCCCCCCCCCCCCCCTCCTCCTCCTCCTCTTCTTCTTCTGTGTGTCCCACAAGTCCCTCTCTCCTCGGTGCACATAGGTGGTCCCCAGAATGCTGTGTGTAGTCTTGCAGGATACCTCTTTATTATTGTCATTTTGTTGCCGATGAATATTTTGATGTATTAATTTTTTGGGATATGTTGTGTATACGTTTTGTTGAGACATCGGCGCGTATGCAGACAGGTGTATATGTGTGTATGTACAGTCCAAAATCCCCTGAAACCCCGCAAACCTACGGAGATCGCTTCATCCCTCACACTGGATCCAAATGTGCCATTATCTTTATGTATCACATATATCAACATATTGAACACCAAGACACACACACACACACACACACACACACACACACACACACAGACACAAATACACAGAAATACATGCATATTGTACAGGATCAAAAAATGTGCCATGACTAAATGAACGCTTGACAATTTATTTTTTCTATGTTTTCAAAGGAGAGTCAAGTAGTGACATGTACAGAAAATGTTGCAATGATATGAAAATAAAAATCTTGCTGTGTGTAAATTATTCAACAATTAACTGTTTATATTAAAATTATGAATAAAATTATTGGAGAAAAAAAAAAAAAAAAAAAAAAAAAAAAAAAACGGGTCCTCTCACACTTCTTAACTGAGGCTGACGCAAGCAGAAAGTTTGTCTTGAAAAAGACCTCAAAAGATACCATATTTCACGCGTTATATTTTATGCAGAGTCAAGGACAGCAACAAACTGCCTACCCAATATTTTGAAAACTGTATATTTCTTGAAAATAACCCCACACCTAGTAAATATGGCAATTTTTTTTGTTCCTCTCACTCTGCAAATTGTGTTTCTATTGCAATGATATGAAAATAAAAATCTTGCTGTGTGTAAATTATTCAACAATTAACTGTTTATATTAAAATTATGAATAAAATTATTGGAGAAAAAAAAAAAAAAACGGGTCCTCTCACACTTCTTAACTGTGGACTGAGGCTGACGCAAGCAGAAAGTTGAGTTGAAAAAGACCTCAAAAGATACCATATTTCACGCGTTATATTTTATGCAGAGTCAAGGACAGCAACAAACTGCCTACCCAATATTTTGAATACTGTATGTTTCATGAAAATAACCCCACACCTAGTAAGTATGGCATTTTTTTTTGTTCCTCTCACTCTGCAAATTGTGTTTCTAGTCCCCCTCACTTGTTTTGTGCCGCAAATGCAATCCCACGTTTTCGGGGGGTGGGGGGGGGGGTGAGAAAAAAAAATTAACCCAGTCATTCGATGTTGGAGATGACTTTAAATAAAACAAAAATCAAATGTGTCCTCAGGGCGCATGTGCCACAGTGCTGTGCTGCCACGTGTGGGCCAATCAGTGTCAATTCGTCCTCAGCTGCACGGTGTGAGAAAAAGAGGAAGCGAGTTTGAGAGCCTGTAGCTGAGTGTTGGCTCTCTGCTCCGAAGACCAAGCTGATGTTTCTCACGCAGAACACATAGACCGGAAAGACTTTTTATTTATTTTTCTATTGACCCATCTTCTTCCTCTCGCTGGTTCATTTCAGAGCTCCCAAAGGGATTTAACGCTGCCACCTGTTACCTGCCAGCACATGTAAGTAGAGTTTACTCTTTGCTCCACACCGGGGCCCATTTTTCTTCCACTCCTTGCCTTTATTCACATTTTGTCTGAAATACGAGGTTCTGCAGCGGCGACCTGGTTCTTGTTTTTTTTTTTTTTTAAATCGCACTTCTCTCGGTGCTGTTGTGTGTTTTTTTTTTTTTGCTTTCCCTCTGTGGGGGGAAAGTTGTGCGACATTTCCTCTCGATGTGCAGCGAGCTGAACTTGACGGTCCTCCGTGACTGCACTTACGCAAATTAAGAAGCACAATGGTTTGCAGCAGCTCTCGGGCCTCTGTGTGTGTGTGTGTGTGTCGTGGCTGGTCAACGCGTCCTCTCCTGCTCTGTTTATCACCCACTTTGCCCTTTCTCTTCTAACCATTCTGAAGACTTCATTTTGCTTTTATGGAACATTGACAGCAGATGTGGCAGGTTTTATCTCCCTGACTCAGAGTTAAGGAAAAAAAACAACACACACACACACACACACCAGCTTGAATCATTGCCCATACTTCCTTCTCTTTTTATGTTTCTACACTGTTTCCCCAAAACAATCTCATCTATAAAATAGAAACTAAAATATGGATCGAGGCGTAAGTCAGTGTCCTGCACGTTTAAGATGCACGTGATCTCCATTTCTTATCTCTCTCCCATTTCTGATCTGATGTCGGTCCGCTCATCTTATGACAGTTAAGGACTTGAAAGCACCACTTTTTTTTTTTACCTAACTTCAAGAGTCATTGTTTTTAAGTTACTTCAAAAAAAGGAGTATATATATGTATATATATATATACATATATATATATATATGTGGTTGTTTTAACCTCCTTCCACTTGATAGCTCTATGTAAAAAATGAAGAGGAGATACACAGATAAAGAAGTAACCGCTCTCAACTTGTCCAAATCCAACCGCTTCATCTTTAATCTCATCCCACCTCTCCTCCCACTGTCACCTTTTTTTTTATTTCTTTTTTTTTCCTTCCCTGCTCCCTCTCTCTCTCTCCGCTGTCGGAGTCTTTGAGGAGGTAATCCCCAACCAACAGCTCCATGCTTCTCACTCTCTCTCTCTCCCCCCGCATCTCTCTCTCTCTCTCTCTCTCTCTCTCTCTCTCCCTCTCCTCTTCCTCCTCCACCCCTCCTCTCTCCTGGTGCCAGAGCTCCAGTGTGAGCCAGCTCCAGTTCCAGCTGGCCTCCCCACTGCGCTGCTCCTATGGCGGACTCTCCTCTTAACAACTCCTGGCCCTCCTTCTCCAAAATGTGGATGAAGAGATGGTCCTTCAAGAGAGGTACGCAGGCAATTCGCCTTTAGATTGTGCTTATAGTGTTTTTATTTGTCGGTTTGCTGTCGGACGGCACAGGGCAAAGGCTGAGAGGGGGGAAAAAAAAAAAACTTGATTGAGAGAAGATTGTGTGGATTTGATGTGACCTTAGGCTGTGGTGGCTGTGTGCTGTTGAGCTGTACCTTTATTTTTTGGCCTTTGTAACCCTTATTTTGAGCCGCCTGGGGTTTGTGTTGAATGACAATTGCAGCGTTCACGGTTTGCTGCTAAGTTCAGTGAGTCATTTCTAAACCCGCTCCTGTGCGTAAGATTTGACAGTGTGCACATGTCACAATTGAAAACGTCTGACTATGTGTTGGAAATGTGTCATTTTGTGTTTTTTGGGGAAAGGGGGGGGGGGGGCACTCCAAATGCTTCTGTGCAGGAGTTATTTCATTGGGAAAAACAAAATCCACCGTGGCTGCGACAGATCGTATTTTTCGGATCATCTGTCTCCTGCAGTGCTCTCTGCCTCTCTCTCTCTCTCTCTCACACAGAGCTTCTCTCTCAGTTCCCATGCTGATAACATGCTGAACGTGAAGAGGCCGTGCAGGATGCTTCCGTGCTGCTGCAGTTGTTGTGTCTGTGTCGTGCGTCACTTTGAAACACAAGTCAGTTTTGTGATCAAAGGGGATCCGCGAGATGACAGTTGTTTTCATCTCCGCCTCCACCTCAGATCTAACGGCCTCTGTGTTCTGCTTCAGCGACACACCAACATCTATCACACACACACACACACACACACACACACAGGCACACACACACACAGGCACACACACACAGGCACACGTGTAAGTCAATCCAGGTACCCCAAGGTCTCCATGACCTTAATCCTGTCACGGTTGCAACTACTTCAGTAATATATTTGAAATGTTTTTTTGTTTTTTTCTATATATCTATATTTGCTTATTTTAGATGTGTTGCACGTGTGCTTTTAATCACACCATCTGTGGTTTGTGTCGATAGCAGGTGGCTTCGGTGTTTGTGAGTTGCATTGCAATGACCTCAACTACTACCTCAACTATGATTATCATTTTCATTATGTATATTGTAAAACCTCAACTGACCCTATCATATGATGGACCGAGTTCCTCTTCCACGTGCCCTCATTTCCCACTTGTCACATTGGTGTGATTTGTCCCGTTCACATGACAAATCAAAAGACTGAACACAAACATTGTTGCGTTTTGTCACGCACAACGTTGACATTCGAAATCAACATCATTCAGAATAGGTTTCTCTCTTTGGTTTTAACATAACTGTGCAATCAATTTGTAAAATGATCAAAAGGAAATCCAGGCATTGCACACATTTGATTGGAATCCCCAAGATTTCCAGGTTCCAATTTTCTTTACAGAACCCCAAATCAAAAAAATTTACAGTCCGTGCGAGGGCCCCCTCGATCTTCAGACCACTGAGCTCAACAAAGCCCACCACAGCTGATGGGAGATTCCCCTTCTACGATGGAGCAACCTGCGCTGGGTGGTCAAAAAGAAATGTGCGCGGTGTAAATATCAATTAATTCATTTCAAGAGTTTTAGGCAGAGTGTTAAAGTGACTTTGGTGATTCATTTGTTGATAACAGTTATATTAGTTTGCACAGCAGACCACCCTTTGTTATGTGAAGTCAAACTGTGGGAGTACAGCTGCCCGTGGCGGTGCCAAAACGGTTATGGACACGCACGCGCGCGCACACACACACACACACACAGAGCAAGAGAGACCCGCTAATGTTTCATCCTTGCGTGATGTATTAGCAGATATGAGAGGCCAACCATAAAAGGCCACAGCGGCTCTGCAGGAGAGCATCAAGCAGCCACTGCGGTGTCTAAGTTTACACTGAACACACGTTGGATTTGGATACATTCCCCCCTCCGGCAGGGGACAACACTGCCATCCCCGCAGCCTCGGCCGGGTGATTTAGTAATATAGAAAAATAGACGTACAGCACGTCGGCCTGCGTGTTTATCCGAGAGCATCTCTGGTTGTCGCGCCGCGGAGGGGGAGTGGATGCTGTTGGTTTACAGCAGGACATGATGCAGGGCCGCCTGCGGTCCGTCCAGCCCCTGAGCGGCGCATAAAGAGGAGGGCGGCCCGAGAGTCTGGAGGAAGCTCAGCCGCGTGGCTTTTTTAATTTTTTTATTTATTTTAAACGTTCACGTTACGATGGCTATAGTTAGTCGGTTATTCTCATTGAGATCACGACCTCAAATGTCATGTATATAATAAGATCAAACGCGCCGAACACCGGGACAAATGTCTCCCGACAAGTTGTTAGTACGAAGGGCTTTGCAGGTAGTTCACGCCGCAAAGTCAAATGTCGCCGGCGGAAGCTTTGAAGCTTCACTCTGAAGCTTGAATATCTCGGCAATGCGCTTCTGATTCTGCCAGTTCAAATGTCAGCGAGGACCGTCAAAGAAAGCTCTGTCTTTTAACCCTTGGAGACAGGTGGGATGACGTCGGAAGGTTTTGAAAGATAGTGGCAGAACCACTGGCCGTACAAAAAAGGTGCACGTTGGGATAATAATCATAGAGCTGGGCTTCGAGCTGCCCTAAATATGATCTTATTTATATCAGCGAGTCAGAATATGATTTTTATGGTGAAAGCGATAGCTTCATAGCATCTGCTGTCTGGCGAACTTGATTACGAATGTCGTTCCATGTCCGCTGAGAGAGGATTCTTTTTTTTTTTATATAGAACTGGTGTTGTGTTTTCAGCTACATTGTGCCTTAAAGGGGAAACCTCATCATTTCTAAAATGAGAACCTTTCCATTCCATTCATTTTCTTTTCATTTCGGTTTCATTTGTCCAGGGAGTTCCTCCCGGCACCCGCTCGTTCTTCTTTTTCTCACCGAATGAACAGATAATACGTGAATCGTGCAGCAGCAGAGCTTTCTTTTCCACACTTGTCATGTGAGGATAATAAACTTCACCGAGGGGAAACTTTGACCGGGCGAAGGAGTGCCGAAGGAGACTCGAGTCGGGCCCCGCGGAGCCAGACTGGCTTAGGCCAAGGCTCGGGGGGGGGGGGGCCGAAGGAGACTCGAGTCGGGCCCCGCGGAGCCAGACGGGGGGGGGGGGGGGGGGGGGGGGGGGGGGGTTCACGGGAGGCGGTCCTCATGAAATCAGGATTACGTAACCTGTCGTTTGTGGCTCTCCCCTCTCCCCGATGCGCATGGCACGGCTCAAAACCTCTCGCACTGAACATGACATACTCCGACGTCTTAACGGGCTCTTTAGACACCGCAGGGCACTGACATTTTTTATTTATTTATTTATTTAATGTAAGAAACGTTTCTGTCGTACACTTTCTGACCTCAAGTGCGTTTCACCAAACATCCATTTTGCCTCCCCCTCGCACAGCGTGTACTTAATGTCGTGCATTAGATCGTTTGCAGCTTCTCGGGCCGCTGGAGGCTCGGTCGAGGGAAATAATCGCTGGCTCGCCACCGCCGACATGGAGACTAATGCTGGCTCACCGTCCGTTGCCAGCGGTGACTGCGGTTTGTGGCATCGTGTGAATCGAGAAATCTGTTTATGCAATGGAAATGTAAAGGGGCTTTCAGAGAGAGGCTGGGGTGGAGGGGGGAGGGGGGAGGGGGGTCCCCACTGAGCTTTTTTATTCCATCGTGCACTAAATCGCTTAGATTGGATACACAGGTGTTGGTCAACTGGAGCCTCTTCTTCCTCTCCCTTTCGTCTACGTGGTCACGAATGACGGCTGAATTTGAAAAGTCCCTACCTCACCTTACACCCATTATCTTTCAGCGTCGGAGTGCAAACCCTGCAGTCGGCCCTGCGGGCCTCCCGATGCCCCCCTCGGCGACCGCTCTCCGGCTCCCGGTGGGAAAGGATCTCCTCCCACGCATTCGCCCGCCTCCATCACTGAGGACGTCTTCTTTGGCAACACCTGTGACCAGGTCAAGCTCTTTCTTTTTTGGTTGTTGATCTTTTAGGTTCTGCCTATTTGCTCATTTTATTCCAATCCTTTTTCCAGTCTGTCGGCCCGTCTGCAAATGTGTCCCTTTAAAGGGGAAAATGTAACGGGATAGATGGCAGTAAAATTGTGCCGCATCCACAAGTGCAGCCTCAGCTCCACAGTTACAGTGCATTGCTGCCGCGGTGTTGACGGATTCCTCTTTCCTCCTCTCCTACAACCAAAGAAGGGAACTGTGGCTGATGTTCAACCTGTCTGGTTTAAATTCCCTTTTTTTCCCCCCCTCCATATTGTATTCCTCCCTCGCATGTTCGGGCCCTCGCGGACCCTGCAGGATGCGTGCTCAGTAGTCAGTGACTACGACTACCCTGGCGTGGAGGTGGGCGACGACTCTGGGTACCTCAAAGACCTGGACGGTGGGACACGGCCCACACGAACCAAGAGCAGCCCCCTAACTATTGGCCGGAGGGCGCCCTTAAACACAGACCTTCCCGCCCTCAGCCTTCCTGTACAGACTTCTCTGAACCCGCTCTCCTCTCACGTCTATGCGCCATCACTGCCCTACTACCAGCCCGTGGAGGAACCTCGCTGCAGCTTTGTGGTCACTCAGCTCCGCCACCAGCCGCTGCCAGGTTGCATCGTGGACAGCGGCGGCTCCGCGGGCCCAACGGCGGGGCTCAGTTTGACCATAGATCTGAACGGACTGTTGGAGACGGCGAGAGTGACGACGGGATCAGAGGGAGCGGCGGGCGCGCCGGCCGCGATGGATTTCGACGTAGAGCCGGATGAGGACAGCTTTCCTATCCTGGTCAGATCCATGTCGACGTCTCGAAGGCACAGCTGGGGCGTCCCCATGTCTCCCATTAGCCTGGACAGGAGGTAAGACGGATGGCTGGGTAAAGAGAACAAAAAGGGGAAAAAAAGATAAATGGAAAAATGATGCCTTTACTTTCCTCATAACCATAACTGATTTTAAGTCCTTCATCCATCATAGAAATGTACCCTTTTTATTTCACTCCTGCAACCACTCACTTATTGCTCCATTTTATACTTCAACAATGCACCGACTAGTGAGAGAAACAAATCGAAAAAAAAAAAAAAAAGGAACAAAAGAAAAAAAAGCACAAATCCTCCAGTGCCACATAGCTGGTTAATCCGCTGTGTGTGTGTGTGTGTGTGTGCGTGCGTGCGTAGAGAACAAAAAGGGGAAAAAAAGATAAATGGAAAAATGATGCCTTTACTTTCCTCATAACCATAACTGATTTTAAGTCCTTCATCCATCATAGAAATGTACCCTTTTTATTTCACTCCTGCAACCACTCACTTATTGCTCCATTTTATACTTCAACAATGCACCGACTAGTGAGAGAAACAAATCGAAAAAAAAAAAAAAAAGGAACAAAAGAAAAAAAAGCACAAATCCTCCAGTGCCACATAGCTGGTTAATCCGCTGTGTGTGTGTGTGTGTGTGTGTGTGTGCGTGCGTGCGTGCGTGCGTGCGTGCGCGCACGTGCGCGTGTGTGTGTGCGTGTCTCTCTCTCTGCTTCGTTGTCAGACTGAGTCTGGATACCGAGGCCATGGACAGCGACGGAGAGCGAGAGGATGACGAGGAGAGGCAGAATAGTCTCTTCCAGTCCACCCGGCAGCAGAGCTACAGCGGCACCGCCTGTCCCATGGAGGACAGAGATGGCCTCAGGTTGAGGGTCTCCTGTCCCAGAGCCCGGCTCACGAGCATGGTAGTAAGGAATAGTGACACTTTTCCACTCGCTAGATAATGCTGGAGACATTCTCAAGTTTATAAAATATATATATATGTACACACACACACACACGTCTCAGGAAATAATGGCTGACATTCAGATAATAATCTAGGTAACCAACCACTAAAGGCTTTAGTAATTCTTATCATTCTTAATTATTCTTCTATAATTCTTATCATTACTGTTAATGATAAGAATATAGGCAATGGTGTGTGTAGATGTGTAGTAATGTGCATTTATTCTCCGTGGGTTGTCAGGCCAGCGGTGCGTCTGGCACACATCTGTATTCGCGCTCGGAGATCCTCGCCACAGACGACTGTTCCCGTGCCGCGCACATTTCTCACATCGTGGAGACGTCCCAACAGGCGGCGAGGGCAGCAGGAGGTGGGGCGGAGCCTTTCCCATGTAAACTGCATGTTTATGTTTATTCCTTCCATATTCAGCATGCATCCCCCCCCCATCACGTTTGACCTTTTCTTCTCTCTCGCCGATGTAGCAGAGGAGTTTGACCCGGAGGAAAATCTACACTCTACTGAGGGACAGAGCCATATGTAAGTCTACACCATCATCCATTACTCACTGGGGCCTTCCTGACTTGGACTATGTGGTGGAATATATATTTTCCTTGACAGAAGACGCCTGGGTCTGACTGCCAGTAAAGCTTTAATGATGTTTGGTGGAAAATTCTCTTTGGTCGGGTTCACGTGAGGTTACCAAAGTGTGAATCGTACCTGCAGCTTTTGAATGGTGCAGCCGGGCTCGGGCAAATACTGCCCTTTGTTTGGAAATTGTTATGGTTCAGTGCAGTTATCTGACTCCCACGGGACTGAGGGGCTTTCCCCACTTCCTCCTGACGTTTGGGGCTCCATGTCAAATGTCTGTACCCTTCTCCCGTCTCAGTCCTCTTTCCCAGCTCCTTAGATGGCCCCTCGCTTAGTGTGTGTGTGCGTGAGACTGTTTGTGCGTGTGTTGTATATGTGGTGATTGTGTGGACGCAGCAGACATGGGAGGATTGTTCTCTAAATCACAATTTGACACTCAGCTCCCAGCACCCTCTCCCCTCCCCTCCTCCTCCTCCTCCTCCTCCTCCTCCTCCTCCACTCAGCCGCAGTGTCTTGTTTGTCTTAGGCTGATGGTACAGAAAGTTCTGCAGGAGCTAAAGCTGTACCATGGGTAAGTAAACAGGAAAAGGAGGGCCTGCCATCATCAGTCTTCACAGCAGCAGCACCAGCAGCAGCACGGCAGGCCACATTACGGCCTGGCCGTGGGGAGCACTGCACACTGTGTGCATGTGTGTATGTGTGCGTACAAATTGTTTGTCCATGCATGTTTTTGGCGTGTGCATTTGCATGTGTGTGTTTGGTCACCGTATGTAGTCAAACCTGGAACAGGTCTGTGGGGGACCGGGTATTTGCTTTATTTCACCAAATCATCAGCTGATATTTAACTCAAGTGAATGAGGGGCACCCATGTACTGTGGATTACACTGTCTCGCATTTTCTTTCATTTTCTCACCACTGATCACTGGTGCATTGTTAAGCATGTTGTCTTAAAAAGGTTCAAAAACGAAAGTAGTAAATATGTGTTTAGTTCGTATTTGCCATTCAAAGGGATCCGCTCTCTGTATTAAAATCATATTATGGTCTGTCACAGGGTGAAGCAGAGGAACAAGAGATCAGAGGTCAAAGCTTCAGGAAGTGTCACTTGGTACGAGTTCCTCTCAAATGAGTAAGTATCGGTCTTTTAGTTATAGTTGTAGGTTAGTACATATCTCATATACACAAACTAAAGTATAGAGAATAACAATCAAATTGAGCTTCAGCATGATCAAATATTAGCATTTTCATTTGGTTCTACCAGGAACGAGGAAGAGGAGGATCGAACAGAGAAGGTGGAGAAAGGCACTAAAGTGAAGAGGACACTCAGCTCTTTGAGGAACAGAATGACCGGCTCCTTCAATAAAGATAAGGTAAAACCGTAGCACTGACAACAATGTACAATAAAATGCATTACATCTTACCCCCATTTTTCAGTTTTATTTCAAATGTAAGCGTCCAATGCCGTTTAATAACCTTGGATGGTAAGAAGTTAAAGAGTAATCTTTTAAAGGTAGGAAAATAAAGAGTGCAAAAAAGGCAGCTGGTTTCTAAAATTACACATAACACATCCTTAGGTGTGACCAGTTGGTGCATGTTGCTGCACTCACAGTGCACTCATCTACTTACGCAACCCCTGTTACATATCCTGCCTGTGACACGGTTTACGTGATGTCATACACTGCCATTGGGCCCCAAAACACATTTGCATGTAAAAACCTCCCGCTGTGCTCTCTCTTCTGTTGTTCCTCTGCAGGGTAAGAACCGAGAGAAAGAGCTGCAGAGAGAGAAGGAGAGGGAGGCCAAAGAGAGAGTGTGCAGCACCGACGGCCATTGTTTGGTGCCGGGCGCTTTTTCCAGCTGTGCCACCTGCTCGCTGTGCAGCAAGACCCTGCAGAAAAAGCATGGCCTGCAGTGCATGAGTGAGTAAGGCCACAGGTGCACACACACACACACACACACCCCCACCCACACACGCTTGCTTTCTCAGGTTTGACACACTTGCGCCCAGGTATTACGCTCACACACAGACACACACCAACCCGTATCAGCTTTCTACCCGGCGTATACTGTATATGCTGCACGCATGCTCACTCTACCGGTTACTGGAGCACTCCAGCACACCAGCAAAGAACCCCCCCCCCCCCCCCCCCCCCCCCCCCCCCCACCCCCCCACCACCACCCACCCCCCCCCACACCCCCCCCCCCCCCCCACACAAAACAACCAAAAAAAAAACTAAAAA
>JAFBJU010016734.1:818170-974180 GCA_016785305.1 Colistium nudipinnis | reverse complement strand
CACCAGCAAAGAACCCCCCCCCCACACACACACACACACCAACACACCAACAACTCATCACAGCAATCACCGTCACTATCACTCTACAATAAAAGTCCATAGATGTATATGTCCATGCATGGAGTAGACCCACAGTGGCACAGGCATCAGTGAACAGAGCTAAAGCTGCATAAAGAGCCGATGATAGTCCTTTGTCCATGAATGTGAATTGCTTAAAAAAGGTTTATGTCTGAGAATGTAGAATAATTCATTATATTATGAGCAGCCTACCACAGATTTTGATGATAGATGTATATATGATTTAACCACTCATACACTTAATATCCTAAAACACCAAATTCTTAATCATTAACTGTGATATATAATAATGCAAAACCCAGCGAACTCAATTAGCACAAAGCGTGCGAAGAAAAAAACTCAAACGTTGGATCTTATTAAATATAAAAAAAATATGATATATGCAAATGCACTTTAAATGCTTAACTCGCTTTACAATTAACACATTAGACCTCCCACGGGGTACTTTCTTCTTGGAAAAACAATGAGGACACATCTGTTGACATTACCGTAAGGGGTTGAGTGTCTTCTCGTAAGCCGGGCGGAGAATTTCGAATCTCCAAATAAAAGTTTCCAATGAGGAAACAAAACTGTTCTCGATTTTTGAGAGCGACTTCATTTTCTCGTAAGTGGAAGTGGATTGTTTCTAGGAGAAGGCCAAGAGGAGCTTTTAGTCACTCTGTGCTTCCACTTACTGATTTCACGGGCTGGCGTGCTCCTTGTTTTTCTCTGGGGTACAGCGAGGGTGATAGGCACAGAGCGTGTGGAAGTCTCACAGTTTGTCAGGAGAGGGGCTTTAATGTATGAGTGTTTTTATTGGTGGGATTATTAAACAAAAAGTTGTTCTGGCACATTTCACAAGACACGGGTCACCACCCGGCACACGGCAGCACTGCTTCTGTGGACATTAACCAGAAACCTTTAACATCACCTTCATCCATCGCTGTGGCAACTCCACATCCATCACACACGTGTCACGGATCCTAACTGTTAACACCTGTTGTGTTGTTGCTCCACACACACACGCGCGCGCACACAAAGTGAGTGTCCCTTTAAAGTGAACCGAGCCTGTGGGTACAGGGCAGAGAAGCAGCCTGTGGTATGCGGCGGTTGTGTGCCAGAGATTGTGTACCCAGTGCAGAGCAGGACACACAATTGGACACAGCCGGGAGTGTGCTGCACTGATTGCTGTTGAACTCCAGCGGCTGAGGTGATTTGTGAAGCTCGCGGCGGGACAACGCGTCCCCGTGGAGGCAGCTGGTTTGGGGAGAGTCGGCTCTCGGTGGAACGGTAAGAGGAAGCAGGCGTAGCGGGATCAGGCGGACCCAGCTTCCGTTGTCTCCCTCAATGGGACGGACACTCTGACCGCTAGCTAACCAGCTAAAGGCTAATAATGACTAATCGTACTTTTTGTCTGCGGAGGGCGTATTTTCGGTCACAGTCTTAACAAGTACGTTCTGTTTCTGAACTTTATTCGACGTGTCATCTACTACAGGCCACCCGTCGTCGCTTTGGTGCCATTTAGACACGAGTGTGTAGCGGGTTAGCTGTTAGCAGTTTGTTAGCATTGTTAGCCTGCCGTTTCTGTTTGAAACACAAGGTTAGTTAGGTAAGCAGGGGGCTTTAATGGGGTGGAAGTACTACTTTCGTTATGCTGCCCCCGCGAGTGCTGTTTATATTCGTGACAGGGTGATGGTTTCACTTGTGTTGGTGTTTTCCTTAGTTTGACTTTGCTGGTGGGTTGCAGACTTCCCACAAAGCTCAACAGGTGATTGCTAACGTAGCTAACGTTAGCGTCCCCGTGAACCTGCTAATTAGTAGAAGTGAGCTGTTGGTAAGTGTTAATCGTCAGTTCAGACGATGCTTATAATGCGATGGGAACCCAAATAGTATGTTTCGCATTTACATTCCGTGCTCGAGGCGCATCCGTCCGTGCTCAAACAGTGTTAGGGTTATAGTTGGGCTTAGAAGCGTTAACTGGCTCGGTATTGTGTAACTCCGTGATCCTCGATGTGTGTTAAATTGTGTTATTATTGTGCGTCAGATTCTTGTAATTCCTCGGCCAGGCAGGTGATGCCCTCCACCACCGGGGCTTTATAAGTGGGACCGGTCCACCTCTGCATGCATCACTGCTCTGCCTCTCACTACATCGGAGTGTTGGCCTGTCAGTGGACTTTCACCTTTTTTTTTGATACCATCTGATTGTCATACCTTCTGCTGGCGTGGTCCTCCAGTCAGCAGACCCATCAGCAAAGGGGGAATGAGTTCAAGGGGCACATTCAGCCGTACTTCGGAAGAGAGAAGCATTTTGTTGGACCGAGATATTTCTCCACCCTCTCCTCCGAGTGTCCTTTATGTATTATAGGTCTTTCATGATCCTTATTTGTATGTGTGACGGGCTGGAATGTTTTGGCCCCAAGCCTTGCTTGTGTTTTTTGCCTCCGTCGTCTCGGTAAATTAAGCAGCTTCTTCTACACCTTACCAAATATGCACAGGAAGCAGGTGGTTAATATTAAATCGATTTGAATCCAAAGTCAAATGTAGTATATGCCAATCATGTGTGTGGATAAACGGTAAACAAAACTTTCAATAATGCTCCAAAACAGGAAAGGAAATCTAACCTCGACAGAAGATGTCATGAGAAGAATCGTACATTTGTTTTCGCTGCTGGCCCTCAAGATCTTCCCCGTTTACATACATAAATTGACAATTGACCAAAATACACGGTTTCTTCATCATTATGAACATCTCAAGCCTTTTTAATTTTTCATAGCGAAGTAAATCAACCCATGTGTATATTAAAAAAAAACAAAAAAAAACTACAGCGTGCTTTAGGTAGTGGCTATCTGTATTGTGAAATATACAGTTAGGATAGTTTCTTTAAAAAACAAGTTCTAACTCATTTTCCTCGCAAGTCTTTGCAGGCAGTGTGCTTAAAAACAACCTGTGCTCGTCCTGTTGTAAGACCTGAATTTTCCTTTAAAGGATCCACCCGTTGCTATCTAATGCTCTGTGGATTCCAGCCACACCACAAGATAAGACGGGGCAACACCTTGTGTAATGTCTCATGAGAATTTTAAGTTATTGATTGCAGATATTTCATTTTTTATTTAATTTTGGTTGGTTGGCTCCTTTTTTTTTTTTTTTTTTCCACCCCGCCCAGAGTGAACATCAGAAAGTACCTCATTTGTGCTTCTAGTTCATTGGGTGACTCACTGAAGTGTGCTTTGTATGCCACAGATGTGTGATAGGCTAATTAGCACTCCACAGATGTTTGGTGTGGTGGATCAGTTGCCAGCCACACCGCTGCTGACATCACACTGCGCGAGCGTGGCAGAGCTGCCGCACGCGTGATGCAAATCACAATTACAGTATATTTTAGAAGGATGACTAAGCTTTCTGTACTTAAATCTGTCGTTGGGACTTGTTTTCTTTCGCTACTTTAGTTTCTTTCCTCCGCCGGGGTGCTTTTGCCAACTATTGAGTCGGTCTGTGGGCTGTTTTTGATAACTTCTGTGATATCAACATATTGTTCCTTCTTATCTAGTCTTTTTTTTTTGTTTCACCAAGCAAAAACTCAACAGATGTAACCTCAACTACGCACTCTTGAACAGAAATGGTTTACTCTTGGCTTCTTCAGTGATGACTCGAGCTGATGTTGTTGTAATGACACAGCTTTTTAGCCCACCTCGAACTGCTTACCTGTCACCTCCTTATCTTTTCCTGTTCTTAGCATTGCTTTTCCCTGTGTCGGCCGGTCAGTGTGTTGAGGCTCTCGTTAGAGATGGTACGAAGATGCATTGCTTACTCGGAAGACTCGCATGTAGTTGGTAAGTTGTGTTTTTGCATTGAATTTCAGAGAAGGCCTGAAGACAAAAAAAAAAAAAAAACCTGGCTTCTAAATGGACTAATCGAAAGTGGGGGGGAAAAAAGGCGTTCGGTGATTAATGGTTTTGGGCTAAATGTGCACCTCTGTGCTCTGTATTATTAGTTTGGTATGTTGGATTTCATTTAAAGAGGGACACAACTCTGCTGGTGAGGATTATTCAGGAGGAAATGTCTGTCTTCCCTCTGCCAGAAATTGTTGATCTTTTACCAAAGAGAGGGCTACAGAAGGGGGTCGGTTAGAAACTGTGAAAGAAGAGGAAAGAACAGTAGATTGGTTGAAACATGGATGATAATATTCTTAAATAGAGAAGTGTGTCTTCTATTTTTTTTTGTATGCATTCCTCATTTCAACTGTACACACAAATGATCATTTCTGTCACCGTTTCATAGTTTTAATGCATAGAAAGGAGCGTTTGTCATTGTGTTCATTGTACGGGCGCACAAAAATAAGCAACAGAAGCCTTTATACTAGTCGGCAGTACAGCAGTTAGTGGAAGTTGCTGGTGTGGGTCGTGTTTACACTGTGTCATTAACAAAAGCAAAGCCTTTGTCAACAAGATTCAAACAATCACAATAAGGCCTCCTGGCCCATGTGGGGTGGCATAGGTAGAGGGGGTTTTAATAGAGCTGTGATCACTTGCTTCAATTAATAGTTCCTGGCCAAGTTTGAGATTTTGTTTCACTCATCCTTTCAAAGAAATAAGGAAACAAACTGCGTGTTAAAGGGCAATCAAAAACATTCTTTTTTAAGTAAGTGCTGACATTTTTATCCCAGTATTTTCCCGTATAGGTCCTAAAGGTGTATTTTGGTTCACTAATTAGTCAATTGTGTTAAACTTATCAACCCGGCATCCACCACAGTTAACACGTTTTTTTTGTTGTTTTTTCGCCTCGAGGTCCATGTGTTTCTTGTCTGCGTCAGCTTGGTTTTACCTGGCTGGGTTTAAAACAGATTTGCATAGTGGTGAGGCCTACATTTGTTTAGGACAGCCCAGTCCCTCAAGAAAGTCTTCTGATGTTGAATGCGCCCACTATGGAGTCAGGCTTTAAGATTGAATTGTCAGGTTTAATTCATTAATTTTTTCCAGTAATTGACTTGAGCATGCAGGGGAAAACGTACAGCCCACGGTATGTTTTCCAAAACAACTCCGATTGGTATCTGTGTTCATCAGCACAGATCCAATCAGTCTCTCCATCTCTACCTGACAGCAGGAGGTCTGTTTACCATACAGGGAGAAAGGTGGAGAGAGAGAGAAAAAAGTGTAGTGTATTTCTGAGAAAAAGGGAGTTCCAGCCAGACTCTGAATCATGTGCTGGTAAACAAACAGAAGCCAGAGTGTCTGGAGCCCCAGTCTCTTGGAGCCAGGAGTGATTTGTCCATTTTGTGATAAGAATATTCATCTGTGTGTTTTGCCATTGGTCTCCCATGGTGGGATGAATAAAGGATTATCTTATCTTGTTAGTTGATGGGGTCACCTGAAGAATGAAATCTATGTTCAATCTGTGTTCCGCTTTCAACCCTAGCTTCAGCAGATGTGAGACATTTTTAGTTTCACTCTTTAATGGGTCTCATTCATTATCCAGCTGCCACCAACATTTCCTCTGTACTAGTACGCAGTCTACACGGTACGACTAGTTTATCGAGACTAGGGTCAACACTGATCTTCCTTTCTGTTCCGTTTTAGATTGTGCTGTGAACGTTCACAAGAGCTGCAAGTCTCTGCTGGGTGAGTGCACCAGCAGCAGGAGTAAGGTAAACACTACACTCTTGCGAGGAAAAACAAACACTAAGGCCACTGGGAAGTCACCCTGCATACTAAACCCTATGTGCCCTACAATTTAGCATAGAGTGACTAGTTATAGGCACAGCTCTGTGGTCATGTGTTGGATCTTATGCACAATGTGAACTTGGCTAATTTAAATTGTAAGTGCATCATTTAAGCGGTATGTTTAAATGTGCAAATGACTCCAGGAGATAAACAAAGCTGAGACGAAGCAGAAAGCTGCATGTTAATCTTACTCCTCAATGTGTTTGTGTAAATTCACTTCGCTAATGGAAAGCCTTGCCATGTCGACCATCTTTCACAATCTTGCACCTCACGCAGATTTATTTTACACGTGTGCCGAGGCTGCCAACGTTGAATCGGTTGTAAACACCACTTTACAAGCCTGAATGACGGGCAAAGACTGTAAAGCGAAAACGTGCAATTTGTAGCTATTTTAGAATCTGTCACTCATAAAATTTTGAGAGGGTGGCGTTGGTAATGTTTTCAATTATTTTCCTTTCCACACAGAGAGATTCTCTACCAAAGACCAGCTCCTCTGGATCCCTTAACCTTGGTAAGTGGCACATTTACGTTTGCGGTCGTGCTTAAGCCAGAGGGACGCATTGATGAATAACAAGGCAGCTTTCGTCCTTGTGCGTCATATTAGAAAGACAAAAACTTGTACACTTTTCTTTTTTCTATTTGTGCGTGGTGTCTGTGTGTCACACTGAGGGTATAGGGGTAGGTTGGCCTCCATCAGACTGATTAGAAGGTTAATGATTAGCTGTTAAGAACAGGTAATTTAGGATAGATTAAGTAAAGGTGTAAATACAATATACATATGTGTGTATGGATAGGACTAAAGTTAGCATAACACATCTCGATCTATACTTTTTTTTGTTTCATAAGTATGATTGTCAGATAAAACCAATTTATTCTTTAGATTAGAATACAGGTCATTGTTACTAACTAGAGGTTATTGGTATCAGAACAAATGTGCGGTTTGAAGCGGTCCATCCCAGGAAATGTCAATCAGCGCTAATTGTAAGATTCAGCAGGTCCTGTTGCATGTGATCAAATCCCCAGGAGACGAGTTCATCTCCTGTAGCCATTGAACAGCTGGAGTTCCGATTTCTCCTCATGCCATTAGCTTGTGTGCAGGAGGTTGGGCACGCAATAAGCGGAGAGAGAAACGTATCGACTGATCTCTCTTGCTTAGCCCTCGTGTTCCTCCTCCACCCCCTCTCAGTCTCTCTCTCTCTTGTGTCTCCAGCGCTAAAAGAGCGATACAGAGAGTGGGATCAGGCCGGCCCAGCCTCAGCACAGACCCTGGATGGCCACCCGGGTTTGCTCTGCACCCCAGGCATGACCGTTGGTCAGTGGGGACCCAACACTCATCTGACTGCCACCAGCTCCGCTGCAGCCCCCGCCTCCGCCCTTGGTCACAGCCTCCGACACCACGACAGCTCAGGGTGAGTGTTTCTGCCCCGTGGGTTGCGGTGCCTTGCATAGAGGACATTTTTTTTTTATTTACTTTTAAAAAGATTGCCCTCAAATGACAGGTGTCCTTCTGACTTGGAGTAGAAACATTCCAATCTATAATTTGCAGACAACTACAGCATCTGGTCTATGTTAATGCTTAATGTTTTTCGATTTCTTTCTTATATATATATATATATATAGTCGATGTTTCAAGGTAAACTGTTTTCTAATAATACAGCCTTTTTAAAACTGAAATGAGACCATGCACTCCTTTTAACCCGCATTGGTAAGCGATGTGACACAGAAATAGCAATAACGTGAGCTATAAGAGGATGAGAAGAGAGGGAGCAACAACTGTGTAATGCTGTGGAGGAAAGATGATGGGGGGGGGGGGGGGAATTGTACTTCCTGGCTATTGCTTTAGCTGCATACGCACCTGCTGTGTCCTAAATATATATTAGAGGCTACCACAAGCTAGTGGGATTGAGTGATATCACTGTGAGTATCACCTTGGACCTGTGGTTGTCCTCCCACAGATCCCTCCTTGGGGAGATGGATGAGACGGATGCGCTCCGCTTAAAACGCTGCAACGAAGACGCTGTTTCCCTCGCTCCCTCCACCACTGAGTCCGTCATCGTAGAAGGTGAGTGGATTTAGGTCTTCGTAGTGTTATGGTAGTAACGGTGTTCTCTCTGATATAACTACTGATTCTTAGCCACTCTGTGAGTGGTAGCTTTTCTTCAGGGAGTTTTCTTAAATCCAGGTAGGAGTGTTTTTTTTTTTGTTTTTTTTGTGGAGTCAGGGGTGACCTCACCCTGTCTCATCGTGCGTGCGTGCGGGAGAGCCACTCAGGCTGACTGCATACTAGTGTTCCATCTCCTTTCCCAGCCACAAGTTCAAAAACATTTGGTGGGAAAAATCTTGTATTAAAGACTTCTGTCAATCAATCAATTTCTTTGACGAATTTGTGATTGTTTATTTCATACACTAACACATTGAACTGTTCATGAACGTAGATGCTTCACAATGACACAGTAACTAGCTTTTGAAAATCATTGTTCATAATTTATTAAAACATGCAGATGAATCTGTTTCCTATTATTATTATTCCCATCATGTTGAGCCCGATTATGAATTCTCATAACAGGCTGTTTTCTTTTAGGGATGCATTTCTGCTTATGGTGACCTCTGCAACACTGCTGTAATGGATCATGGTTATTAAGGCCTCTGCTCCTCTCCTCAGATGCTCACTATGCAGCAGTGCGTGCGGATCTGGAGTCTGATGCCCAGGACCTGGAGGCTGAGTCATGGAGTTTGGCAGTTGACCAACAGTATGTTAAGATGTACTCTAAAGAAATAGTGAAGCGACAGGATGTGATATATGGTAAGTGCGCTTGTCAGGATGTGGTCCTACGTGTACACGTTCACTGAATGGGTTATCTGTCTCGCACAATGGCTGGGGGATATCAAAACTGATCACTGACCGAGATGTTGCTTATAGAAATGCAATGCTAAATCAGTTATTTTTATAACATTATGTCAGGAAAAACAATGAACCAAAGACATTTTCTGTTTTATTCCATTTATTGTTCTTGTAAACAAATAAATATGCAACATAATGTCATTGTGCAGAGCTGATGCAGACGGAGGTGCACCATGTGCGAACACTGAAGATAATGCTGCGGCTCTATGTGCGAGAGTTGAAGGAGAACCTCCAGATGGACTCGGTCAGGCTGGACTGCCTGTTTCCCCGTCTGGAAAACCTCCTCGAGCTTCACACACATTTCCTGTCCAGTCTTAAAGAGCGGCGACGAGAAAACCTCGTCCCGCTCAGCAACAAGAACTACGTTATAAACAGAGTGGCAGACATTCTGATCGCACAGGTAGGAAGAAGATCTGCATCATCATTAATAGGAGCACACACGCCTACCGAAGCTCCCCACTGATTTCTCTTTTAAGTCACAAATCCACAGTAAGACACAAAAAGTTATTCATATACAGCACGAGACAGGATGTGTTGTTGGAGACTGAGCCGATGTTTCCCTGTGGTTGGCAGTTCTCAGGTGAAATAGGAGATAGGATGAAGGACAGTTATGGAGATTTTTGCAGTCACCACTCTGAGGCTGTCGGCTACTACAAAGACCAGCGGCAAAACAACAAAAAGTTCTACAACATCATACAGGTAAGGCATCATACAGCAGAGTCGGATCTTTCAGCACCACAGCTGCCTTGCAGTAGAGCATATTAAATCCACTTGCAGTCTGAGGTCCAGTGTACACGTACACAGGTGTTTTATTTCAGCTGTAGGTTTTTAAGTCCACTGAAAAAAAAATTGTTTAGGTCTATTGAGGCAGACCTTTTGAAAAACGGTATATATTATATTGCCACCTGCTGGTTTGGCATACTCTGGAACATGTTGGTTTTCATGTGGTCCAATATTTTTTTAAAACTGCTTGTTTGGATAGAACACAAAAAACAATGTTTAAATACATTTACTAGAAATAAATAAACCCGGTATAATGTTGAAGTTATTTTTCTCTTTATTTTTTCAGAAAGTCAACAAACTGTCCATTATGCGGAGGTTAGGAGTGACCGAGTGTATTCTGTTGGTGACACAGCGCATTACCAAGTACCCAGTACTAGTGGAACGCATTCTGCACAACACTGAAGGTGCAGCCTTTTACGTAAATTTTTCTGATAACATAAATGGGTCGCACCAACATTTAGAGAAGACGAACTACACTCTTCATTTCATTTTGCAATGCCTCTTAAGTACCCCTTCCTTTCCTGTCCTAGCTGGAACAGAAGAGCATGAGGATCTGACTCGGGCTCTGGGTCTGATCAAAGACACCCTCGTTCAGGTGGACGCCCTGGTCAATCTCCACGAGAAGACCTCTCGACTCCGAGACATACACAACAAGATGGAGCCAAAGGCCATGGGGAAAATCAAAGATGGCCGAGTGTTTCGCAGGGAGGACCTGGCACTGGCCAGGAGACTGCTGCTTCATAAGGGCACGGTCACCTGGAAAACTGCTTCTGGCAGGCTCAAAGGTATGACGGAATAAGTGTGGTGGAGTATAATCAATCTATACAGTATAGGCTGGTCTATTATAAAGAGGCCAGTGTGTGTACTAACGTGTCTGGTCAAATTTCTTCTGCCATATTTCCAGCAAGAAGGCTGGGGCCTGATTTGTCACCTCTGATTTTTGTGTTTCAAGATATTCTTGCAGTGCTTCTGTCAGATGTGTTGCTCTTGTTGCAAGAGAAGGACCAGAGATATTTATTTGCTACAGTGGTAAGTGATTTGATCATCATTGATTCTGACCGTACACAAAAATAATTCATTCATTATACTGTACATGTACCTAATCTTTTTATGTAAAGTATTTTTATTATTTTAAATACCAGTATTTCTCAGTGATCCTCTCTCATCCTTTTCCTTGTTATTGTGATCCATCCAGGATAACAAGCCGTCAGTGATCTCCCTTCAGAAGCTCATAGTCAGGGAAGTGGCCCACGACGAGAAATCCATGTTTCTCATTTGTGCCTCCTCGAATGAGCCCGAGATGTACAGGATCCGCACCACCTCCAAGGAGGAGCGAAACACCTGGATGACGCACATACGGCAAGCCGTCGAGAAGTAGGTGTAGTTGCACTTACAAGAAAAATGCTGGACTGGAATTGTGGAAAAATGTGTTGATGATTTACACTGTCTACAACATATTGTTTTTATGATTATAGGTAGATAATGCATCTAAAGTGTTACTCGTGTTGCTTCCTTTTTTGTCCAGCTGTCCTCATACAGAAGCGATACTATTCAGTGAGGAGGAGGAGGCCAGTGCCTCCAGGCTCAAAGAGTTTCAAGGTGACCCATCAGAATAAAACAACTCCAGCAGCACTCACTGAAATAGCCATATCACACCACTAGGGGATGCTCATGTGTCATGTAAACGTTAACATTTGTAGATATGCTTCAATGTTTGGTTTTTGCACCACTCTTGGATGATAATGTATTTTTTCATGCAGCCCCCTTCTATTTGAAAGGCATTTTGTCTTCAAAATAACAATGCTCTGTCACATGCCTGATTCTGGATCATCGATAAAGCAAACTGTGAACCTTCATTTGTTTTTAAGGTCTCGAGTTTTTTTAATTAAGAAAGTCCGTGATTGTCGTTGCAGAGCGGCTGAGCCAGAAGGATGCAGTGATCCTGCAGGCTCTCACTGAGAAGCTGCAGCTGTTTGCAGACATGGCAGAGTCTGTGGCAGGCCTGGAGGACACGACCTCGCGTTCCAGGCTCCTGCTTCGAGGAGACGCCACAGACCTCCAGCAGGGGGAGGCCCTGCTCAAAGGGGCCATCACTGAGGGTAGGGCAGTGTTGTGTGATGTATATCGGCTTTACACACAGTAACACTGAGGGAAATGTACACAACCATTTAGTAGGCTTTGTGTTCATGGATTACTCGCTGCAGCTTTGTAATCGACATTAGTAGTCATGTTAAATGTGTTCCTGTTCCCATAAACCTATCGCTGAATGAATTACCATCTCTTTTCCTTCAGTGGAGAACCTCCAGAACCTACTGCAGTCTGGAGTGAAGGAGGAGGCTCCGGCCTCTCGACCGGAGGAAGGAGGTGGCTCTGGGGCTCTGCCCAGGCGAGCCGACACCTTTGGGGGCTATGACGCCATCCTCAGCAAGAGTGAGTGCCCACCCCATGTTGTGAAGAAGTCGGCCTCGTAATGGAATTTGCGGTTGTATTTCAGTGGCATTTGTTCATTAATAAATTTGACGAATCTTTCGAACACTGTTGATTCCTTGAACTAGTTTTATTGGTTGAGTTTGTGTGTGTGTGTGTGTGGTTCTCCAGGAGCTACCATGCGACACATTCAGCAGGTGTATCTTAAAAAATACTTTTTGTGTATTATGTATGCATGTGTGATGTCTGTAAAGTGTTTGTGATTGTGACCATTTCTGTGTACCTGTTTGGTTTAACTATTCGTGTGCGTTTGTCATTGTGTCTCGTCTCTGTGCGTATTGGTGTTGTCGTGTCTGTGCCAGATGGCAGTGTGAAGAAGAACTCTTCCGGTGAGTCTCGAAACAGAGACCGAAGCCAGAGGGCCAGCTCTGACCCTCAGCTCAAAGACCTCTGTGGCAGCCACACCCTGGAGCAGACGGTAGGGGCTCGCCATACATTCACTGCCATGACTCACTGTGTTCTTTCCTGTAAATAGTAAACAGACTTAAGTCATCTGGAAAGTTTCCAGGTCTTGATGTTAAGGGTGTGTAGGTCATTTCATGTGTTCATAAATAGAAAACATTGTATTATCAACATTGATTTACCTTCCAGTACATCTTGAGTGCATGAGAATGATCACAAGGACGGCGTGTATTGACAAGTTGTTGACAATAAGTGTGGGTCAAATTCAATTTTACTCTTGGTAGGTAATATACTTTCAGCATGGTAAATAACATTATTTTTTAACTTGTTAACTTCTTGGTTAATATTTTAGGGGGCATAAGTACAAAAGTGTAGCCCTAAAACAATTAAATAAATATTGATCAGACTCTCAGAAGTGTATGATGTTGCTGCATTAGTATGGCTCACTGTGTGTCCGACTGTTAATGCTCAGGTTGATGAGAGCACCTGCTCTCCTGCCAGATGGAACCGCATCTGGTCCAACTCTTTCCCCGAGGCTGAGGTAAGCTCCCCTCCTGATATGTCCTCATGTGCTGCACCGACGCAATTGATATTCATAGCCGCGACCTCCGAACTTAGATGACACTCGTAGAAGTTTACTACTGTGAAAGTTTATATTGTTTAGCAGATGCCTTTTTTTTTTTTTTGAATATGATGACCTTATCTGTCTATTGTGCAGTTCTTCGACAGAGTGCTGATGCTTTCCCAAAGGCTCTATAGTCTGCAGGTAAGGCTGTCCCCTTGGCCGTGTATGCTCAATGTCAAAGTAGTTTTAACTTATTTCAACTCAACAAGTTTTTGTATAAACATACAACATAGCCACGGTACCAAAATTAAATATGTATTCTACGTACTCGTGCATAACGTACACACGGCATTTGTCCTCCTCTCCCCGCCTGGGTCACCAGGCCATCATATCACAGCAGGACAGTCACATCGAGCTGCAGCGGGCCTCCCTGACGGAGCGGGCCTCTGTACCCGCCCGCCACCGGGGGAATGTCCTCCTGGAGCAGGAGAAGCAGCGGACCCTGGCCCTGCAAAGAGAAGAGCTGGCCAGCTTCCACAAGCTGCAGTCTCAGCACCGGCAGGAGCAGCAGCGCTGGGCGAAGGAGCGCGAGAGGCACCATCAGCAGGTGGAGGCCACCGAGGCCCGGCTCCGACAGAGAGAGGAGGAGTGCAGGCGGCTGGAGGTGAGGAGCGTGTTCTGCACTGCGCATCGCCAACATCTGTGGCTCCGTTTGCTCTGATTTTGCTCTTTAGATGGTCAACGTTCTCTACAAACCTCCCAACACTGCTTCTTTTTTTTTGGTTTTGGTTTTGGTGCAGGAAAATCTGTCAAAGGAGCGGGAGGAGCTGGACAGGCAGAGGCAGACGTACCAGCACGACCTGGAGAGGCTGCGAGAGTCCACCAGAACTGTGGAGAAGGAAAAGGAACGCCTGGAACACCAGCGGAAGATCAAGAGGAAGACCATTGAGGTGGGGAAGCCTGTGGCGTAGAATAATAGTCGTCATATGTAGGAAACTAAAATACAAAATTGCCTGTTGGATCTCCCCCTCTGGTATTCGCATACCCTTCCGCCCATCAGTTTTTTCCCCTCATCAAAACACAAGTGACGTTTCAAATTGAGGCTTTGTACTTCTTCACCTGAGTTCAGTCCTTTAGCACTGGTTTCAGCTTGCACTACCCGTGTTTTGGGTTTTGGGTTTTAGGTGAGCGTAATGTTAAACATTTCCTGGCGGTCAACCCCACAATCCATCTTTCTCTTCACTTCTCACCTTTTCTCTGCTCTCCCTCCCTGCGTTACCTCGTGTGGGTGTCTCTTGATCTCTCCTAGCAGCACAATACGGGCCATTGTTTGTGAGTTTCATGGGAGAGGAACTTTGAGAAAGATTCCTGTGTGTGTAATTTCATGCCTGGTGCCAACAGACCTGTCGGGTGGCTTTAGGAAAGTGTCTTAACATCAGTCCGCGGTGTTTTCAACGGCCCGCATGACTCCCACAGTTTGGTTGATTCTCTGTGACGAGCTGAGTCGAAGTAGAGATAGCCGTAGCACAGGAAGGTTTATCTTGACACAGATTCTATCTCAAAATCGAAAATATGGATAAAGACCTCTCGCAGTATAGATAAAAAATATATATATATTAACTCCGTTGGCAGTTTATTAGGTCAACGCATTGCTGTATGATGATTCATTGTTGCCACTTCCATTGCCTCCAACAGGACCCCCACGCCCCTAGGAAACGATAAGAAAAAAATTATAAATATTTTTGATACATTTATGTGCGCGTGTTATTTACCAAATTGAGGTGCACTTGTCTCTGAAGCGCAGCGTTCGGCTCTCTGCTGCGTCTCACTGTCATTGATGGCGGTTCACGCGCGTGTCGTTGTACGATCTTCTCGCACACGCTGAGGAGAGCCAGGTTGACGACTTGTCACGGGCAATAAACAAGCGTCATACTTCCCTCTGAAGTTCATGCCTGTTGATCCGTGGTTTCAAACGTCTGTGAGTCAGGCCAACATATCGGCGTGTTTTTGAGACACAGCCTGATGACAGTGTTGAGGATGATGATGCCCATTAGTGTCTTTTCACGCGTTCCTTCTCCCCTCCAATTAAGGCAGGCCTCCTTGTGAATGATGTACAGCTGTGCCCAATGGCTATTTTAAATGATTTTAAATCGATTTTTTTTTTTTTAAACCAAGTTCTCTGGATGTGATAATTGGGGAGAGGATAATGAACCTTAATTAAGGCTTTGTAGTCGAGTCGCACATAATCCTGTCGACAGGAGGCCGCGCAACACACGCGTACTCGTGGGATTGTTCACCCTGACTCATTATCTCACCATAACGAGGACGAAATGCGCAGCCTAATGAGTCAGTGCCTTTTTCTTTTGTCTGCTGCCAAGAAAAAGGTTGCACACTACGTCTACAAGCCGGATCGCCGTTTCCCAAGAAGTTGCGCCGATACAATGATAATCTGTCTGCCAACGCAGCCCATGTAGATGTGTAATTTCCTAAGTCCCCGGTGGTCTCCGACAGGTATCCGACAGGTATCTGACAGGTGTCTGAGTGCCTCGTAGTGTTGCCTACTAAGCTGCGTAACTGCCCATTCAAGTCCTGACGAGTCCCCAACAGACTGCAGTGCTATTTTGCAACCTCGCTTCCCTGTACCTTAAAATAATTGAAAAGTAACTTAACTTGCAACATATTCAGGCTGACGTGCCTAATTGTTTTTCTTGTTTCAACCCAAAGATGTCATTGTAAGGGAGGCTTTCGAAAACACCTCCTTAGTCTCTTAGTCTTCACCCGAGACGTACACAAACATTACCAGCTGACATGAATTATTGCACTTGTCATCTCGTTACTGGCTAAAGAAGGCGGGTCCGAGACTGTGAGTTGCACCCAGAACATTGCACAGTGACTCTTGGAAAAACGCAGCCCCTGGCCGTGTGAAGTGAAGGCGCCTCGGGCTGGAATGACCCAATCTGTTGTGATGAGTAACGCGGGGGTCCCCGGTAATTACCGAGGTCGGCGCTGAGGCCGATCTGGTGAACAGCGTTGTTGTTGTGATTTGTTTGTCGCTTAGATTGCGACCTGAAAGGGGCCCGATTTCAAACCCGTCTCGGCACCTTATTAAATCACGCCCACAGTAGTGGTTTGGACCCGATAAGTGTGTGTCTGTGTGATTGTGTTTTGTACACATGACGGAGTGCGGGTTGAACTTCCATACCGTTGGCTCTGCAAGCGGGACTTTCTTGGCTGCAGTTTTTTTTTTTTTCTGGAGATTTGGAAGTGGTTCGTTTCCCCCCTGTGCGTCAAACACTTCAAACGCTCTTATCATGGGGTTATGTTCCGGGCTGCGAGCCAGCCTGATATCAACAGGCTTTTAATCACCGCCACCGCCATCCAACATTAAGACTCATCAGTGAGCCAATTGAGCTATGATTAGACCACTCGCGTGGAAAAAAAAAAAAAATCATGCCTCCATGTGCGTTTGCTTTTCTCAACACGCGAGAGCCTGAGAGCAGGGCCAGTCGCAGCGTGTCCCGACTTCAGAGGGACCTCTCTTTCATGCGTTATCTCATTTGATCACACTTGGCCTCTTGATGAGGAAAGCGCTGGCTTTTCCTTTTGGCCGTGGCCCAGCACGGTGCTTTGGGGCTGAAACGTCGGTGGGGAAATGATGGCAGGTAAACTTGCGTCGAGCTTTCTTGAAGAAGACCACTTGTCTTTAGACGTGAGCTGTCGTCAACGCCACTACATCATGTGCACGCACGCCAAGATGTTTTTGACCAGCTTCTCCTTTAATCAACTGGAAGCTGTTGCTTCGTCAGAGCCAAGGCGGATCACCACATTTGAGGGCAGATCTTTTTTTTCTTTTTTTTTTTTCCTCCTCTCTCCTCTCGCTATGCCATCTGTCACTGTAGTTATTCCCCACCTGTTAGCGGTACACTGTGCACAGTGCTGATCAGTGTCAAACTAAAACATTAGCCACTCGCTCCTAGATGAAGTTATGGTTGGCAATCCTGAAGGCTAAAATCTGCACTTTTATACGCATCTTGTTTCCAAACATGAGAAATGTAAAAAAAAAAAAAAAGCAACTATCATTATGTTTTTGTGTTATTTTCCTGAATTATTTAACAATTATTAACCATTATTTCTGGAGAAACGCTGGACTCTGAACATTTCAAGTTTTTGATGA
Organism: Colistium nudipinnis; assembly: GCA_016785305.1. NCBI lineage: Eukaryota > Metazoa > Chordata > Actinopteri > Pleuronectiformes > Rhombosoleidae > Colistium > Colistium nudipinnis. Next base: position 957,093 of record JAFBJU010016734.1, on the reverse strand, counting down.
ATCTTTTAATCTCCTGTGTTTTCTGTCCGTCTACTCGTGAATCAATGAACTTACGATGGTGATATTGTAAGTCAATATATTACTCTCCCACTGATCATCTCTACCGGAAGAATTCCTGAGTGGTGTCCAGAGTGTAGAAGGCAAACCCATTGTGCAATGTAAGTGGAGATGCGTATGATATGGGAGTGTCCTGGCAGAGAGGAGCTTGGCTGTGTAATTAGGCGGTCCGAGGCCTGTCGTTAGCAGAAGCCTCTGGAAAGCAGCCAGTGTTAATTGTTTATGTGCCGTCAGTCAGGCCCCTTTGTGCTCTCTATATCCTGCCCTGGAAACCTGCTGTTTGTGCCACTTAGAGCCGTTCACCTTGTTCTGGGAACAAGGGAACATCTGTGTGCCCGAGATGAGTGAGTGCCGAGAGGGGCTGAATGGTGGAGAGGGGCCAGGAGAAGAAAAGGGGGATTTATAGTGGGGAAGGAGCCCCCCCCCCCGCGCTGCTGGGCCCCGCTCTGCCTCAGGTCATCGCGTCACGCTCCGCTCTTTACAGCTGGGCCGAGCTACAGTCGCCACATGCGCACACGCTGCCTTTCAGGCGTCGAAAAAAGTCGTCATCGATCGCCCGGTATCGCCACAGGAAGCATTCTGCGTCGTCGTCATCATCATCATCATCATCATCATCATCATCATCATCATCATCATCATCATCACCACCGTTATCAGCCCTGTAACACCTGGGAGTGCACGGCAAGCAGAGCAGGTCCAGACCTGCCAGGCTCAAAGTTAAATATCCCTTGGTCAAAACTGACATGTGCTGCCATATTTGTTGGGTGATTCAATTGATAAGCGTTTAGGAATGGCAGTTTTTGGTCATTTACATCGTATTGTTGGTTTACTTGACTGGCACTTTGGAATTCGTAAAATGATTTTATATGCGACTGCTTGATGAAATGTTGTCTGTAGACACGACCTACACGTACACATGTGCAACGTTTTCTACCATTTATGCGTTCTAATACTAAACATGAAAACGCAGATTTGAATCGTCTTGTTTGTCATGCCGTGTGCTTTCTCATTGGTAAATGACTAGGACTGCATTTCTTTAAGGAAATTGCATTTTGGGGAATGGGAGTGAAAAGAATTGCCAGTCCATTGAAATCGGTGCTCTGGCTATAACCAACCCCAGGCATCAAACGTTGTTGTGTGGCTGCACACAGATGTGAAGTAAATTCCTACCAACCGAAATTCCCAACTTTCCGACTCTTTCCTCTGCAACATTTTGTGTCCCAGCGTTGTTTAGACCGTTGCGGCTTTTGTTGGTGTAGGAAGTCTTGCATTAGCGTAATTAAAGGAGGGTTTTCTTTATACCCCGTTTAATGCCGCATTTGGGAACGCTTAAACACACAAACACTCCGCTCCATTGTTACAGAGCAATGCATTGCAGATTTGCTGATGTTGATCTTGATCTCTAGATTATGGTTCCTTCCGTCATGCCACTAAATGGACAATGCAGTCAGTGTCTTTTCTTCCACTGATGTCATGAGAGCTTTTTCCTCGTTCCCCGTCTTGTCCGACAGCCCTGCCTGTTTTGTTAGACATGCCTTTATGTGCACAGGGACTATTAAGGGGGTTTTATGTTTCTCATTGCGTGCGCGTGCGCGTGTGCACATGTATTGTCCTTGAGCTTCTTGGAACACATGAAATGCCTTTTTACCAAACTTACCAAAGTGTATGCTCAGCATAAAGTGGCATGTGTTTCTGATTCCCTCTTTAGCCCATAAATACCATCCTCCTCAACAGATTGTCTTTCTGTAATGACACGGCATCACACGGAGGATTTATAGTGTGTATCTTTGTGTGTGTGTGTGTATGTGTGTGTGCCTGCACTCTGTACTATACTATTAAGAAGCTGTTTCAAGTTTTTTTTTTTCCCCCTTCAAAACTGTGCGAGCGCACGCGTGCACACACACGCACATGCACACGCACACACATGCAAACGTGACCGTCCACAACTAAGACTTCCAACTGAATCCTGCCACAAATGTGGATAATTACAGTGCAGAGTTGGGGAGCCGTCCTTTTTGAACTCGAATACTGAACTTGAAGTCTTGCACGATGACGTTGGCAACACTCAAGGAATTCAGGCATATCTCGGCAAATATCTTATATTCTTAATATTCTCTCTCTTTCTCTCTCCTCCAGGTGGTTCCTCTATCGGGCAGTCTCAACGGGGAGCTCCTCATGTCTTCTGGCCTCAGCGGCACCCCCGGCGTCTCGGACCTGCCGCTGCCCCAGAAGCCCCTGGCGCGCGCCAGCATGTCGGTGGCGCCGGCGGACTACGCAGAGCGCCCCGAGGTGATGTTGCGGCGGGAGCCGAGCTCCTCCACCCTGCCCCCGAAGACCGAGGTGCCCCTCCATCTCTTCAGCACCACCAACCAGCAGCACAAGCCGGTCGGGGTGCAGCAGCAGATCCCCACCAAGCTGGCGGCCTTCAGCAGCGGCAAAGGGAAAGGAGGCAAAAGCCTCAAAGCTACGCAGCGCACTGACAGCACGGGTGAGTTATGTTCCATTTCGCACACCGAAGTAGCAGGATGGGAGAGGTTGGAATCCATTAACTCCCTCGGCTGAGTGCGAAGGTTTTAGAAAAATGTTTACTGAAAGCATTTGCCTACAGTGTGGTACATGCCCACTAATACAAATGTCCAAAGTATTGGACATGCACAACAGGGTTGTTCCTCTTTCTTACTCTTGTGATGTATGTCGGTGTTGAAATAGGCTTTTCTTCCTCTCTGCCATTGTTATACAAGCCATGTTGGAACTTGAAGTGATTGGCATAATTTAAGTGGCTCCTTAGGGTCACATTAGCTGGCAAAATTCACTTCTGGCACACTTTACCAATATTCCCAAATTTTACATTTACATTGCCTTCTTTCTTTATTTGCATATCAATCTCCCCTCTCCTCCTCCTCCTCCTTCTTCTTATTCTTCTTCTCCTCAGCCTCAGTGGATATGAAACAAATGTTGCCACTGAAGCTGTCCGCTCGGGAAGAAAATGCCCTCAAGGCCAAGCGCTCCATCAGCCCCCATCAGCAGCTCTCTGTGTCATCCCTGCATCACCACTCAGGTAGTTATTTATACCCACTATCTATGAGCACGCACGCACGCGCACACACACACATTCAATACACGCCCTCCTTCACTCCAGTAGGACAAACCCAAGCACAATCCTGTCTGCTCTCTTTGCCTACTGCATTATTGAACTTCTTTTTTCTCACAGACACAAAAAAATGAGACGCACACATTCTCCACCTGGGCAAAGCCGACCCCACCCGCCCACGTTCCTCTCTAAGGCTGCGTTCATGCCCAGCCTCACCCTGTGTAAACACCTATCAATTTCACATGCTTCGCAGGGATTAATGGCAGGCTACAAAGCAGACACTGGCATTTTAACACTTTAATCCTGTGCCCTCCCAATTACCACTGACAAAGAAAACACAGACAGGATTGTGTGTGATGCATTACAGTTAGGATGAGTAAGCCCAGATATAATAAATGGGTACAACTGTCTAATCTGCTGGTTGTTTTTAGATTATTTCCGGTGTAATCCCTTGCTCTGTAATCCCCTTTACACACTTTGTCTGTTACAGATCCACTCAGTCCTCCGGACGTTGCTGGACCCGACGGCACAATTGCCCCCACCATCGGCGCCTCCCACCCTTCGAACGCTCAGAAGCCTCCCATGCCTCCTGCACAGCCCCATCCTCCGCCTCCCACCATGGCTCCCCACGCACAGAGCACTGGAGCTCTGCACTTCCAGTCCAATGTGCAGCCACAGGGCCCCCAGGCCCATGTCCAGGTAAATCACGGTCCCACCCACACCATGTCGCCACCGTACAAGAACCCCACCGAAGACCTCAATAAGGAGGATGTCATCTTTTTCTAAATTTCAATCGGATGCCCTGAGACCAAGCACTGTTAAAAAAGAAACCAGAAAAAAAAAATAATAATATGGGTTAATTACTGACCCCCCCCCCCTTTTGCAGAGAACAAAGCCTCAGGGCTACAGTGGCTCACATTGAAAGAAAAATGATCAGAACATTTTAATCAAAGAAAGAGGACTTGCTTTTAAAGTGTTTTTTTTTGTTTTTTTTATTTAATTTTTTACTTGGTTTTCTTTCGCTTTACGACAAGTGTGAATATGGAACCTTTGGCAAACTAAAGGCTTCTTGTAACACAGCTGAATAGGTTCAAGTGAATACATTACAATCCAAAGACATGACCCACAAGAGAAGAAGGTAAATTTGACTAAAAGAAACGATGTGAACAGAAAACTGCAGGGTGGATTTCAGGAGACTCTGGTTAGGCTTAATGTTAAAATATATAAGGTGCAGTGATTGGAGCCCTGTCTCCAACCATCTGCCTCTACTGGACCTGGAACCACTAGAAATGATTCAGCAGGAACTCGGATGAACACATGAAAACTTTCCACGTGACTTCATTTGCACAGTGTAAATACTCCATTCCAGAGCAATGAATGAACTTTTGTAGAAAAAACAAAGTGCATTGTTTGCTTGTAAAGTTGTGAGGGTTTAATTTAGTTGTAACTTGTTCTCCTAAATCATGCTTACTGTAGAGGGTTAACTTTGTTGTGTTTTTTTTTGTTTTTTTGTTTTTTTTCAGCGCATGTAGCGTGAGACAGGGATGCCTTTCTTAGATCTTTTTTTAGAATGTATTTATAAAATACCATTCCTTTATTCTGTTGCTGTGGATCTTTTCCCAAATACAAGAAATCGTTAATGATCTGTAATTTAATATAGCACCGACGGTATTTCAATAGTATTTTCACGAGAAGTTACAGTAAACATGGCTTTGGTTCGGCTCTTTTAATTAAATATGAATTCTCTCAACAGAAGCCAAGAAGGAGGTATGTAAACCTTAGTATGTACTTAACTTTAGGCCTCGACTGTTACATGTCATACAAAGTGTCCCTTTAAGCAAATAATCTTTCACAAAACCTATTTGTGCTGTAGTCCCCCATACATTTCGTGACATGTCAGTGGTTTTAAGGGTCAACATGACTTTAAACTGGAGACAACTTTTAATTTGTTGATAGAGAGGGAAAAAAAGTCCACAATTTTGCACTAGTTGCTCGGGGACAGTACACATTATATGTAAATGGCTAAGATTATATAGAAAAATCTGATCATAACAAAAATCCTTATTTTGAATAATTGAGCACAGGGTTAACACAAGTACACACCTGTCAGTTGAATGTTTCCCTAAATTATACACACACAATTTATTGTAGTAAGAAAAACCCCTTAAGGCGTCTTAAACACATAAAAGTGGCATCTGTGTACGTGTACAGTCTTCTTAGAATCACGGGACAAGCATAAATAGAGTTTACCCATTTCCTTGTTCATTCCTCTTGAGTTCTTATATTTTCCTTAAATTTCCGTTTTTTTTGTTTGTTTGTTTTTTTTTTGTTTCCGTGAGACTCAATTTGCTGCCTTGACGGTTAAATTGTCAGTGGTGGTTAATTTTCCCTGGGCTCGTTTGTCTTTGGGTTAAATACGAGGATTGTCAGATTTAATTGAGGCCCCCTCGGGTTCGATTGACGGTGTGTTTTACTGATGGCTGATGTCATTTCATTCACCGGCTCTTAAATGTTCTGTGCCTGACGCAAATGCGGTTCCCTGTACGTACGTGGGATCCCTGTAAATCCTGAAGTAGTTGGCACATTATTGTGTTCTGTGTCTCCGGAGGGGAAAATATCCGAAGCGCTTTGTCTTTGTCGAAATAGGTCTGTCTCTGAAGGTGTGATCACTACCGGGAGTCTGAGCAAGTGTTGCGTTGATGTATATTATGTATATTGTTGTACATATTTTCCCTGATTCTTCGGCTCCTTCTACACATTGTTGTGCTAGAAAATGGATATTTTACATGAATCAAGATGCAAAAGTCGCTTGTGTATATGTGTGTATACACTTTAAATGTGCACATGGCTATGTGTGTACAATGCGGTATGCCTTGCTCTGATTAACTCGTGGCAGTTTAATGAAGCAACAATCCGTCATTGCCGTTGTGCAAATCTACAAAAATTTGAAAGTGTGTACGTTGAATCTCCTGCTGTGTGTCGATGTTGTCGCTTTGAGGTGGAGGTGCGCCGTCTGTATTTGTCCCGCGATTCATCGGTGATCTTTGACCAAGGGTATGTAGCGGTCATAAAAAAAAAAAAAAAAAAGAGAAAGAAGAAAGAAAGAAAACATGTGCTGTTTCAGTTTGTTAAACCAAAGAGGCGTTGGGCTGACTGCGTTTCTCTCTGTGCTCGTGCATGAAGGATAAACGACACTGTGCCGGTTGTGTGGTCGTCCACAAAGTGTTATTACTTGTAAAAACATCCTCTAGGGAGTGTCCATAACAAGTGTGTTTACAGCACAGTGCAGTCCACTTCATATCCTGCTCCGAGTCTTATCTTTTGGATTTCCTGTTTGTCCTGCAGCCTCATACCCGGATCACAAAAGTCCCTTTATAAACAGGTGAACATAAACAAACAATAAACTCAACAATGCACATTGCTGGAGAACCAGTGCCCTGGTTTAGAGCAGCACGTCCTCACTAGATTTAAATGTTCTCTTGCATGATCCATCTATGAGCTCACCTAACGCTGTTAACGGGCTGTTAATGTGCATGTGGACATTTTGGTGGTTTTCTGTGGGTGGAGCCCTATAAAATAGAAAGTATTTCCAGATTTTGAGAAAACAATCCCAAACAAGTTCCACTTACTTGCATTTTGTTTCCCCCAGGGCTTAAAAATGAAAATCCCAGCATGAGCGAGATCTAAAATGTGCTTTCCGTAATATTTTCACAGTTTATAGCTCGATTGTCATGACAACGGATTAAAGTTCCTTCATGGATGAATTCAAATGATTATGATTGAAAGCTCTTCAATCAGTCGGTCGATCTTGATTTTGGATTGTTTTGTAAAACCACCGTTTCAAAGTTCAAGAGTTAACTTTCGTTTCCAGGTCTGTCCATTTTCTTGTAGTGGGGATGTTGTATGAGAGATGTTAGACAACAGTAAAACTGGCGTAAGCGCCCTTTAGTTCTGCTCCAGGTAAGAAACCTTCAACTGTGGATTATAATGGGCCTTGTTGGTGCTGCTGTTTGGTTCAACTCAAGTCTTAAATGTTTTAAATGTTTTTTTTCTGTACTGAACTTTTTATTTTTATTTCTGTTTAAAACTTTGAAGCCAGTCAGTCACATCACTGTGTGTGTGTTTGTGTGCGTGCGCGTGTGTGTGTATGCCCGGTCCGCCAAAAACACAGCAGAAACATTTCAAACCTAATTCTTTAATTATGTTTATATGCTCGCACTCCCATATACACACACACACACACAGACACACATATTGGACCTGTAATGTGTAAATAATCATGATCGTGTTTTATTTCCTCAGCCAATTTTACACTAGTCACTTTGGATAGTAGCATACTTGAAGAGGAAAATGAATGTTTATAATGCTTATTATTATTATTATTATTACTGTTTGTGAACTGAGCTGTCTAATGACCTTTGTAGCACACGGCATTGATTTTTGTACTGTTTTATTTTATTCACTGCGAGACGTTAGAAGGACCTGTGGACACAAAGTGCTGCCTTTAGAGAGTTTAGTAATAAAAAAAACCCTGAAATTATTTTTACTCTTGTTTTCATTGTGTTTTGAGTTTTTTTTGTTTGTTTTGTTTTATTTACAGTGTAGCGAAAAGGTAAGCGTGCAATGAGCGATTTGAATTTTACTCACAAGGACTTGTTGCCTTTTTTTTGTTTCCCCCTCGAGACTGCAACATTTAATTCTGCCTCAATGTTTAGAAATTCTACTCGCTGCTCGGCAAAATAATCCTGACCACCCAATTAGATTGCATCGTTCCAACGTTTCTTGAAGGAGCAGTGTTATTGACCCTGTGCTTAGACGACCTAATTACGGCCTTTTATTGTATTTTACGGCAAAGCTCTATTTTCAGGTGCTGTGGTTGTGGCTGTTGAATCCCTGTGCAGTGCTCGCTGACAGCAGGACTGCCGGCTCCTTCGTTATTGTCACCCCGGCTGGGAAGACGCTGCAGTAGTGGCCGTCTTTTTTTTTTTTTGTCTGCTGCCATTAGTGGCTTTCCCTCTGTCTCCTCTCAACAATTATTTTTCCAGGCTGCTTCCCCTGTGGAGGGAAGCTGCGTTTGTCTCCCGTCTTTGTTATTGTCTCGCTCCTTCCATTGCACGTCTCATTCAGTCCTTTCAATCCGACTCGACCGTCCGTTGTTGTTGTTGTTGTTGTTTTTATGGTGATGCAGTTTGCAGGAAGTCAGGAGCCTGGCCTGTTAGTTATTCTGTGACGGAGGTTCCTCCGACCACAGACTTAAACAAATAGATGCTCCTCAGAGGGGGACGTGCAGACGGTCCTCCCTGCAGGCTCCTAAAAACACTGAGACCAATCTCTGTTTGATAGACTCCCACTCGGTTGGCTCATATTTGTTTTGCTTCTCCCACGCAGATTTAACAGCTTCCTTGTGCTTTGGCACCACGCAGGAGCACAGTTTGACTCCTCAGTGTCCCCAGAATTCAGATTCACCGCTTCTAGGCCTTTTTAGCCCGTGACCCTTGTCAATGTTTACACGCTTCTTATCGGAGGTTCAAACCAGACCGATTCCTCTGCAACCTCCAGTGTGCTATTTTTGCATGTGATGTTTGGGAAGGAATGTGCCTGTTGGCGTGCTTATCTAAGCACCGCTGTTAAGTTGCCCCTGGCCGACACAAAGATCCTTTAGTTGAAAAGACACAAAGCGCTCCCTATCTGTCCTCTTTGCCAACACCCGAGGTGATTACAGAAAGATAGCCGACGGTAAAACGCCTCTCTCGGCCAAGGCTGCTTCAAACTCGGCTTACTTAACCTCCTTGGCACACTCTGGTTTATACCCCAGAGGAGAACTCTGTCCAAGATAAGGCATTTCTTTTCTTTTTTTTTCTTTTTTTCTTTTTACCTTTGTTAACCTCTATCAGCGATCGATACCAGAGAAACCAGAAGGCTGCGGCCTGCCAAAAGTCGGTCTGTTTACGTCCGTGTACGTCTCCTTGGGCACTAGATATTTTCTCAAAGGGTTGCAATGTCTAATTTGTAAACTCTGGGTGATTTCATGCTGTCTGGCTGAAAGTTGTGCTTTGGATGAATGCGAGTCATTGTTCACCCACCTGCTGAACTGATCTCCTATCTCGCATCAACAAAAGAAGCCACTGTGCAGGCGGGCGGGGGGCGGGCAACGGTGAGAAGGCCTCCGCAGAGAAAGGTCACGGCAGGTAAAAAATCAGATCAGGTGTACGGCCATTGTTCCGACAGGAGAGACACCTCCAGCGGGTTGAAAGGTGGGGCGGGGGGGGATTATAAAGGAAGTGTGCTCTGCGCTGACTCACCCTTTGTGTTCAAAGTATTTGCGTTTCGCCGTCAGCTCCGGCCAGGTGACTGACCGGTCAGTCCGGTTTTATTCCCATGAGCTCCGGTGTGCTGAATACACTGCATCAGTGCAGTGCTGTATGGCACCATTGTTCCAAAAAGGAGCCGAAAAAAAAACATTCTCACTGAATTTCACTGAGATACATTTCTGCTCAATCACAGAAAATGTTTAAGAAATAGTTTGACCTTTTGGGAATTATGCTTATTTGCTTTCCTGTGAAGACTTCGTTTACTCGTACGGGCTCACGTTGTGGTCAAGGAGACTTGTAAAAATCTATATTTAAAAAATGTATTCTGAAGTTTGCGTTGGTAAAGCAATCCTTTCTAAACCAGGTGAAAGGTTCAAGCTTGTATGTGCAAAGATAGAATTGGGATTTGTTGGAAAATAATATACTTTTTTTCCCCCCCACATCTGTGTAAAGTTACAAAGCGGAAAGCTGTGCCTAAACTTCCAACCTTGTGTGTGAGATACTGAAGTTTTTGAATTCTGACTTTGTTTTTATGCCTGAATCTGAGGAGAGGGCAGGCGGCTATGTTATCTTGCCACGGGCCCGAAAAGATGAAGGGGATTTAAAGGCCCTGGTCCACAGCTTTGAGCATTTTTCCATCTGCGTTTCAGGATCCTCAATTGTTCAGGCCTGACGCAGGGTGGGAGGTCTCTGTGGCATTTTCAAAGAAGTAGAAAGAACTTCCCTAATACACACAGACGCGCACAAAAACACATTCGCACATACGTCCTCTCTCTCTCTCACACACACACACACACGCACACATTTCTGGTACCCTAAAGTCGAATAGCAGTGGTGCCAAGACAAATAGCCTACTGGCAAGCTCTCGTGGAAAACCCTCTTCCAGACCCAATGTGAACATGTGGGCAGTTTAATGTGCAAGGTTTCTTCCTGGAATGACCCAAAAGGGGCTTTGTGCAAAGTTTCCTTGCCATTATCAGAGATGTTTCTGAAAGTTTGGGCCAATCACCGGGGGGAATATGTGCACTGCTTTCAGGGAAAAATGGCAATGCAAGATGGAAAAGCTGCTCCAATACATGGATAAGTAGAGTTAAAGGGGGGGGTCAATGGACCCTCTGAGCAGCCATTAAATCCAGATAGGGATGTGAAATGAATTTAAAGTGAGTTAAAAGGGAGCTGTAGGCTCTCGCTAGAGCAAAGGCACTTTTGTTGATGGTACACTTAAACCTCTCTTTATTATCCCGAGGAGTACTCGGTCAGGATTTTGTTGTCCCTTTCGAAGAATGCGGCCCGTGGTGGTGGACGACCCTTTCAGCCTCTACAAAAGAGAGGGTAAGTTGCTATTTTGGCCTAAATACCGTGGCTTTGTGCGATACCGTACACCTGTGTGATTTGTTGTTTTCCTTTCAGTGCGTCCCTTGATCATTTTTATTTTTTTTCTTCTTTTTTTTTATTTTTTTTATATGTGACCTTTGCCGATGAAGGAGGGCTCGACAGGCCGTGAAAGCGGAGCCTCACACAAAGACGGACAAACCGGGGGTGAGTGTAAAGCGCGCGCGGCTCCCTCGGCACTTCCTTCTTTTATCTCGGCGGAGTGGAGCGCAGCGGAGCTCATAACAAGTGTAGCGCCGCTCTACAGGGGAGATCTAAACACAGCCTCTCTGATTTAGGAGCTGGAACGGAGCAGTCGCCAGCCTCCCACCAGTGCTGGCAGGGCCCGGGTGGCTGTCAGGCCGCTGTTGATGGGTGGAGGAGGAGGAGCAGCAGGAGGGGGGAGCGGAGGGAGGTAGACCCTGCCAAAAGACCAAAAGGCCACTTACTGCTGGGACACTGAACACCACAATAAGGCCGAGCTCGGTGAGCCAGTTGAAAGCGTTGCTATGTCCCTGTGTATTGCACATTCCCTCCCTATCGCACATTGCGTTGATTTAATGTAAAGAAAATAAAAAAATGTTGTGCCAGACACATAACTGCCATTGTATTAGGTCCCCAAGGAATGTAAGTGAGCAATATGTGTATATATTATGTTTCTGGATCACACAAAGGCTGAAGGGATGGTGTATGTTCAGGCAACTTAAGCATTTGAGGGTTGAGGGTTGGGAGGGGATTGTGGTTTCCTCTTAAATATTAATAAAGTAAACATGTTGCTTCTCATGCCTTCACTCAGGGTTTACTTTATCAATATTTAAAGGCCTCCCATCTTTATCCGACCATAACCCGTTGAGTGCCTGGAGGTGACTGTGAAAATGTTTATATCGCGGATCTTTCACGGCGGGAAAGTCGCACACCAATATATTGTACGTCTGAATTGATGCTAAGGCTACCCCCGAATAATATACTCATCCATAGCAAAGAATCCAATTTAGTTCGTATTGACATTGGCATGTTAATTAATTCATGAGACGCAAGACTTGACCCAAATATAGAAATAACCGCAAACTGAAACTATCACAAAAAAAAAAAAAGGTAGCGTATCATGTGACGTCCTTCTGAATTAAATTGTAATGGAGTAGCAGCGGACGCAAAGAAATGGGCGTGCGTGCACATGCACAGCATACTGTAAATAGACGCACTCGACACTTCTTTTTTTTTTTTTTTACCCGTTGGCCTTATTAGAGTCCATTAACATGTCAAAGATTCTTGGCACAGTGTTGGAGTGCATTATGTGGGATAATATCATAATGCCACACAAGCTCCAACGAAAGCTCTGTCATCTACTGTAACTCGCTCAAGAACCTGTTCCTCAACAAACAAAGGAGGACTGTACTGTGCAACAAATTCAACACAAATATCTTTGTGCCTCGTTTTCATCTCCTCCCCTGACAGTTTATATATATATATATATATATATATCAGTTATCCCTCCTCCTCGCTCTGTCTCTCTGTTTGTCTTTTAATTATCTTTTCCTTGGCTTTCTGGGAAATGGCTTCTGCCAGCCAATCAGCGCACATTGGTCCGTCCTTTGTCTTCTTTCAAAATAACAAGCTCCACTTCGGTTTTAGTCCTGAACAATGCACCCTGCAAATGTTTTTTAATTTTTTTCTTGAATTCTGCCTAATCATAAATCATTTAGTGTTTTGCTCTTAGTTGCATGGATTGGCTGTGACCCACCTCCGCTGATCTCATTCTCCCGTTTATCAAAAGCAGAGCGCTAGTGCTCTGGGGGGGAGTCTGAGGAATCTGAAATGAGATGCTGGTCATGGTGCAGCCCACATGGCACCGTCTCCACCTTCGATCAGAGCAACGCTCGCTCGCCTGACTCTATGGGGGGGGGGGCGTGTTTGTGTGGGCGTGCGCGCGCGTTAATACAGCATGCGTTTGCTTCATTAGTTTCGTATAAGCCCCCGTGCTCTGGCCTGAATGAGGAGGGAGGATGACACACGTCAGCCCCAGACAGAGACAGATGCCGCCGACATGTCCGAGGATCTCTCTATTGTCCTATTCATCCTCGGTGTCGCATCCCCATCCAAAGTGGTCAGTCAGGCACGGTGCAGCAGAAGGGGTCACCTCGCACGCACGCGCGCACGCACGTGCTGTTGGCCTTATTCATAATTCTGTTTGGTCTGTCTTTCTCGATGTGTGTCAATGTGTGTGCGTCAATGTGTGTTCGCGTGTGCGCTCCAGAAGGCAGGTTTACATCTGCCTCGCTCCGGCTCAGAGGCCTCATTGTCAGGCTGTGGATGATGGTTTTTTTGAAGTTTTTTTTCTCCACACGTTGAGAAAACAACCAGAGGCAAGGGCCTTTGTGTGCATGTGTGCGTCAAACGTCAAGCCTCAGGCAACATATGATGCCCTTTCAACCTATAGCACCCCACCCCCTCCCCGAACCTCGCCCCAACCCAACTGGGAATTCCTCTCTGCAGTCTGTTTTATTAATGAGAGACAGAGGAAGTGGAAATTAAATGAATGAGAATCCCAGTGCCTACAAAGACACAAAGGGGCGTTGCTGCTGTGCGTTTGCGACACTGTAGTGGAGAAACGTGTGCTTTTTTTGGGTGGGGGGCCCACATGAATCGAGGTATGCCGGCCTTGCGTGGAATGTCCGCTGGCTCGTCTCGTCGGTGGCCACAGCCACTGCGCGTCGGCCACGGTCAGTGGACGGAGCCTTTGTGCGCTTCTCCTGTGAATGAAACTGTCCTTGTGTTGACTTTGTGACGTGATGGGAGATGACGGGGAATTCTTGGACAAAGTGCATATTTCAGATGGCCCTGAGGCATCTAAAAAATGACAGACACGCATCTGCTGGGAGATGGGCCGCGGTGGAAGGGCTCGGATTCTTGCTCAAGTAAAAGCACCAGAGCAACGCTGTGAAAATACTCCCATCACCAGTGCAAGTCCTGCATCCATAAAGGTGCCTATTACACTTGTAACGCACTCGGCACAGTGAAGTATCGTGAAAGAGACGTAGAAGAGCGTGTGGCAGAAAAGGAAAGTACTGACTGTGGGTTTGTTTCGGCTGCAGCTCTGAATTTGAATGTGCAGGCGAAGGGCAGTACAAATGCCTGAATGTGCGTTTGCATGTTTGAGCCTGATTGTGAGTGCAAGGAAGCAAACACTCCGAACTGAGCTCATCAAAGGCCTGAATGCTGAACAATCAACTCCCTGACTGTCCCGTCTATTGTGCGTCTGCCAGAACCAGAAAGTTCCTCTCCTCTCCTCTCCTCTCCTCTCCTCTCCTCTCCTCTCCTCTCCTCTCCTCTCCTCTCCTCTCGCCTTTGTCCCCCTGTAATTTACTGGGTAATTATTCCATTGTGTAAACAGCTATTACTGTGGCCGAATTCTGGCAAGTCTGAAAGCGCTTTCCTGTCACAAAGCTCACGTCAGTCTCTTTCTCTCTCTCTCTCTCTCTCTCTCTCTCTCTCTCTCTCTCCCCACGGGTCCTCGCTGCACAGTCATTCCGAAACAGAAAAGGTGAAATGAATCTGGCGGGGAGAAAGAGAGACTCCTGTGTTGTTGGAACAAGTCTGCAGAAAACAGGTTGGAGACTTCTCGAATCCACGTGAGCTGCAATTTCACACCGCTGCATCCAGTCATACTGGAAACGCACTGCTTTGATGAGGCCCCTTGTAATAATAGAGCTGAGATTTGAGAGGGATTTTTCACACCCGAGGAGATAATTAACTCGCGTGTACCTATTCATTATCTGCTTGGCTGTATTTTTTTATTTTACTGTGTGGATTTTTTGGCGTGACATGGCCATATCATGTCTCAAATTTAAGGTCTTGGCATCAACTTCTATGACTGTGCTAATGAAACCTAGTCATTAGGCATTTGTAAAAACAGACTTAATGGAGGAACGGTTGTATTAAATTACTTCAGAGAGCGTTCAGGCGCACTCAACACATAAAATGAACACTGAGCGTAGAAGAAATCGGCAATAGCATCACAATGAATACATCGTATCTCTAGTTTGATAAACCGAAGGATTTGGATTAAATTACTTGCATCTCATGAGATAAATTAACCTTTTTTTTTTTAAATATAATAAAACTGGTCTATCTGAAAAATGACTTTTCACATGCCTGGAAAAACAAGAAGTTTATAAGGTGTATATTTCTCACAGAGGATTCTTGACATTTGATCACATCGAACAGATTTTGATATGTAAGTGAAATCTGTTTAAAAAAAAAACAAACAAACAAAAAAAAAAAACGTAATGGTTCATGATATGTTTTTATTGTTAGGATTCCTGCACCAGATAATAGTGTTAAAATAATGTTAAGTTCACACACATAGTGTGAACTTAACACTACTGGTTGAGGATTTGTTTTCAGCTAAGACAGTGTATTATACTTAAAACCTCTGTGGAAATATGGAACATAATACAGCAGGTCAACATAACAGTATCTCACATTGTCACTCTGTTATGAGAGAATTAGGCTGTGCACAGCTCAGGTGGGAAATATATGGTTGCGGATTTAATATGGGAGTTTAAGGTCCTTCTCTCTCTCTTCTTGGTGTTAAGCTGACCTGTCGAGCCCTGGGTTCCCCTGACACACGCACGCACACACGCACACGCACACGCACCATCAGCTCAGACTGTAGAGAGGAGACAACCCATGCTTTCGCTCCAGTGGTTAGACTGTCTGACTGTCTGTCTGTCTGTCTCACACTCTGTTTACTCCTCATTCGCTTACCCAGTCAGCACTGAAACCTCAGAGCCGCTGCCAGCAGAGATGCCCACAGCCAAGAGGGGACTGGGGGGGGGGGTTAGCGAGACGGACAAAAAGATGCCCAGACACATTTAGCTCCACCACCAACATAGACGGCGGGGGAGAGAGAACGGGGCACGAAATTGTTCAGTAATTATTAATTGCCGGAGACTGGGACGTGCTTGTGGTGTCTGAGTGCGTTCGTAGTCTCCCCGCCAGAAAAAAGAACAATGAAACTTAATTTGAAAGTGAGACGCAGAAGAGACGAACAATATTGGAGGGGAAGAAGGATGTTTGCTCGCTGAGATTTACAACCAGGGAGGCTTATGTAGGAGGGAAGGAGGGAAGTCTCCTCTCAGCCAAGTTTTTGGAGATGTTGTTCTGGTATTTCAGTTTAAAAATATTCTTCAACTTTCTCGTCACTGACACTGACACAAGATAAACGGCTCATTTTTTTTGTACCTGCTTGTCTTATATCTTCCTAATGCTGACTTGGGAAAGCAAACATGGCTTTAGGATGAACACATTCTTTTCTCCTCTAATTGTTTTGTTGGTACAGTTAAGTAAACAAAGACAATAATGTTATTAGATTTCACTGACTTCATTTCTATTGCTGTGATTTCAGGTTTTTTTTGCTGACTTGTCAGATCTGATCCGACTTGGCCCGAGGGTGAATATTGATCCGCACGTCCACCGTGGGGCTTTATTTGAGGCGACCTGCTGGGCCACGCTCGGCCCCGCTGAGTGAGGTAAGAGAAGGTCGTTTCTGGCCTCAACAAAGCGCCTTTGTCTTTGTCTGAGGCAGGCGGAGGCCCCAGCTGGGGGTCTCAGGCCAGCAGACACACGCCGATATTTGGGTGGAGTGGCTGGGTGCAACGTCCTTGTCCGTTCCACCTCAATGCCTCTTTTCTTGTGGCTTAACAAGAGGCTGTAACTGCTCAACCCCCCCCCCCCCCCCCCCCCCAAAGAATTGAGTAAAAAGGGAAAAAGTATAGTATGGTGTCCATGTCAATAAATGTCAAAAATGCGGAAAAAAAAAACATCAAAATGTGTAAAAAGTGAAAACCGTCGTGGTATAATATGTTGTCCAAAAGTTGACCAAAAACATAGGATAGCATGTCGGCCAATTATGTCAAAAAGTGTCAAACACACACACACACACACACACACACACACACACACACACACACACACACACACACACACACACACACACACACACACACACACACACACATGCATATTGGGGCGGAAATTCATGTGTACGCGTAAAACACACACAGACCCGCACAGAGGTCCCTCATACCCCTCAGTCCATGGTCCGGATTGTCGGTTTGTCCTCCTCCTTTTATTCTCCTCCCTCCACTTTCTTTTGATTTCGTTTTCCGCAGCCTCTGAGCTCCTTTGTCTCCAGCCGACTTTCAAATGTCTATTTATTCACCGTCGTGTAATTGTGTCGTCGGCGAGTTCCGTTTGAAATTGCTCGCTTTGCACATTTTGCATTACAATAGCAGCCATTGTCCGGCTCCGCTCATTCCCGCTTTCCAGTGCCAGGTCTCCTTTTCAGAGAGGAGCGTTTCATCTTTTTTTATGCATGTCTGCATTGTATTTAAAAAATCAAAAAAAAATCCATAAATTAAGCTTTGATGAATCCGCGTAGCACATCCGCATGCTTGACTGGACACAGCCTGTTACAGGCATGATGTCATCGCCGCAGAGGGGCATCTCTTGTTGACGTCCAATTAGCGGAGTGCTTTGAAGTTGTTGAGGGTGGCGTTGGAGGAATTGAACAATACTTTTGCATTATGTCACTCAAGTGTTTGTTTCATGGCGCCGCCCCCAAAGCATGTATGCAATCGGTTGCACAAATGAGGAAAGTTGTCAATAGATGGGACACATTTTGCCTGGGACCTCTCGATGTGTTCCCAAATGTTGGCGGTGTTAAAATTCCACACAGCCATTTGGAACTGGCCGATTGAACTTGATCGGGCAGTAAAGCAGCCCCCCCCCCCCCCCCAGTCTCGAAAGCCACCCCCCCCCCCCCCCGAGTCTCGGGGGCGACAATGATCTCGGTTGTGAGATTGGGTAGCCTTGCACACGTGCAGCCGTCGTCCATTTACCATTTCCAAGGGCTAGGACAGATTTCAAACATCCGCCGGCGTTTGAACGATCCGTCGCCACGTCCTCTGTGGGACAGATGTTCTGGGGGGGTGAAAAAAAAACAACCCCCGAGACGGCAGTTTGCTTTGCAATAAACAGCGGAAGAATTTGAGCATATGCGTAGCGCAGAAATCCAAAGATCATCAAGCGCCGTCTGATTTCAGGGGACGCTGGTTGATTGTTTAGACAACACAGGGATGAGGGCTCAGGGACTAAGACGCCACAATCATCTTCAAACCTGCAGGCGGCCACGTCCCTTCATCCGAGTGTGGGTACATTCCTGCCTCCCTTCTCCTCCCTGCCACTCTGCACAAAAACGTGCCAACCCCAAATCTTCCCACCCCACGCCCAGTCTGGACTGCGAGCCGCTGGGTTTTTTTAGGCGTCAGAATGCGCGTGCACATCTTAACGCGATGAGTGCCAGGACAGGAGCGGCTCGCACCTCACATACCAGAACGTGTGTCAGGGCTGCGAGAAATAAGATTATAGAGTGGCATGGGCAAAACAGGAGGAAGGAGCCGGGTGTTTCTGGCAAACACCAAAAAGACGGCTCCCTAACCCGCATTTGGAAACTATTCGAGGCACGTCAAGAGTACCTGTGTGATTATACGGCTGACACAGCTGCCGAATTCCGGACGCTCCCCGGAAAACAGTGGGCAAACAACGGAGTATTTTTTTCTCCAACAAGATGACATTTATTGGCTAGCTATGAGCGGCAGAACTCAACAGATGGTGTTTCAGCAATAGCTTCACATACCAGTAGATTTGATGTTTTGGAAATATGCACAACAAAAACGATATTATTTTAAAGTAACTCCAAACTTTAAAATATTATCTAAATATTATCCAAAAAGCTTTGATTATTCACACTAACCAATCTGGGTGAAGACAAAGATAATAAAAAAAAAAATGAAGGCCCCAGAGGCTACACACCAGCCACTTCCATTAAAGATACTTGAATATTATAGCTAAGAAGGCAACTACTTTGGAAACACCTAGCTTTCCTTATTTATATCCAAAACACCACTAAGTTGAGCTTTTTCTGGTTTTGGCAATATTCAGGTTTGAAACATGGCCACTGCTATTAAGTGTAATCACACAGTTTCAGAATGGATTCTACAATGAGAGAGCTCTGTAAAAATGTTTATCGCCAAACGGGAACATTCAGGGGGGAAAAAAAAAAGTCGAGGCAGATATCGGTACAAACTATACATAACCCTGAGACGCAAAATCACACAGTCATAGTTTGAAATAACATCTCGAAACACACACACACAAGTGTATCCTTCAGTCATAACGGGCCAAACTTTTTCTTGTGAGCTTGTATTTTTAAGTCAAGAGGAGGACGATGCAAATTTAGCTCGCCAAAATTGAGGGAAGCCCAAGTCCAGCGTCTAAAAATACACACGGGAAGATAGTTTCTGTGCACAAAATCATACACTTCCCCCTGAAGTCCTCTCTCGCTCCCCGTCGGCCTGGCAAAGCAAAGGTCTAATTCAGCCGTGACAGCAGTGTGAATAAATTACACCTGAGCGGAGGCCCAGTGTCAGGAGAGGAAAAGAGTCTCATAAAACTGCGGCCGACCGTTTTTTTTTTTTTTTTTTAGTTCACTGCAACACAGTTTGTCAGTGAGGGACGCAGAGTGCGTCAAACTGATCTACGGACAGATAATACAGCTGCGGCGATGGAGCCAGTGGGCTGAACAGTCTGTAGTATTTGACCCATGCGGTGGGAAGAGAAAACGGTGAGAAACCTTCCGCCCATGCCCCGAGAACACTTCTATAGAGTCGGTGCGTTTCCTGTACGCGGCGACGAGTCCAGCTCAGGCGAGGTGGCGGGGGGGGGGGGGCTACGTGGGAAAGTTACACACGGACGACGAGCAAACAGATCAGGTGGAGAGAGGCCGCAGACTCTCGGTCTCTGGGCCGTTTCCAAGGCTCAGGCCTCTGCGAGATGGAGATAATGCGAGTCAGGCTGGATGGAGCTCCCACACGACCCTCCTCCTCCTCCTCCTCGTCCTCCTCCTCTCTGCAGACAGCAAAGCGAGACCACATACCAGAAACCACGGCCGATCTGAGTAGAGAGAGAGAGAGAGATTAATGTTTCGGTCCTGTGAAGCCGGAGGCGCTGCCGTTGTATGAGGAGCCACCACATGACCAGAGGGGAGGCCGGGACATTCTCGGGGAGGAATGCCGGGCAACACGTCCGCTTAATCGAAAATTGACATTTTTAATGCCGGCTTACCCACCCAGCGTTAATAATGCCCCAGGACTGGTGTTATTTAACCAAAGTCCTCCTGGCATGTGGGATTAAACTGCTCCGGCCATTCATGTCTCTCGGGTAATAAATATCTGAGGGGTTGGCAGTGGGAACCGGCTCGGTAACCTTAAGTTTCTCTGAGCTCAGATGAAACGGGTACTCCAACACCACCTACTTATGTGCTTTATCTGGATATAATGTATACAGTAGGAGACATTCTTAGGGTTCCGATTTTTTTTTTTTTTTTTTTTTTAATAACTCCACAAGTTAAGCTCCTCCACAAGCTGACCGCCATGAGATTTCTGGAATCTCTCATCTCGCCGGCTCCCTCTGCAACCTCGGATACTTGAGCGTCTAAAGTGTTCCTCCCCTGCTGTCACGGAGGAATGTTCCACTCGCATATCCGAGGGGGTCGGACAGAAGCCCGAGCTTGATTTTTGCATCTCATTTGCATATTTGTTTTTGAAGATAACTCGGGCCCTGTCAGAGCAGCACGAATATGAATCTGCGTGTGTGCTCCATGTGGGGGGGGGGGGATCGAACGGACAGGCGAGCTTTGCTGGGGGGGCTTGTTTGGCTAACTTAATGAATTCCCATTTCCATGGCCAACAAAGCAGATGCCACGGCGGAAGCCTCCGCCGAATCTGCGCACAGCTGTTACCGTTGTGAATACACTGCCTGGGTGCGCAACAGTTAGACACAGGAAGAAGGCCACGGCGAGCTATGGCAGCAGAGTGTACATTGCCCCCCCCCCCCCCCCGGGAGGAATTCCTTTGTCCCGTAGCAATCTACAGTATTTTTTTTTTATTGAACGTGAATTTATAATGTATATGGCAATTCCACTTGAATGGCTTCAAAAGGGAAACTCCAGACTGTGCCTGAGGGGGAAAAAACCACTGTACCAACAGTAGAAGCAGTAGTGGTTTTAATTTTTTGACTGCTGGTCGCACTTTGTGAGGTGTGCTGCTGCTGCTCGTCTAAGCTCTCGAATGCAGTCGACGGATAGCGGGCACCTGAACACGTAAATACCTCTGTCATCCACGTCTTTAATTCAGTCAGTGTTTTTTGGCTTTGCCGCCCTTGATGCGTTTATGTTTCGAGCCCTTGGTATGATCGGAACTCATTACAGAACTATTTTAAAAATAAGCGATAGTGCGGGGGGGTGGTGTTAAGATTTTTTTTCTTTCATTTATTCCACGAAGGTCACATGTCCCTCAGCCCCCTCAGTGGCAACAAGGCTCCCGCTGTAATCCGGGATGGGCTCTGGTCTGTCTCGAGAGTGCCTTCATTATTACCTGTCATGTCAAGGTCAAACGCATTCTGCGTGCATTCAGACTTTTCTACGACCTTTGCAGGCTTCCTCCTGCCAGCAGGGAGTGAGACATTGTCAGGGGAGGGAGTGCGGGCTACTAACAGGTGGCATGATTATTAACTGTAACCCAGAAAGTTCCCAGATGCCTTGTGTGTGTGTGTGTGTGTGTGTGTGTCTGTGTGTGTGTGTGCGTGTGTGTGTGTCTCTCTCTGTTCTGCTCCAATGCATTAACCACACTGTGCTGCTGTGAGGGACGGAGGGGAGTCCACGTGTCCTTCAGCTCACCAAACAGATGGGCCGGGACTATGTGCAGTGATTGGATCTGTCACTTGGAGGTTTAACCTGACTCTTGTCTGTCTGTCTGTCTGTCTGTCTGTCTGTCTGTCTGTGCTTCCATCACTTGTCCTCCCAGTTGGAAGAATGCAATGCTCATCTCCAGCTTTTTGCGTTGTCTGGAGGCCCAATTACCCGCAAGACATAGAACCAAAGCCGAGTCCTCTTTCTTTATCCGTCCCTTGTGTCCAGCGAGGCCCGTGCCATGTTTGCTAATGACCGCCTACAATTGCACTGTATTGACCACCGTATGAATCACGGGCTTCATTTACATGAGTTTGCTTTGTTTTGAGGGACAAATAAAGGACTCTGGGATGGGTCGCCAGCGTCCCGGCTCAGCTGCGGAGAATAACGAGGCACATCTTGACGAGTCCTTGTAGAAACTTTAAGACTGGAACAAAGAGCGTCTTCTATGGCTGAATGCGCGCCACTTAAGTACTACTTCAGAGGCGCAAATATTACGTAATCCAGATTAATTACCAAGCAGACACACCCTGTCCCGTCCCAGCTGGCTTTATGCAGAGGCCCCCCGTAACTGTATGACAGCTCATCTCTTTTTAAGGGCGTAATCAAATTAGTCTGGGTGATTATTCGGCCATTTTTAGCACTTTTTCCACCCTTTTGCTTTTTCTTACTCGCAGCGTGTTGAAAAGACCAATAAAAACTCCATTAGGTTTATGCAAATTTAAGCAGACGTGCCAAGGGCTGTAATGTGGCAGATTGATTACTCGAGGGACCGGCGATGAAGCGTTTGTGTGTGTGTGAGCGTTTGTGTGTGTGTGTGAGCGTGTGTGTGTGTGTGTGTGTGTGTGTGTGTGTGTGTGTGTGTGTGTGTGTGTGTGTGTGTGTGTGTGTGTGTGTGTGTGTGTGTGTGCACGTGCTAACCTAAACTGTGTATGTGTGTGCCTGAGCAGTGAACGGAGGTGGAAACGCTGTTGTACACAGATGCCACAATAAAAGCCTCATTCAGTTTGTGTTCCTGGTGGCCCTCACAGCGAGGCATTAATAAAACATTAGTATTGAGTAACTGGGGCCTCTGTACTCCTCCTCCCCGATCTCCCCCCCCCCCCTCCTCCTCCCCGATCCCCCCCCCCCCCCCCCATGACCTTTCCATTTTACAGCAGCTGTCCGGGGAAATAGAGAGCCTGCCGCTGACTCCCCCTGTGGCCCCCTGACCCCTCCAGGTGTGCCCTATCACACAGGGCCGTGCCCACCTCATAAGTGCAGCAGTCGAAGCCTTTTAAAAAGGAGTATGCGGCTTATGTCTGTGATTTAATGTTTGATTTTATCTGAAGCAGAAAGTGGTGACGAGGAGGGTGGGCCATAGACGGGGAGGCAGGGGTGGCTGAGAAAACAAAAGCTCAAGTGTCGATATCGGTCATTTCTGGGGCCATTATAATTCAGGGGTTTAAGGCAGAGAGAGTCTGTGCTGCACTTTACGCAGGGATCTCTAGTTACAGTCCTGTCTGCCTGCAGTCTGGTGCCAACAACGGGCCAGATTACACCCCTGATGTGACTCAAGGAAAACACCAAATATACCACCAAATGCCCACTGCAAAGACGGCACAGTTGAACACTAAAACACTGAAAAGCAGTCTGATTAGTTATTTTTAATTAACTTTGTAGTCTGTTTGTGAAATTCCCGTTTTGACCACGGGTGAACACGCGCCCTTTATGCTTAAACATTTACAAATAGTTTTCCATCAACAGCGGGTTCTGGTTTGGCCCAGGGGTTAGTCACATCTGGTGGAAATTGAGGGGGCTAAAAATGACAGAAGGTGGTGACAAAAGGAGCAGGAGGGCAGATAATGCCACACAGGCCACGCAAAGTGCCGGGACAACCGAGAGGCCTCAACCACAGGGCAGCATTAACAAATCTTTACTAATGGGAATGTAGGCCACACCTTCATTCCTCCCAAATTAGAGTAAGGATGAGTGGCTTTTTAAAGGACAGGCAATGTCAGCAATGTGACAATGTGACTGTGTGCGTTTGTTTGTGTGGCTGTGTGTGAGAGAGAACACGAATGGCTTCACAACGGAGTAAGAAATGGACAATGTTAGTATTGAATACTTGAACAGCTGACTAGCGGTTTTTCAGCCCCAGTAAAAACATGAGAGGAAAACGCGCATGTGTGTGTGTGTGTGTACACGCGCACACAATCACACGCACCCAATTATTTCCCTCTCTGATCCCAGCTGAAAGTTGACAGCCTCGGGAGCAGCAGAGTATTTTTAGGCAGGCGTTAGTCGCGGCTGCCAAACGGCGCAAAATATAGCTTTGCCTCTCCTGGTTTTACTCGCTCTCCGATTCACAGTCTCTTCTTAACCTCTGGCAGTTTGTGTATAGACTATGTCTGTGCGCGTGTGTGTAAGTTGTGCGACCTCACTCCTGTCTAGCGCCTGGAGTCACAAATGAGAGAAAGTGGACCAGTGTCCCAGTGTCAGGCGAGGTCAGGTGCGTAGCAAACAAGAAATCTGAGACCCGTCCATGTCTGCTGTAATTAAACATAAAGGCTGTTGGTAGCTATGCTAACCGTGTGATTGACTTCATAAGGATGCAATACTTTGATCTTTCATAGCTAGCCTGTCTGTTTCCACTGGGCCAGAAAACCGTAACCATCTCCATTCAATCAGAGTTTTCAGTGTTTTGAAATGTTTGACTTTTTGGCCGACAAGGCTATATTAAGGCGTTTTTGGTCAATTTCTTGAATATTTCACGACATGTTATACCATGATATTTTAAATGTTTTCACTTTATTTTTGCACCTACCCTATTTTTAGGCCCTGCCGATGCTACTGTGCGAGATTCGAGTGTTTTGAAATTTTTGACTTTTTGTCGAACGTAAGGCTATAGTAAAGCGTTTTTGGTCAATTTTTGACGACACGTTATACTATGATATTTTTACTTTTTTCACTTTATTTTTGCACCTACCCTATTTTTAGGCCCTGCCGATGCTAATCTGCGAGTTTCGAGTGTTTTGAAATTTTTGACTTTTTGTCGAACGTAAGGCTATAGTAAAGCGTTTTTGGTCAATTTTTTGAATTTTTGACGACACGTTATACTATGATATTTTCACTTTTTTCACTTTATTTTTGCACCTACCCTATTTTTAGGCCCTGCCGATGCTAATCTGCGAGTTTCGAGTGTTTTGAAATTTTTGACTTTTTGTCGAACGTAAGGCTATAGTGAGGTGTTTTTTTGTCCATTTCTTGAATTTTTTACGACATGTTATACTATAATTTTTTCACGTTTTTAATTTTATTTTCTCACCTACCATATTTAAGGCCCTTCCGTTAACACTGCGAGTTTCGAGTGGTTTGAAATTTTTGACTTTTTGTCGAACGTAAGGCTATAGTAAGGCGTTTTTGGTCCATTTCTTGAATTTTTTACGCCATGTTATACTATGATATTTTCAGTTTTTTCACTTTATTTTTGCACCTACCCTATTTTTAGGCCCTGCCGATGCTACTGTGCGAGTTTCGAGTGTTTTGAAATTTTTGACTTTTTCTCAAACGTAAGGCTATATAGTAAGGCGTTTTTGGTCAATTTCTTGAATTTTTGACGACATGTTATACTATGATATTTTCACTTTTTTCACTTTATTTTTGCACCTACCCTATTTTTAGGCCCTGCCGATGCTACTGTGCGAGTTTCGAGTGTTTTGACATTTTTGACTTTTTCTCGAACGTAAGGCTATAGTAAGGCGTTTTTGGTAAATTTCTTGAATTTTTGACGACATGTTATACTATGATATTTTCACTTTTTTCACTTTATTTTCTCACCTACCCTATTTTTAGGCCCTGCCAATGCTCCCGTGCGAGTTTCGAGTGTTTTGAAATTTTTGACTTTTTGTCGAACGTAAGGTTATAGTAAGGCGTTTTTGGTCAATTTCTTGAATTTTTGACGACATGTTATACGATGATATTTTCACTTTTTTCACTTTATTTTTGCACCTACCCTAATTTTAGGCCCTGCCGATGCTTCTGTGCGAGTTTCGAGTGTTTTGAAATTTTTGACTTTTGGTTGAACGTAAGGCTATAGTAAGGCGTTTTTGGTACATTTCTTGAATTTTTAACGACATGTTATACTATGATATTTTCACTTTTTTCACTTTATTTTTGCACCTACCGTAATTTTAGGCTCTGCCGATGCTTCTGTGGGAGTTTCGAGTGTTTTGAAATTTTTGACTTTTTGTCGAACGTAAGGCTATAGTAAGGCGTTTTTGGTCAATTTCTTGAATTTTTGACGACATGTTATACTATGATATTTTCACTTTTTTCACTATATTTTCTCACCTACCCTATTTTTAGGCCCTGCCAATGCTCCCGTGCGAGTTTCGAGTGTTTTGAAATTTTTGACTTTTTGTCGAACGTAAGGCTCTTTAACTAACCTATTTTTAGGCCCTGCCGATGTTTCTGTGCGAGTTTCGAGTGTTTAGAATTTTTTGACTTTTTGGCCGAACATAAGGCTATAGTAAGGCGTTTTTTCGGTCATTTTTCAAAGATTTCAACGACATGCTATACTATTACGATTTCACTATTTTCACTTTATTTCTGCACCGAACCTATTTTTAGGGCCTGCCGATGCTTCTGTGCGAGTTTCGAGTGTTTTGAATTTTTTGACTTTTTGGCCGAACATAAGGCTATAGTAAGGCATTTTTTCTGTCAATTTTAAAGATTTCGACGACGTGCTATACTATGAAGATTTAACTATTTTCACTTTATTTCTGCACGTAACCTATTTTTAGGGCCTGCCGATGCTTCTGTGCGAGTTTCGAGTGTTTTGAAATTTTTGACTTTTTGGCCGAACATAAGACTATAGTAAGGCGTTTTTTTTTGTCAATTTTTAAATTTTTGACGACATGCTATACTATGACGATTTCACTATTTTAACTTTATTTCTGCACCTAACCTATTTTTAGGCTCTGCCGATGCTTCTGTGCGAGTTTCGAGTGTTTTGAAATTTTTGACTTTTTTTCCGAACATAAGGCTATAGTTAGGCGTTTTTTCTGTCAATTTTAAAGACTTCGACGACATGCTATACTATGACGATTTCACTTTTTTCACTTTATTTCTGCATTTACCCAATTTTTAGGCCCTGCCGATGCTTCTGTGCGAGTTTCGAGTGTTTTGAAATTTTTGACTTTTTTTCCGAACATAAGGCTATAGTTAGGCGTTTTTTCTGTCAATTTTAAAGACTTCGACGACATGCTATACTATGAAGATTTAACTATTTTCACTTTATTTCTGCATTTACCCAATTTTTAGGCCCTGCCGATGTTACTGTGCGAGTATTGAGTGTTTTGAATTTTTTGACTTTTTGGCCGAACATAAGGCTATAGTAAGGCATTTTTTCTGTCAATTTTAAAGATTTCGACGACGTGCTATACTATGAAGATTTAACTATTTTCACTTCATTTCTGCACGTAACCTATTTTTAGGCCCTGCCGATGTTACTGTGCGAGTATTGAGTGTTTCGAACATTTTCCCATGAATTTATTTCCGTATTTTTGCCCATTCCGACCGTAGCTATGCATGTTTGACTCTGACATTTTTACAACACCAACGTAGGTTTAAAGGAGCCCAGGACCTGCTTAAAATCAGGGATGAGCAGAGTTAAAAAACACAAGTCCAAATACATTTAAACCATAATTTATTTGAATAAAATATGACAAAAAAAGGGCCCCAGCCCAGAGTCAATAAATAATCTGTATAATCTGTAATCAAGAGTCCATTGTCTGGTTCCAACCACTTAGCTGAAAGATAGGTTAATTTATGCTTCCTTCTTGGGCGATCACGTCCGGCGCTGCTTCGGGCTCTGGAGTTGTTACAGTGGCTTTGATACTCTTTGGTTTCCTCTGCTGCTGTCCTGATTTCCCCCTTTGCTTTTCCGACCTGTTGTTCCCAGTTCCCTTCTTGTTCTTCTTCGTCTGTTAGTGGCTTGCTGTGATATATACTGCCGATCCTTTTCTACGTCCTTGCTGCACGTCGGCCCATCATTTCCTTGATGACCTTGAAGAGATGAAAGCACACTACAATAATTCATAATCCATTTGAAATGGTAGTACATGCATAAAATGTAGCAAACAATTAAAGATAGCACAACACACTCAACTTTATAAAAAACACAGCAATGACTTCAGAACCATGCATAAAACCAATAATCACACTTTCATATATTTGCGCAATTCTAACGTTTTCATGCAATTTTAATCTTTCACTTTTTTGGACAACACCCTATACTGTGCAGTTTATGGTCAAGTTTAATAAAGTGTTCAATAGTAGTAATAGTATGTAAGTAAAACATTTGAAAACATTTCAAAAATACATCAACATGTACATTTTTTACCTATGGTACTATTGCAATAAAATGTATAAGTAGGTCTTGAAAACTACACATTAAACTTAAGATTGTTATGTGACGTTATCGCACCTGGTAATGCTGTAGGTAGTAGGAGTAGAGTGGAGTAGTAGAGTATTCGTTGCCGGCTCGCTTCCCACCCTGGGCCACATAACAAATGTGTGTGTCCCAAGGTGGCACTTAAACCGGCAAACAAGGCTCCATGAACCTGACCGTTCATGAATCAACAAACTTACCGGATGCGCCAACTTAACATACAATACTATCCATTGTCTACAATAGCAATTTGCTGTAGGATTGTGAAATCGGTTGTGAAAACCACAACACTTGGTCAAAAAAAATTGGTAAGTGAAGTTTGCTCACCTGGTGAAGATGTCATTTCATGAACGCTCATGTTCACGGAGCCTTGGTCACCGGTTCGCCTCCCATCTTGGGACACACACAAGTGTTGCCATAGTAGGTGACAACATGGCGCCGACAGCTTCCAAATCGCACCAAAACTCCATCTGTACGGACCAAACACAAGCCAATTAGTTATGCATCTAAAGTGTCACTACACAATATACATCAACACTACAGACTTAAACAAAACATTTAACAAAAGGAGAGGAAGGAAGCAACAAACGACATGCAACAAAAAGTGTCCCACGGGAACCGCAACTTAAAATAATAAATAAAATCATGTCACAAGCTCATGACATGGCCTGTGAGTCTTTCAGACACACGGTCAAAACAGCAAACAATCGGAACAGCAAGGCCAATTTAGCCTTTATTTTTGCTGTACACTGAAAATATTTGGGTTTGCCATCAAAAGATGAATATGAGACAAGATACCAGTACTCCAGCTTCTGTATCCAGGTAATTACATCTGTTAAACAACTTAGAATATAGAATCTTCTATCATTTAAAAAGTGAAACCAACATTAGGACCACAGAGCCGTCTATGGGAGAAAGGCAAGCAATTTTGAAGCAGACAGAAGATGGGAAAATCTGTTAGACCCATTAAACAATCATCGGCCATAGCCAGTGCAACCCTTTAGAATGTTCTGAAGAAGTGAGGGAACCCTCTCACAGGATGGACAGAAGTGCGTCTGAGAGAGAGGGGGAGAGCGAGGCTTATGTACCGAGTAACAGACAGTAGTTGATGACAACTACTGTAACATTGAGAGAACTGTAAAGAAAAACCCTAAAATAACTCGCAGTCACATGACTTAACAACCTCCAGAGGGCAGGTGTGAAGGAATCAAAATCCATTGTTCGCAAAGTAATGGAAAGGTAAACATGTGGAGAAAGAAACAAGCAGCTTAGGATCCCTAACACAAAAAAATAAGGTGAGACCTAAACCCTATTGAGCATGCATTTTATGTTCAAAAGTGGAGACTTAAGCCAACGAAACAAACAACGACTGAAAGAAGCTGTGGTAAACGTCTCTGGACATATCAGATGAACCATTAACCTCTTCTTGTTTGTGCAATGGAACATGCTGCTCAATCCAGTTGGGGCCAATTTCTCTAGTTCCCTTTCAAATTGCACATACACCGTCACCTGTGGGAAGCCATGTCTAGCAGCATCACATTGTGCAATGTCATTCACAGTAGCGGCATGCCAACTCACTGTTCATATTTTTACAACACCAGCCGACATTAGTCTTGCCACATAACTCCCAACTGTCCTACCATGTCTGCGAGATGGGGAATGACATCTCCATCCCTACCAGGCGTGGACGTAAATGGAGCCTCCCTCATAGAGCTTAACCAGGGCTCTGACCCAACGCCGTATCGGCATAATCATAACCATTCAGTACTGCATTTGAATGTACCACTTCCCTGCTGCTAGCAAGGGCCAAGGGGGGCCATGCACCTCTACCTTTTTGCACGAGAAGTAGAAAAACTATCCATTGTTACTGTCGAGAATGACCGTAAAATGTTGTTTTTTCTTTCGGAGCATAATTAATATGAAATGCACGTCAAAACACTGATTTATAAATCAGGACTAAAGCATTGACGGTAACCAGCGAAAACCATAAAGGCATTTACCGTATTCTTGATGCGATGAGCATGAAGCTGATCTGAAGATCCGTGTGACGGCCATAGTGCTAGTCGTTGCAGAATGATGCGATAGGTGTCGAAGGAGAGACTGAGAGGCGTCTGATGTGTTCTCTGGCATCCATTCTCATCTGAGGAGAATAACAAAACACGTTGCTTTTTCACATTTTACGTTGCACGCCACACATTGTTTCTTTAACCTCAGAAGACCCGACTCCACTATGTGTACCGATTCTCATTTGGATATCTAGACAAGAGCTATACAATTGCCAAGATAATACTTTTTCTTACCTATAACTATGTGAAGTCAATAACTCATTTGAATAAACCATGTAAACAGAGATCAAACACTATACACGTAATTATTAAAAACTGAGTGCAAAACATACCTCAGGACAGTAAGATCAAGACAATGTCCCGTTTCTTTTTACTTCTCACGTTGCACGCCACATGTAGTTTCTTTAACTAAAACAGAAAAAGACAAGAAAGAAAACTCAACTCGAGAGTTTCAATAGTAACCGACAACATGGCGCCGACAGAGTAGTGTCAACACTCCACGTGTACGGACTCTCTAAAATACAATTTTAAACAGTCAACGTTTATCAAACCCGACAAGCTGGGCATCTAGAGTGTCACTGCAAAATATACATCAGTGTTACAGACATAAGAAACTACACATTTTACATAAGAAATAACAAGAAATTGCGACGCCGTTTCCAGCGCGACTCACCTTCAGCGATGCCGACTCCACCATGAAGGGAGAACGGAAGCACCTAACAGGAAGTAAACAACGGCGTGCAACGTAAATGTATTCCCACGGGAAACGGATCTCAAATTAATAAATGAAATTGAGGTAAATTGCTCAAACTACAAAAACATAATATTAACAAACGTAAAAAATACTTACACACGTTTAACTCCTTTACACAGCCTCCGGCCTATAGGGTTTTTCAAAGCATTGCAATTTACTCTGCAGCCATTAGGAGACATACTCAAACCTAAACAACCCTTGATGCAAGAATGTCCTGCTGTTTAAGATGTGCGTATTCTTCTCCCGTGCATTTTCAGTCTAGCCAAGGTGAACCAGAGGCATTTTTGAATCTTTTCAGTCCTGTTATTACAATACGAAAGCTGCTCTGAAATATTAAATACAGAAAATTCTCACAGAATTGTCCGATATCGTTAAGCCAATTCATGTCCTTAAAATAAAATACACGAAAAAATACAGATAAAACACAGTGTAAGAAATACCACAAAACATCCCTCTCCATCAGTGCTACATTTTATTTTCTTTCAATTTTCATTGGTAAAAAAACAGCACACTTGAATAAAACATCAGGGAAAAAAAATTATAGATAACCATTTTAGATGTTTTATAAAATACAATGAACAATATATTTATACATAAACATACTTACAACACAGAGCTATATCATGAGGTCCAAAAGTCTACACCAGTGGTAAAAAAAAAGAAAAAAGAAAATGCCTTCGTTGGCATAGTTTTCCCTCTGTAGTTTTCAGACCTCAATCAACAATGAAAATCTTAGACTCTGGCTTTTGGACTACACATTAAATCTGTGTGTACATGTATTTGTATATACCTGCTGTATATATTGCATCATCAATGTCCAATGAACTCAGATAAGAAGAAAACAAAACATACACACACTTCTTATAAACAACAGAACTGTGCTCACCTAGCAGTCCTAGGTGAGACTGGCCACGAAAGAGATCCTGAAAGCCTTTTTGTACATTGAAAGGGATGCAGCTAGGCTACCGCCAGGATGCAAGACTTTCCAGGACTCGCTAACATGGCCAGCTATTGAAAGACAGAAGTGATAAAACAAAACAAAAAAAACAAAACAAGGAGAAAATACTCAAAACATACACACGCGCAATAAGAACAAAAACATTGTACCCTTCGTGGTCTTGACATCAGTAGTTCTATATAAAAACACTAAAGCTCAGAGAGATGGAAAGGCTGCACTTACCTATGCTGTACTAATAGAAACCATGGTCACACTATGTGGATGGATGAGCAGTTAGAGGATGATTATTAAGGTTAAATCTTACGGCTGGATTCAACTCTAAAAAGGGGCCCATCATAAGCTGAAGCCTAAAATGTTAAACAGTGAACAGTTATTCACTGATCATAAACAAAAATAATAAAAGAATGTTCCTCTTATATACAATGGAAGCTTTTTCATGTAAATTGTGCGCATCGCCTGTACTGAGCAGGTACCTATTTTTTCTCCAAATTTACTTTTGACATTTAACAAATCTGAAAAAAATAAAAATAAAATTAAATCCTGCTGAGGGCAACCCATAGTTTCTGCGAGCCCTCATAAAAGCAGCTGCATGTATTTCCGGGAAACAAAACACAGAGAACAAAACCAATGTATGCACTTAAGAAAAAGGTCTCTTGGGGACAAAGTTAACATAATCACAATTGCAAATACTGCTACAATGCAGGGTGATATTAGGTTGAAGAACTTGTCAGAAGGTGTCATTGCAAAGAAAACATGACAGATTTAAAGGAGCTAAATCATCCTCGGATGTTTAATGGCTAAACAATGCCATCCACTTAATTCCAGAATACGAACTGAAATTGCAATCTGAAACCAACACCAAACACATACTGACAACAAAATATAATTGTCTGGCACGCTAACAGAAGGTCCGCTTTCGAGCAGCACTTGCCATGGTGACCTCAATAAAAGAATGAATTTTCTTGCAGTGTTTATTATATTTTGTCCACCGCAACCCACCTCAAGCTCAGCTATGACCCCCACTCACCCATCAGGCACCCATTTGCTGTCGTCGTCTCCCTTTCATTTACCGTCTTCCTTTCCATCGCTCTTCCCCCGCAGCCTGTAACCATGTCGCATCGGAAGATGTGATTGTCCTTTCGATTCCTTAACATCTGCCCCTGGCTTGTGACCCCCCCCCCCACCCCATGTATTTGTGTACCCCCCTTTTCGATGTACTTCTCTATGCCTCCTCTTGCTTGATCTCCATCTCTACTCCGTTTCTACTGCTGCCGTAACCCACGGGGACACTTGTTCCATTGTTCCTGGTTCCCTCACCTGCCTCAAAGCTCTTCTCTTCCAGCGGCTTGCCAATCCAGGCGCCATAACCGTGGGCCCCGAGAGCGTCGAAGAAGTGTTGCTTTGCTGACTGGAAGGACATGGCTGACATCTTGGCCTGGGCATAAGAGTGCATGGAGAGGAGGTCTGTGCGGCCACACCGCTGACACAGAGAGCGGAACAGACCGAAAAAGTTGGACTTGGACACGCGGGAAATGCCCAGTTTGTTCCTACGGCGAAGACAATAAGAATCTTTAGTTGAAAGTTCATAAGAAAGTGACCGTCATGAAAAAGATCATAGTTGGTAGTTATAGTTAAAAGCAGAGCACTTCAGATCATATGAAATAAAAAAAATAAAAAAACGTAGCCAAGGGCTTCCCTACATACCCGTCCAGTTTTCCTTTGGTCCCATCCAGCACCTCCACACTGTGCTGGTCTGGAAAGCTCCAGTTTACACTGGACTCCTTGGTTTTTCCTGTGTGGCGTGTGGAGTCATACACACTCACCCTGCCCACCTTAGATCCAACCAGGCGTTTGGGAGAAAGGAGGGGGTCAAGAGAATGTTTTGTAAAAACTGTGTGAAATGTATTCAAAGACGATCAACCGAGAATCTGTTTTTCTGGTACAAATAGAAGAAGTGTACACAAAAGATGATCTCAATTATTATTGCGTATTATTCCTGGCATCCGTCCAAATTTGACACTGCAGAACTCATTTGTATTTACCTCAGGGTGGTTGAGCATGAAGGGAGCAGGAACACTCTGGAAGTATGCCTCGCCATCTCTTGCCAGCCGACAGCAAACAGCTCGTGTCAGGTGACCGTGGCTGTACAGATAGCCTAACAGGTCGGAACACAAACGACAGGTGTAAAACACAAGCTTGAGACAAGAAGTAATGTAAAAATGGAAATTCAGCTAATTTCACAGGTGTCCAATCTCCTATTTGTCAAATTATCTGTTCTCCACCTGGCTATGACAATGACATTGCATTATTATTATTTTTTTACCAAGTGTGATGGATTTCAGATAGATGGGATCCAGGAAATGGGTGAGCAACGCCCCCTGTAGGCCCAACACGTTCCAGCGCATGATCTTATCACTGCAACTCATGGTTCGCAGCCTCTCCCCGTGCTGGATGCCATCCCAAGTGGGCACAATGGCACTCGACTCCACTGGGATGGTGCCCTCACCTGGTACAAACAAAAGCCAACATAGCAAAAGGTCATAGCCTGTGCCTCTGGCGAGGATTGTTTTGCTTTTAAGGATTTTATAGATAACATTTCTAAAGACAGACTAGAGTTTCATTTTTCTCACCATTTTCCACTTTGGTGCGGAGCTTGCCCTGCTTGGCATTCTCAAACAGGGGCTGGTGGCCCTCGACGTCATCCCCAGACTCACTGCAGGACTTGTCAAAAAGAGCCCCATCCCCACAAGGTGCGGTGCTAAGGATGAGAGAAAGAGACGACAAATAAGCCATCGATATAACGCAAAACAAAATGACTTGCAGTCAATATTGTATTTATGCACAACTGATGAGCAACAACATTGATTGCATGTGACGAATAAACAGAATGGGAATCAAAATCTCCCACCTGATGTAAAGGTGAAATGTGATGTCAGGTTTGATTTGTAGTTTGTTTTTTTCCGCCGGCTCAAATATACTGTCCTCCTCGCCATCATGGTGCTTGAACAGCTCGCTGTACAGAAACCTGGGAGGAAAAGAGACAGCAAGTTAAACTCATAACTCACAAGCCCTGCAGTCTGGTCAAAAAGCGAGGTATTTTTGGAACTAGGAGAGAAAAATTTATAAATGAGCAAGATCTATTTCTACCGAAGAAAGCCCCTTCTGGAGATGATTTCAGCGTGGCAGTCATTAACCGTCTCCCCTTTAAGGCTTAGCTCCTCCCCTTTAACACAGCGATTACCTAAAATGAGAAAAAACACCAACATGTTGAATGCAACAGTCACAACACTGCAGTGCATGTCCACAATGAGCTAGTTCTGTTTAAGCTTTCTGACAGCACAGATTTACAAATAAACACACCACAAGATAATTGTATTCACTCGCTGTTTTTACCACCTATCTACTTTCATTAGGAAAATGGATGTACCAGTTCCCAGGCTGACGACAGTGCCGAGGCCCTCCCCCTTCCTCATTACAATGGTGGCCAGAATCTTGCGTCCCAGAAGGCTGTGCTGGATACGAGTAGTCAAGGCGTTGAAACGTTGGTGACTCAACATCGCTATCTGGTCATGCAAAGTGCTGCCACTCACTGGGAGCTGGAGACAGGGAGGTAACCAGGAAAGGATAGAAATAGTGAATGCAATGGGCAGAAATTAATTTCTGTTAATGGCATATTTCCACACCAAAAACGAACAAAGTCCAAAGACCATCTTTTTGTGTCAACATCATAATGTAGCCATCCGATTTGATTCGGATTAGAGTCATTATTTTGTCATTCTATCATTGGGTGTATCCCATTTCTCTCCTTTCATTATGTTTTACCTTGTTCCAGTGCTGGGCCTGACAGAAACATAGATAATGTTAAAACTGTCAAAGGTAAACTCACCTCAGCTGGGATAAGCTCCCCGGTGCGGGCTGCCCTCTCGGCTTCTCCAATCAGAACCCGCAGAGCGGCATCCGCTGCTTCCTGTTTTCCCTGCTTCTTGTTGGATGCGCAGACGGGAGGAAACCACCGACCCCCGAGCTTAGCCTGGTAGGTGAACCTGAGCAAAGAGAAAGTTGATCACAGGAGGACCTGACAGGGTTTCATTCATTCCGTGACCCGATGATCACATAGAAGCTGAAAAACACTCCATTGGTTTATGATAACGCGTCGCTGGAAAAAACAGATTTTCACAGTTCTGAAGCCTCTATTAAATGTCCCATAAGTGTATTTGCCTTGGATATAGAAAGAAGATATTTTTCAAACTTAACCTGGTTAGTAGGTCAGTGTCTTGAGTGCGTACATGTGAATTGGTGCAGCTCACACTTACTTAGGCTCATGTGGCGGCCCAGACTGTCCCACCAAGCGGATCTCGGCAGCAAAGCCCCGAGCTCTGGCGTACTCCAGAAGACCCGACACTGCGTTGTTGTTCAGGTGGTTGATGAGGTCCCCGACCCCTGCCTCGTGAGCCGCGAGCAGCTCGTCTGCAGTGAGGGGGGGCAAAGAGGCACCCGTCGTCCCAGAACTAGCGCCATCGCTATCGCTGGAAGAGCCGAGGGGCAACTGAGGCTGCGAGAGAGAAATAGACATGAGAGGCGAACTCTCTTTGAGCAAACAGAGCAGAAAAGTGCCAGAAGAGTGCTGCCCGAGTGTTGTTTTCTACAAAGTCATTCCATTCAGTTTAAGGGAAACACTCCGGCCATTGTCTTTCGATGCACACCTTGTTGAGCTGCAGTCTGCCGTCAGCCATTAATTCTTTGACAGTCTCCTCCGCCGCCAGCTGGCGGGCTGCCTTCTTGCTCGGAGCGGAGGCCTCAGCAAACAGGTTCTCTCCGACCTTCACCCTGAACATGAACCTAAACGTGGTGCACAGAAGGGGGGGAAAAGGGTGGAATTATTTTGGTCTGTAACGGAATCGGAGATGTTGCCACACGTAACCGAGTTACTATTCCGGTATGAGATGGAATTAATAAGGGTGAAGGCAACACTAAAGCCTACGACGTTAGGAATGAGACAGAAGTTGTTATTGTATCTCCAAGCCAGTCAGCTGCAGAAAGGGATGCATTATACTGGTAAGAGATTGTGTCTTTGTCAGCCGACTATAGTACCGAGGACAAAATGAACAGAAATAGCTGAACAGCCACTCCCCTCGGGAGGAACGGCATTACCGTACAGAATTGTGATTTACACTATCAAGAAACAATTTTAAACGTGTTCCCTTATTATCTTCTCTTTTTTTTTTAAGACACAAAAAATAATAAACGATGAGCGTTTTTCTCTGATTCTAATTATGGTTATTAGCTGAAGCACATTGTGTTTACCTGAATATTTAACTTAGACGAAGATCAGATCATTTAATGCATAAAAAACAGAGAATTCCCAAAAGTTCACTTTTTTTCCTGCCACTGGAAGAAGGGTGGGAAAGAGCAACAAATAAAAGGATTCAGAGAGAGGTGAGGTACCGTGGGTCATGCGGTGGTCCTGCCTGCCCAGTCATGATGAATTCGATGGGGTTCCCGCTGCGCTGGCTATACTCCATCAAGACCGAAACAGGATTTTTCCCTCCAGGCAGAGAGCGGGAGAGCGGCTGGCGAGACCCCTCCACCATCCCTATCTCTTCCACACCACTGGACCCAAAAATTCCTATACTGTCAACTGCCCCCTGGTAAACAGCAAAAGGAGAACAAGAAATAAAGAAAAAACTACTTGATTGTGGTGGATGTGTTTATGAGAATATTGTTGAATTGATTCTCAGATTTACTAAGGCTGGGTGCCATTAAGACATTCTTCTTTTTAAGTAATATTGTATGAAAACACCACCTATTTGGAAAAAATTGTCTGAACAAACCAAGTTCATGTTGTATAATATATGGTTTGAAATGTGAAGGTGAAAACTGGGTTAGACCATCCTTCTAATACATTAAATTTAAAAGGATGCATGAGGCTTACTTTTGAAAAAACTAAACTCCACTTACACTGGTCTCCGGGAGTAGATCCATGACCTTTTCCGCAGTGTCAGTATTTGCATCATCTCCAGTGCTGCCTCCTCCCTGCATCTCTCCGATAAGAATGCGCAAAGTGGCTGCGGCAGCATCCTTCTTTGCAACCTTCTTACTGGAAGCTTCTCCAACAGGGAACAGCCTGCCATCAAGCATCACCTGCATACGGAATCTGACGAGGGAGAAAAAGAAAAAAAAAACACAGGTGAGAGACAACACTCTTTCCCAATATATGAAGAATTGCGCAGGGAACGTTCTGGCACATAACAAGCAAAGGGATTTTCATTCGTAGTCGGCAGCATCTTCCGCTCTCATTTACTTATCAGATCTTGAATCTATAGATTTGTCAGTGGAGGCTTCACAAAGACAGTAACAACATCATGGGTGTACACATTTTAAATAATAACTGTTTATGTCTACCTGCGTGTCAAAAATGAAAATACAAGAATGCAAGGACGGATTTTTAATAAATGTAAATACAATAGCAATCCCAATGTGAATTACATTTTTGCACAAGCCTAATAATTCGATTTAGATTAGGTGCATCATGGTTGAGTAAAGTTAATATTGGCTTTTCAGCATCCTCAATATATTTTTTTACTTTGCAGGGTGGATAGGCACACAAAACTCCTTAACTAACTTAAGTTTAACATTTGTATCAATCAAAGTTTTGCACTAACCTTGGGTCGTGAGAGGGTCCTGACTGGTCAAGGAGCTGGAACTCACAGTTCTGGCCCAGATATTGGGCGTACTCCATGAGGCCGCTGACCGGGTTCTTCAGCCTCACTTCCTGTAATTTGGCCCACAGGTTCTGGGGAGGCGGGGCAGCCAGTGAGACAGCAACGGTTCCAACAGCATTGGTCTTATCTGCTGCAAGTTTTTCGGCATCCGTCTCTCTGCGAATGGCATTGAGGAATTCAGGAATATCGTCAGTGGCCCACTGGCCTTCGTTGGCCTCGTTTTCTTGTTTTACAGTAAAGGGAGGTGACTGGAGGGAGGACATGTCCAAATGAGGGAAAAGCAAAGAAGAGGGAAAGGTAAATAAAAACATTCATCCTATCAAAGACATTTTATTTAATGTCATATTTCATATGTCATATTTGCCTGTGCCTATGCTTACAGTTTGTTTCTTGTTAAAGTATATTTCTAAATGAATCACAAAGCAGTCCATATTAAAAATAATAAACAAAGTAAAAAATAATTGGAAATTACACTTTGAACTTCACTGGGACTTTCCTCAGGCACCCAGTCCTCCGGAAGTGGGAATGGCTCGAGGCCCGATATGGGTATTTCCACTTCCATCCGACTCTTCTCAACTTTGTTACTCTCCGCGGCTTTGAGGCTCCTCTCCATCCTCTCTCTGCGGCGGGTGGAGAGCTCCCAGGTGGGAGGGTTTTCATCACTATTCTTGGTAATTTTACCTTGCTTCTCAAGGGCATAAAGAGTGGGATTGACCTGCTTGGCACCCTTAAGACCCAAATTTTTGGCTATGACGAGAGCAGTTGCCTCGTCTTGATCCAGAAGGTACTGCAGAACCTTCTCCTTTTGGTCTGCCATTGTGGGAAGCTGAAGTTCTGGATCAGAGGTGCTGGTGGTGCTAGGACGATGTCTCTCTTCGTGCCGACCTTTTGCCGTGGACTGGTATCCTTCGGAGTCAGATAACTCTGAAGAGGAGCAGCAACAAGAGCTCAATTCTGTCTCCGAGTCCTTTTCTTCGGCCTGTCCCCTATTTGTTCCTGTTACTGATTTTAGCTCAACCTTGGTTACAGGTTTTGGAGGTCGCTCTAAATCGACACGCCGATGGGATAGTGGACTTTGTACTTCAGGGTTTTGATCGTCCTTGCATTTGAGGGGGTCCCTGTACAGACTCCACTCAGGAGGGAGGAGTCCTTGTTTAGAGGCTTTCTGTGAGCGCTCTAGAGAGTAGAGGGCTTTATTCACTATCTTTTTGGGCAGACGCAGCTTTTTGGCCAACAATTTTGCAGAGATACTCTTACTTGGATTCAAAGCAGCCAAAGCTTTGTGTACCTGGCCCTGGATGGCAGGACTGAGAGTGATGTCCACCTTGCCGAAGTTTGAAATAGAGCTGCTGAAATGTCTTTCAAACCTTTCTCCTCTGTTGTGCCTGTCCCGATAAAGAGACCAACTCTGAAAACTGTCACACAAAGAGTCAGTTTGGGTGTCCCATTGTCTGCTGGAGTACTGGTGGTGCCTTTTACCTTCCAACGGATTTTGGTTCTGGTGTCTGGGGCCCTGGGGGCCTCGCGGGGGTCCTACAATGGGTGGGTACGCAAAACTCTGGTTATAATCGCTTATACTCCTGCAGCTATCGTTAGGGTCTGGATATCTACTGTACCCTGACTGGGACCGATACGAGGAACTGGGTGTTGGGCCAGGAATTACTCCTCCTCCTCCTCGAGGACTGGCCCTGAACTGCGGAGCCTCGTAGCTGTGTCCCTTCAGGAACTCCGCTTGTTGGTACTGAAATGAATTGGGTGCAGGGCCGGGACGGTGACTCTGATTATTTGAATTGTCAAGGGGCACAGATTTAGGGGCTGCTTTATTTTGGCTTGGTATGGGCGGGGCAGAAGGGATCAGAGCAGGAGCTGGGGGCTGTATGGACACTATAGGGGGGGCAGGGTTGTTGCAGTAACTTGGATATGGGGTCTGCTGTGGGCCAGTTCTAGGGTAGAATGAAGGTGGGCCAGGTCTGTTGTAATTCTCCCGGGCCTGAAGAGTGGAAGGTGGATAACGGTGGTAGTGTTCTTTGGAAGGCCCTCCTCTACCTCTGCTCATAGCGCAGGGCGTGAGCGGGAAGGGGGGCGGTGCCGCTGGCTGTGCAGCTTCTGTATCACGTGTATGTCCTTGAAGCAAATACAGCGCACCCTGATGGAAAGTCAGGGCAGGGCACTTGCACAGTGAGAACACCTGAAATACAAACAGACAAGAGGACAATGTCGAGAGAATATTAACAAACAGGAATAAACAACTTTGAAATAGTGACAACAGCCAGATTTAAAACTTTGATTTACACCAAATCGTTAAATGTTTCAGTGTATTTTCACATTATATTCCACCCAGTTTACAAGGATACTGCTGGGTGACATTGTGTCTCTCTGAGTCACAATGAAACTTAATCTCAGGGTAAAAGGACGGTGATAAATAATTCAGCCCTTCTTCCTTCTTGGGACTTTTATTTCTGGCCTTACAGATTAACACTGGATCTAGATCTAATGTGGGGGGTGTTCTGGGGCAGTTCTCTATAAAGTTCTGACTGAAGTGGTGAGCTTTTTCAGGGCCACTTGAATCCCGTCCTCCAAAAACACACACAGTCTAGACGGAAAAAAACAATTCATTAGGTAGAGATATACTGTGGATCTTGCTAAACAGCGTAGTTCCGAGTTCAGATATCCTTCTATGGTACAACAACCATTGATTCAGCCTCAAGTGTCATATCTGACAACACTCAATAATGTCTATAACGGTGAGGCTGACAACAAAGAGACATCCATACTGAGTCCGGTTTCATCCCCTCTGGCTCAGTCAGCATCACTGGTCTCTAACATAGAGCTGAGCAGGCCGAACGCTGCCACCTTAATGAGTGCACACTAGTGTGCGTTCATCTCAGTAATAAGGGCCGACAGGGCCCGGCAGCCGAACGTGGCTGGAGCTGACTCATGTTGACCTTGATGCAAAGCAACAGTTGGCAGCCAAAAATAACAACTCTGTGTTATCACAAATCCGCTGTTATTAGGCTCCTCTCCCTATTTTGAGCCAGGGCAGAGGCAAGACAATCCGCCTGACAGCTGATGAATCAACGTATTTGCCCAGATAATGATTTCGAGAAGTGGACACTTACCACACACACACACACACAACTTTTTTTTTAAATGAATCCCGATGCATGCTCCAGGTTTGGGGACAACATTTACATGCAACACCAATTACACTTGTAGCCCAGGACTCCGTGGGCTCACAAAGTGCAGTGGATCTCACCTTAATACTCCAAACCAAAGTAGCAGCAGTGTAATACGAGGGAGAGTCCAAGATAACCGCACCTGCAGTTCTCCAATGATCAGACGATTTAAAAACGATATTCTAAACGTATTTAAATAATGTTGTCCAACGAGCGCGTTCTTCCGTTTTCGACGACCGACGTCTGCTTCCACAAAATAAACACCGGGAATGCGAGTCGCCTCTGGATGCACTAGTGTAGAGTCGCCTTTCTGAACCGTTAAACCACGTTTAATAGAATTGTGTAAGAAAACAGAAACACGATCTTACACTAAGTTTCGATTTCCTTTCCGACGTGTGTGTGTGTGTGTGCGTTATGCGAGTCACGTGGCCTACACAGGCAGACACACCAAGGGCAGACAAAAAGTAATAACATATAAATCCATGGTCACTTCTGCAAAGTGCTTCTACTCAGATAACCATATATGGTGTCCACAGCATTGGTAGAAGAGTCGTCACATGTTTAAATCAGATCTGTGCTTAAAAACAAAAATGATTCAGCATGGACACGTGCTTAAAAGAATACAAAACATGGATTTTTGCAGTACGCAGTACTGCTGTATGCACTCATTCAACACGCAGTTTCTCACACAGGTACCGACAACATTGGAGGAAAACGTGTTTTTCTTTTGTTTACAATCCAGAATAACCAACTATTCATTAGTCAATTTAATTTATGTTTAATTTCATTCGGTTAGAAAACGTCATGTTTATCGTTAAGTCAAGACAATAGTGTCTGTATTATTCAACACTAGACGCAAATTAGAATGTATATAAACAGTCTCTTTCACATTTATGTATGGCCATTCACCGATTATGGTTAGAGGTCATTTATGGTAAATGAATGATTATAAAAATAATAAACCGAAGGAACCATCAGAAAACACATCCATGATAAATCAAAATTGGGCTTTACATAAATGCGCCATAAGCTTTAGACGAGTCTAAAGAGATTGATTTGTGAAGGGAAAAATGTTTGAAAAAAGATTATTTCAATCGGGTTTATCACTGGCGAGCCTGAGGATGAAAGTCCTAGCGGGAAACAGCACGTACGCTTGTTTTTGAGGAAATATAAAGCTGTACGTTCAAATGTAAAGGGTTAGACCAACTCGACGCATATAAAAGCAGAAGCAGAGAGTTTTAGACTTTGTACTCGGGGTGAAATTAAAGGACAAGATACGCTGCTTAACATGGTCCCTCCTCCAGCTAACGTTAGCGAACCTGCTAGCTCCGCACTGGCACTGCACCATTCCGAACAACCGCCTGCAGCACTGTCAGCTCCATGTTTGCGAACAAACGAAACGCACACACGCAGACACACACGGCTCTGCACCCAAACAACAA
Source organism: Colistium nudipinnis (assembly GCA_016785305.1). Classification (NCBI taxonomy): domain Eukaryota; kingdom Metazoa; phylum Chordata; class Actinopteri; order Pleuronectiformes; family Rhombosoleidae; genus Colistium; species Colistium nudipinnis. Next base: position 913,902 of record JAFBJU010016734.1, on the reverse strand, counting down.
AACTATTCTCACAACGCTCACAGCCTTAAGTATTTACCTCAAACTCCTCGCTGCTCCCTTTGGCGTGGTGTGTTTCTAATGCAGCGACACAGCAACAATCAAACCACCGTTTGAGCACAGGTGACGCCACACGTGGGCGACCGACACAGTCCGTAACACGTCGCACATGAGTGACGTAGCTTCATCGGCAAGGTTCACATACTTTTTCACGCAGCTGTGTCCTACGTTTAATGTGCGCACTTGTTGTACCATCATGAAACGTTCTAGTTTATTCCATTGAAATGATTGTATGAATGCAAGGGATACATTTAATAAAAATAATAGGTGATTTCTGGACAGGCTTGTTGCTTGTTATTCTACATCTAGAAAATATACACAATAATGCAAGATACACAGTAAAATGAATGTGTTATTACCAATTAGGTAATTGGGTAACAAGAAAGTGACATTTAGTGTTTTTTTCTGACTCATATGTGATGTTGAAAAAAGGCCATGGAAAAAACAAAAACATTTTGCACTTTACCAGCGTAGCCTGTGGATGTCAGTGTTACTCTGTGAATTTGCTGATGTCAGATTTGACGGGGAGCTTTTCAACAGCAGGATGGTAAAACGGGACTGACTAACAAATAAGGAAAATAAAACATTTCCATATGTATTAGCAGTTAGCAATTAGTTTAAACGTCTCCTTCTTCACCCGGTGTTTCACTTTTACAGAGAAAATTCCAATTTCCCTCTTTCCCAACAATCACTAAAATGCAATGCCTGCCCTGAGATCCATTATTGTATAGCAAATAGGTCCACTGTAAAATGATAAAAGATGAATGTGATATGTGATGACAGATAAGTGCATGGAAGAAAAGTCAGCAGGAAATGGTGAGCAGAGAAGCATAAAGGGTGAGTTTGAGCTGTTGATGGGGGTACTCCTGACTCCCTGACTCAAACACACAGTATCTTCCTCGTCAGAAGCACATTCGTTTCACTGCATCTCTCTCCCACTCCATCTCTTCTGCGCTCGTGCTCTCCCTTTCCCCTCATTTCCCTGCTCTGCCATTCCCGGTATCACACTCTCCATTTATTATCCACAGCTTCTCTTCGATCCCTCTATCTATCCTTCTCACGCCCCCCTTCATCTTCTCTCCTCGTTTCTTCCATTCTACCCTTTCTCTGTTAATACAGATGAATGCAATATGTGGCAGGCTGTGGCGCTTTGGCTGCTGACACTCGTGACTCTTCTCCAGGGTGAGTGACTTTCCAGTGCGCTTTGAGTGAGACTGTGGGCTAAATCAAGTGTGTGTTTTCTATGTACGCTGTTAATACTACATGTGCTCTTTCAATATTGCGCCACTGAGTGTTCTGTTTTTCTGTAACTGTGTGTACACAGCAGCTCACTTAGACACAGTGGGAGAGAGAGTGGGTGTGCAGCCAGACAGAAAGAAATACATTTATTTTTATGATGAGCAAGCAACAGTATAAAATCTAATCCACTTTTCTGCAGGTTACACAGCTGACCATTGCATTTTCTGTTATTTTATGGATGGATGGATGGGTAGATAGATAGATAGATAGATAGACAGATAGATAGATAGATAGATAGATAGATAGATAGATAGATAGATAGATAGATAGATAGATAGGTAGATAGATAGATAGATAGATAAAGAAAGATGCTAGCTGAAGAAAGAGGGCAGGGTGATTATGAGGCAGCAAGTGGTTGTTGCTGAATAGGGACCATTCATCAGAATTAGACATCTGTGAGGTCACAATGATATTAATTATGGTCTTGTTAATGAATATAGATCTGACACCACATGGAGAACCCATTTATCTTACATTAGTTACTGTAGCCCTATCCCTGTATGAGGTTTGAAAGTTGTAGGTACCGATTGGTTGGAGAAAAATGCATCGTAGTGCTATTTTGGATGTATCGGGGTTTCTGAACCAATTTATTCTGCATCTCTCTTCCACCAATGATGCCCCCCCCCCCCTCCAGACCAAAGTGATTGCCTTGTGAATTAATCACTGAATCACAATCAATGCATCACAGCCCCTGGTGGAACTGTAGGGCAAAGACAGAAAGTTCCCCGCTTTCATCGTCGTGAGTGCTGTGTCTGTCTGTCCGGGGTGTTTCAGTGTTTAATGCCCTCACTATTTCCTGCATGGAATGAAAGTGACACTTTTACAGCGATGGAGAGACTCCGACTGTCCGCTGGCGATCAATCAGAGACATAATTGATTAGGAGGAGGGCCATTATTTTTCTCGGCCGTCCTCACTTTTTCTTCTCATTTCCTTTTCTCTTCTCCTTGCAGATTTTTGATTCTATGTTCACATTTTATTTCCTGTGTCCTCAGCATCCTCAGTTTGTATCCTTTGGCTCTTTTAGGAGTGACCCCCCCCCCCCCCAGGATATAACTGCTTAGGTCACTTTGTTGGTGTGTGTCCTCTTACTTCCATTTATCTGGCCTATAAAATACTATTCCCCAAACTATATCATTGTAATCGCTGCTTTCGGTGCTTTCTTGTGGTCTTTCCTGACTGTAACTCACCTTTTCTCTTGCTCTTTCTTTGTTATCTTCCCATTTTCAACCTCTGCCTCTTCCCCCCCCTCGATTAACCTCCCTAACCATCCACTGCTCAGTATCAGTGCAGGGACCTCACCAGCGCTTTCTGCTCAGAGAGTTGCTGAGGGACTATAACCGCATGGAGAGGCCGGTGGCCAACGACTCCCAGGCTCTCACTGTTCAGTTCTCCTTTACGCTGATGCAGGTCATGGATGTGGTACGCATGGATCACTGGATAACTGCAGTGTGACAGTCCTACAATGCATTCAAACCATAAACATGCACCCTAGAAACAACTGAGAAAGGGCTCAAATTTTCTCAATTTTCTATGAAAAGGGTTCATTTATTCTAATGCAACACTCGCATTCCCACATATACATTTAAAGAGTTATTTGTCACTGTAAGTGTTCATCCTCACCTTCCCTGTGTAGTTTCAAATTTAAAAAGATACTGTAAGTTTGAATTTTGGTTCAATTGAGTTGAATTTAAGAATCTATTCTACCAGAGAACACAGCGTGGACTTTGTACCCATCACATACATTTGAATTATAATGGATAATTGTTTTGGTTGGATGTTTCTAGAATGCAGAGGAACAGTTATTGTGACTGAAAACCCCCACAAGACCTGAGACTAGTGTTTTTACAAAAAAAAAATATATATATATGTATATATATATATATATATAAACATGTGAGCCTATCCTACACAATGAAATGGTTTATTCTCCTATTCCTATTAATTGCTTTGTGTTTTTTATAAGGATGAAAAGAACCAGATCCTTACCACAAATGCCTGGCTGCAAATGGTGAGCACAATAATGTGATATTGGTCTGTGTAGTGAAAGTCTTCTTGCACGCTGCTCGTCCCTGTGAGGCACGGTGTCGTTCAAAATGTTGCTGAGGTTTCAGCGTCATGACATTTTAAGACCTGTAGACATGAATGTGCATTCCGTCAAGGAACGGGCTCCCATATACAGGACAGACAGAGAGGCAATGAAAGCTGTGTACAGAATAAACACAGACAAATAAGATTGGTCAAAGATTAGATTGCGGTTAGTCAAATTATAATATGGAAAATCATAATGACAGTGTGTGTTTTAACTATGTCTGCGTGTACTCGTGTGTGCAATTCTTGTTCATACGTAAAACCAGCCCTGTGTTTGTGACTCCCAGCAGTGGTACGACCACTACCTCCAGTGGAACCAATCAGAGTATCCTGGAGTTAAGAACCTCCGTTTTTCTGCTGACCAGGTCTGGACACCTGATATATTGCTTTACAACAGGTGTGTGACATATAATCTGACACACACACACACACACACACACACACACACATACACGCATACAGCAGGTTGTGCTGAGTTTCTAAGCCATGTCACAACCGTGTTATCATCCTGCAGTGCTCACGATAAGTTTGATGCCACCTTTAAGACCAACGTGCTGGTCAACTCCAGTGGCTTCTGTGAGTATCTGCCTCCAGGTGAGTGGTTATTAATCTGGGTGTCAGGAAATGTTCTCGTCCTCCAAGCTAAACCACAACCTCAGTCATTCAGCATACTACTATTCTACATGTACTACTTAGCGGCAAATCAATGTCCTTTCATTTATTTGAATGTAGAATTCTTGCTTTCATCAAACGGAAGCTTTCCCCCGTTATATTTTAGCAGAAATATTTACGTACTATTGTCTCCTAACTATGGCCTTCTCTCTCTTCTTTTAAAGGAATATTTATCAGCACATGTAACGTGGACGTGCGATGGTTTCCATTTGACATCCAGCGCTGTGAGCTGAAGTTTGGCTCCTGGACGTTTGATGGCTGGCTGCTGGACATCCAGATGAAGGAGGCAGATGTATCGGGATACATGCGCAACGGAGAGTGGGACCTACTGGGTAAAACACGCTGTGGAGCCCCTGACAAACCGTGTTGCTTAGCAACTGTGCTTGCTTTACTGCTAGCTCTATAAAATACCAAAGGATTCATTGTATACATTTAGATCAGTGTAATCAGTGTCTAGCATAAGTCATAGAGGCCTAATGAACATTTAACCGAATAGCAATTGCAGTCAACTCTTGCCTTGCTGTTATTGTGCTTTCGGGCTCTTACAATATTTTTCCAGCGTATTAAGTTATCCGAGCAGAAACAGGCCTTGGTTTGATATCCCTTTCTACAGGCACGTTATACACCTTTTCAATAACATCTTTTTCGTGATGCTGGTCCATTGTCAGTCTTTTCTTGAGATGCTCCTCGTTCCGTAACACTTTCACAACCCACTTCCTTCTCACTGTGTCTGTCCCTGTCCTCTCAGAGGTCCCCGGGGGTCGTCATGAGGTTTTCTACGACTGCTGTGCAGAGCCTTACCCTGATGTGACCTTTGTGGTGACACTGAGGAGGAGGACCTTGTATTACGCTCTGAATCTCCTCATCCCCTGTGTGCTTCTCTCCTCCATGACCCTGGTGGTCTTCCTGCTGCCTGCCAACTCTGGTGAAAAGATCAGCTTAGGTGAGGCATAATGAGACCATTTAGGAGAAGAGCAGGCATGAGGGGTGTCTAAAAGGAAATGGAAAACAAGAAATTCACCTCCTAAAATAAAAATGTTTCGAGCTCAAGAGTCTTTAGACTTTCCCTCTGAAATAAATTGCATATTTCACGAGGGCATATTCCAGGAGGGCTAGGAAAGACAAAAAAAAACAAAACAAAGTGAGAAAAGGCAAGACGTGAAGCCGAGAGTGTGAAATCCAATTTGTTTTCTCGTGAATGTCAGAAAGACGGATGATTGTGGCGAGAAGTCAAATGCAGCCTACCAAATATACACTGTTCCAATAAGTGTGCCCATGTTATGTCGAGATTCTATGAAGGATTCTTTTTTCTTTTTGTGTTTGCTACCCACAACTCCCGGGCCTCTCGTCCTGCCTCCAGGCATCACAGTTCTGCTTTCTCTGACTGTCTTCATGTTGATGGTTGCAGAGATTATGCCCGCCACTTCAGATTCTGTACCACTGATAGGTCAGTTTTTCCATTTTCCATGCAACCTGTGGGTTGCTTTGTTGTAAAAAACAGACTGCCAACAGCCAGGAGGGTGAAATGTGTTCTGTCACAGGTCAGTACTTTGCCAGCACCATGGTGATTGTAGGGATGTCAGTGGTAGCCACAGTCATTGTCCTGCAGTTCCATCACCACAACCCCAGCAGTGGACACATGCCGCGTTGGGTGAGTTACAATTAAAACAAACGACATAAATACCGATAACGCAAAAAAACCTGAACAAAAGACCAACTTATAGACGTTTTAGAAAAAAACTGAAGGAATGCCAGTGTCACATCTTGCCAGTGTTCTAAATAATAAAAAGAGGACTGATCAAGCATTGTCGTTATTAAATGGGATAAAAAAAAAAAAAATGTAGTCCATCCATGTCCTGAGATGTTATTTTCCTCTTGCCAGGTGCACTTGGTTCTGTTGCAGTGGGTTCCCTGGTTTCTGCGAATGAAGCGTCCAGGTGAGGGAATGGAGCCCGCGCCTTTCGGCGGCCCGGTCGACTGTCAGAGCAAAACCTTGTCCTCCCCGACGACGACAACGACGACCGCGACCGTCCCTACCCCGGTGCCCTCCATCCTCCCACAGAGCCTCAACGTCCTGCAGGCCAGCCTCGTCCAGCTCAACCCTCACCCACTCACCCACAGGCCCAACTCCCAGGCCGTTATTCTCCCAAATCTCGTCCATCGGGATCCCAGTCCCAATCCACACGCCCAGCCCAATGGTCACCTGCCTTACATGGGTTTCCAGACCTTACAGACTACTCTAGATCTGGAGCCACTTCAGAGGAGCAGGCCCACCTGTCACGGCAGGGTTAACAATGGACTAGGTGGAGGAGAAAGAGATGGAGCACCGGGAGGAGGAGGAGGAGGAGGAGGAGAACCAGCTGGAGATACACCAGTCCATTACCACTTCTCATCCTCCAAGTTTGGACCCAACCCACCACAGGAGTCATCATTGTCCCCAGACCCTGACCCACCCACCGCATCATCTGGACCCCGTGGTTTGGATGCTGGGGCTGTAGCGGGGAGATCAGCTGCCGCGCATTGCAGCGGGATTCAATCTGCTGCGGTGGACAACCAGCTGCAGGCTCTTCTGGTGGAGGTGCAGTTCCTGGTGGAGCGGGTTCGTGAGCAGGACCGGCAGCTAAGTGTAGCAGAGCAGTGGCAGTTTGCTGCAGCTGTTATCGACCGCCTGTGCCTGGTGGGATTCAGTGTCTTCAACATCATCTGTACCATCGCTATTCTCATGGCCGCACCCAACTTTGGAGAAGCGCTGTCAAAAGACTTCCTATGAGGGGCGTAAAAAAAAAAAAAAAACAGGGATTTGTGGAAAAAAATGGCATATACAATAATTACACACATATGGACTTGTTGGAAGCACAACTGCTGTTCGGGACACCCGGGAAGCTGGAGTGGGCTGTGGCTAACGAGGAGAGGACTGTGATTTAGAGATTTTATTCGCTTCCTTCCTGTGTCATTCATATTTTGATCACGGTTTGTAGACTAACTGCTGACTAACTAACTCAATGTGGGGACAAATCAAATGAAGGATTCCTTAAGTAAAGCATGACTTTACTAGATGTGTATGCAACGTAGCATTTGAACTACCTTTAAAGAGGCAACTTGAATTTATTCAGTAGAAAAATGTTGACACTGATCTTCTGCATGTAAAATAGTAGCACTTTGAAAGACAAGCAGAAACCTTTTCAATTGGAGAACTCCAAAGATTCATTAAAACGGAGTTCATCAAGCCTGATAATCATCCGTGATTTATACCCTATCAATCTTCGCTCTGCAATGGAAGTATAGGATATGTGTTGTCGAACACGCAGGTGATTTTGCAAACAACAGTTCAAAGAAATCCTATGTTTCAAAGCTCTATTTTCTTTCCTAATGTGGCTCATTATTGCCTTTGTGTGCAGGTTTATAATGAGGTTTACACCGCAGAGGAAAAATAAAACATAACTCTCACACTCAAATTTCTGTAGTCACGAGAAATATCATCTGTGCGACCCTGGTTTTGAATTCAAATCATGACATACATTTCGCGGAAGAGTTCGACATTTGACGCCAACGGCTGTGACAGAAGAAATGTGTAAGAAATGAGAAATAAACCGCGTTTGTTGTCGGCATGCATCAGGTTTTCTATTCTCTGACTCACTTCTGCCTCGGTCTAGGCTTCAAAGAGGAGCCAGAAACAGAGCAGGAGCAACGAGAAAGAAGAGCCACGAGACAGAAAGGGGGCAAAAAGGAAGGAAAGAAAGAAATGGATGGGGGGGGGGGGGCAGTTTGCAGAGGCACAGCCTAGGAGGGGATGCAGAATGGAAAAGAGCACAGGAAGTGGTAGAATGGTTGGGAGAAATGTGCTGAGGGAGCCCAGATGCACCAATAACGTTTTTAACCGATTGCTCATTAATGAGAGAGGGAGAGGGGGCAAGCGGAGAGCAGGGGAGGAGGAGTGAATCGACCCTTCTTCTGCTTCTGCTTTTCGACGTGTTTTTGCACCTGTATTCAGAGGGGACTTATGCATATGCCTATGTTCTGAATTGGCAGAAGGTATGACCGATGTCACCAAATATTCCAAAGTTAAATGACCGACTGCAAACACTTTATGACGACGATGAATCGGGCTAATTGGTGTTTTGGCATGGCAGTGCCCCTCAGCCCCGAGGCTATACATTTGTCTTGACACTTCCCATTTGTTTTTCACCGTCGATGTAGTATCTGCCTGCCAGTTGGCTCCCTCCTGGAGAAATGCACTGTGCATCTCAGTGTCATTTCAGTGCTCCTTCTGTCTGGGTCAGTGGCGGGCTGCTGAGGGACGCGATACAGCACAGATACCGCCTTTCCTCCAGGAGCTCAGCCGTCCACCTGCTCTGCATCGTCAGCAAGCAAAGCCAATCGCACAGAACAGTCCAGGAGAGAGAGAGAGAGACGCACTGCAATGTGTGGCTGCCTGCAGTCGTCGCACAAATTTGCACACGCAGGGCGCTGAACACCAACCCACTCGCACGTCAAGTGGTGAAGCCACGGCCCTGCTGCGGACCCAATGCGGTGACCAGCACAATCTCTCCCGAGGCTCTCCGTCTCTCCAGTTGCCACACACAAATTCCCCCGCGCCCTTTAACTGCTGTTTGTGCAGTGCTGTCGCTTCTGCATTGTTTTTTGCTCTTGTGGCAAAAAGGAGAAGAGGACAGAAGAGGGGAGTAAGGCCCTGGAAAAAAAATGATCTAAAATGTATTTGATTTACCCACGCGTTTCTGATCCGTCAGCTTTTCACTCTACAAGAGAGAGAAGGAATGGGAACAACTCACACAGGTTGTCAGCACATCAGACTTTCCACAGACAATAACATCCATGCTGGCTGCATATTTTTGCAGTGTAGAACAAAAAAACAGAGAAACTGCAGCCATACGGGTAGAAATTCACACAGGCATAATATTTCTGTCACATCCCAATTTTGAGATCTCATAAGCGAAATGTTTGCACAATTGGGCGGTAAAATCACAGCAACACTATTTGTACGTTGAATTACGTTTTAGGCTTCTGCCTTCGTAGAATGAGGGGTTCAGAACGGATTTACGATGTCCCTCAGGAGAGGTCTTAGCCATTCCAAATACAAATGTGCCATGATCATATCCCAAACCGCCAACAGTCAATACCTATTAATTATGGCATACAGACGCTCGATGCAGGTCAATATAAAAGAGCCATTCCGCTGCCTGCTGGGTAATTGTCTCCCAGATCTCATTAAAAGACGTTGGAAGTGGGGGGGAGAAGATGAACGCAATGAGGAGAGGAGAAGAGGGGGAAAAAAGAGAGAGTGGGAGAAGGAGTAAACAATCATCCTCGCAGGATAAATGAGTAGGCTGGTGCATCTGCTGCCACATACTTATTACATCTCAGTTCCCAACACACGGTGTTGACTCCAACCATTAAAACTTGCATCAATAAATCGGTTTATTAAAAGATTATGTTACAATTTATTACAGTAAGCGACGTAACCAAACACTTTCGTCTTAAATTTTTAAATTTTACATTTCAAACATGTCAAAAGAGCCCGCCCCCCCTCCCGCTTCTTAAGAGTTAAAGCCAAATCATATAAGGTGAAGAACTGAATTTAACGTTGTGTCTTACTGATATAAATAATGCAATGGGCTGAGAGAGAGAGATAGAGAGAGAGAGAGAGAGAGAGGTCAGCCAAAGACAAAGACACCACATATTTGAAGGTGGGCAATGCAAACGTCAGACAGCCGACTTGCTACAGACATGGTCCAGTAAACGGACAAGAATCCCGTCGGGCATTCAGGACTGCACATTCAACCGCTTCAATTCAAGCCTTCCATTAAATCTCTTGCAACGCCAAGGTCTGCTGAATCTCACGATCACCAACGGGGCTTTTAGGAAGAGCGCCCTCGTCATAACAAGTGTTATATTATTTTAAGGGCCGCTGACCTCCGTATACCACTCACTGTTAATACTCTCATTAGGGGGCCAAAACGTTTAGGGATTTAGGGCTGGGCACTAATGGAATATTAGCGTTCATTGACATTTGGTTGGCTTCACACCACACACCCCGATGATGTTTTGCAGACTTGTGTTGACGAGCCAGATTGAAAACTAAGCACGACTAAGAAATGTGGTTAGCTAGAGTTTTCGTACACAGGAATTATGGTCGCAAGTAAAACACATACCAGTGGAAGTCTTTGTTGAGACCGTCACTTTGGTTGTTTTACACGCAAGTTTTGCATAAATTAAGCATGATATGATATGCAGTCTATCGATTGGAGAATGTATATATTAATATCTCATTGTTTGAACCACGTCATTCAGCCCTTATCCCTTCAAATCCTAGTAGCAATTAAATATGTAGAACCTCCAACATTAAGTCAGAACTACAGCATATGGAGCGTAAGGTTGGTGACGTACTTAAATCAGTATGGCATCATCTAATGTATTTCATCGCGTCATTGTTATAGCTTATGACATTAATAGCGTCATTATAACCTTATTCTAAGCTTGACAACATAAAGGGCTAATTTAGGGTTTGTTTCAACGCAATGAAATGAGCTGATCCTGTCCCTGATCAAAAGCCTTTTAAATGCATGTGCGCAGGAATCTTTTCTATCGTGCTGACGGAGAGTGCAAACTGCCCTTTATGCTCCGAAGCTCTCATCTCACGTCACCTGCACGTGGACGGCACGAGGGGTTTAACGGTAAAGCAACATACCAGCTACAGAGATAAATAGTGCTGCGCAAAAAAAAAAAAAGACATTTGAATTACAGGCCTATTATAAATCCTGCGGGAGCTCTCAAAGGGAACAATCTAATCACAGACAGCGAGGCAGCAGGTGGCAAGAGGAGGACCCCTGCTGTTCTGTCTGGGTAATACACACTAAACATTGTGTACTACACTGCCACCTGAGTAGACGAGGCTCCGCGTCAGAGTCAACAGCACATTATACAAACATAAACGCACGAGGCATGGCTCCACACACGGCACGCACACACAGTGCATTATCTTACTGTGGTCAGTCAAAAAAAAAATGACTGTAAATTAAAATAAGGCCTGGTTCATTCCAGTCCTGTGCCCACTACCTGCTCCTTGGGTAACATTTCCCACGTCTGGAGATGTTGTAAATACTGTTTGATAAAGTGCAACGTTAGTCTTAAGTTGAACGTGTTTCTGTTCATGTGCCAAACCATCACTTCTGTCCGTTATGCGCACCCAAATCTTCGAAGGAAAAAATGTGTCCCACAACTTGTCTGCTTTCTCTCCTCCATCTCTCAATCTGCCAGATTACAATGTTTGGAGTTTTTTTTTGTGTTAATGCAGACTTGCTGAACAGATTTTTTTTGGTAATGACGTGATTCAGTATGGACTTACATTCTGAATGCCTCAATCTGGTTGGCCCTTAGCTTTCTGGGAACGCCTGCTCACAACATTTAAAAAGAAACGTTAAATCTAATCCATAAATTGAGAAACTACGCATCTGGTGGTGGTCAACCGTAAGTATTGCTTCTTAGTGCTCTGTGTTCCCATGTATGAGCATCAACAGGCTTCAGGCTTTCCCTTGTTATTCCTCCATATCACCTCATACAATTCCACTGTCTCGTCATGGCAGGGACCCCTCCAGGGCATCCTCCTTTTTTGCATTTCACAATCCAGTTCAAGTCCCTTCCCTTGAGGAAAAAAAAAAGGCTTATATGAATCTGTGACTTCAAGTGTGTAGACTCCTTGCTTCCTTTTGACAGAGGTCTGCTTAATGCATAATTATGATGTGCTAGATTCAAGAGTTTCTGGTTTGTGTGTGTGTGTGTGTGTGTGGCCTATAATGCTTATGTTCAAGCGATTTGTTCATTTGAAGAGGCTTGTTGCAAGTATCAGTGGTAGTTTTCCAGGTTGTAGTTGACAGCGTGTAAATAAGGACTGGGTTGTTCATAGCCGAGTGTTGCTGTGTGTGGAGGTGGGCGAGCGCCAAAAATGACAAGGGGTCTGCGTTGACAGTTCGTAGTTAAGAGGTAACAATCTCCCTTCCTAGGTGCCTCCATCCCTTCTGTGCCTCAGCAGCTGGAAAATATTCTGAAAAAAAGCAAGACAGACACCAAGATACACAGAGTCAGTCGGAGAAAAAAGACTGCAATTCTGCCGGACTGTTGGCCGTAGACTGGACAGAGGCAGGCAGAGCCTTACCTTGCCACACATACCATCTTTACTGCAGTTCTTATTGTCCTTGTCCGTGGCCTCCTCTTCCACCTGTACACACAGTGGCACTGAGTAAGGGACACACGCAAATGGGTCCTCACAGAGGATAATCAGTAAGCCAGTCAGGTGGTCCTCACCTCCTTCCGCCACTTGAGCTCGCAGAAGACTCGCTCGAAGCATTCATGCATGTAGTTAAACTGTTCATTGGCAGGTCATGGCAAACAGGAAGAGATAAACCAGAATTCAAAAACACACACACAAAAAAAAACGACTTTCAAAATAAACGTCCCTCACATGGCTGTCTTTAAACGATCCCATATTTACGTGCGTGTTAATGTCTATGCGATACTCACATAGGGTGTGAATATCTTGACCCAGCGTGGTTTCTTCTCGCCGCGTGCATATTCGAAGCAGAAGGCCATGCCCTCTTCGTCGGTGTCCCACCTCTGCATCTCTCCCCACTCAAACGCAATCACTTGGTTCTGCAACAACATTGGGGCTTCATGACACTGCTTCCATTAGACACGCAAAGCAGGTTGCGGTCGGTCAAAACACAGACAACAAACAGCTGCCCTTGCCTCCAGAGTCCCCTCCTCGGTGCAGGCATGCAGCTTGAAGTGGTGAATGCTGATTGCAGTGACGACGTGGCCTTTACGCCGGGAGTCACAGGAACAGTGGGGGAACATGATCTCATTGTAGCCCTCGCAATCCCGCAACAAACCCAGATACTGAGGGTGAAAAAAAAAAGGAGATATTGTTTTGAGAATATTGCACAAGACAAAGTTCTGCTGCTGAATTAAAGCAGACTATAGAGATTCTGTGCGGCACAACAGCTCTGAACATATAGTGAGTTTCGCCTGCTGAACAGGTCGTTGAGGAGGAAGGAAATATGAACTCAGTGAAGTCACTTTTTTGTTCGCCTGTGTGTAGCGCAGTGGACTTTGCGGATTGTGAGAGGGACTGACCGTGGACATCTTCTTCTGCTCGGCCAGCTTTTGCAGCTGGTAGGACTTCAGCTCCGCTTTGATGAAACCTTGCTTCACGTCATCCACCGCCTGCGGAGGCGAGATCAGATGGGGTTCATGGGAGACAATAAAAACACAGACAAACAAAAATGGGTACATAAACAAAAATGCACCTGATGAAAGAAATAGTTGACAGCAAGCTGGTTGTCGTTGAGCAGAATCTCTTCCTCTGTGGTGAACAGCCACTTGCGCAGGGTGAGGCAGGTTCCTGGGACGGCCGAGGTATAGTTCTGCACATACAACTTGTGGGGGAACTCGTTGGGGGCGAGCTTACGCACTGAGGGGGAAAGAGGAAGCAAACGAGGAGGGAGAGGGGGAGAGAGCGAGAGAGAGAGTGAAGTACTGTTCTCAGGTGTGCACATGCTGACATGCGTGACCTCTGCTTAGGCCGATCTCTTGATGTGATACACATCGTAAGTGTATCACGCGTGAGTTCCATTGCACGTGTTCGTATTTAAAAGCTAGCCAGTGATTCTTAATCTTGTTTTTTCCCCAATTTGGAAATGAGGAAAAAAAAGAAAATGAACAGTTGTGCTTCGTCAAAGACGTTGAGTAGTATCATTGCATGAGCACAAACGTATGCTTCAATCAGAGGTTTGCTTACTCACCGAAGGTGTGGTTGATAACCTCAAACAGAGCAAAGTAGCTGGCCGTTACACTGTCCATGCCCTCTTTCATTACCACAGCCTGAACGATAGAGAGAGACCGAAATACAGACACAGAATGAGGGCAGGTATATAAAAAAAATCATAAAAAAAGGAGAAAGAAACAAGAATGCGCAGGATGAAAGTATGGAGGCCACAGCGTATACCCCGGCCCACGGGTGTGTGTTTACCTGATAGACTTGGTCTGTAGTGGAATTTTTGCGAACTTTGATGGTGAGCGTGGTTTTGTCAGGCATCGCTATTCTCAACTCCACATCTGACACGCCATTATAGTTCTAGTGAAGGAGAGAAGAAACTGCACAGTGAGTCTCAGACAGAGGACAAGAAAAAAAAAAAAAAAAAAAGACATAAATTGTTGTTTTTTTAACCTCATCTGATTCAGACAGGAACTCCTGCATGATATCACTCTCTCCAATTACCCGTACTGAGCACACTGTGGATGAAACAAAATATTGTGTGAACACTTTTTTTTCTCCTTCAGGGAGCATTCATAGTTTCCCCAAGATCCTTCCTCGTGTTTTACCCAATTTATTTCAGACCACGAGAAATCACTATTTTGGTCAGAACCCCCCCCCCCCCCCTCACCTTTCTCCAAATATTCCTCCAGGCCCCTGCGCCGTGCGTCTAGCTGCTGCTCCGACAGGGAAAAGGGCCATTTCCCGGGCAGCTTGGGGAACGCGAAGTTGGCGAACTCCCGCTTAAGGTTTTGGTGTAGGATCACAAACTCCCGGTAACGCTTTGAGCACAGCTGCCTGCCTGCCATGTACACATTATATACCTGAGAGGAGAGAGAGGGGGTTGGAAGATGACGAAAATGAATAGCATTGGTGGGGCGACAGCGAGATAAAGGCAATCAATCTTCGAGTAAACACATTTTACTACCACAAGAACGGTTCTTTTTAATACGGAGTTGGAGCATGAAATAGACGACAAACATTTTCGTGGATACTGTATCCAGACCTGTGTCACAAAATCCTGACCTGTCTTCTCTTCTTTTAATTCCCCGTTTGTTTACACCAAAATGATCTGAGCCACGAGTTTCGGCCAGATCATCCACCTATTCACCCACGAGTGCACCCACCACAAATTTCTCCTGGACAAGCTCAGTGTGTTTGTAGCTGGGCACAGAGATGGGGACGGCCTGCTTGTCGGAGTAGTCGTAGCAGGACTGAGCCGAGCCGTCGTCCCCAGGATCCAAGCAGTCCGCCTCCTGGGGCGGGACGGGCAGCACGGCCAAAACGAGCTCCCTCTCCCCGGCCCGGATCAGGTCCACAACCTGCTTGTGAGTCGCTCCCTCTACATTCACCCTGTTACTGTTGCAAAGAGAAAGGGAGGTAAAAATGAGGGTGGTAGTGAGTATTTCGTTTTACGCTGCAATTCATCCTAGTGATCCTCAAGTTACGAAAAATATTTGGTTTGGAAACAGAATACTTTTTACATCGTTTGTGTCCGTGGCAACTGTAGTTAAAATGATGCAGAAAGCTTTTGTATTTCAGGACCAATCTAAAAAAATAACCCAATCCAGCAAAAAAAAAATTAAAAATACTTCAAGCTGTGACACACAATGCTATATTCACAGGGTGGCAATCTATTATCATTCTGCATGGGATGGGAATAACCATAGTGTGTGGACTCTGGCAGCCACGTGTCAGCGGTATGAATAATAAAATAATATTTGCATAACCAGAATAAAGCAGGCTCTAATCCAAATCAAATATTTGCCAGAGCATTCACATTTTGTAAACAAACACACCAACAATTTAGCACTGGAGTCCTATAAATAGGCCAAAAATGTATTTTTTTTTTCTTGTGACAGCCATGGAATTTTGAAAATATAGAAAGTTTGTATTTCTTGCATTTTCTTCCTCGTCAGTGCATGCACCATTGCCAACAATGCAACTTGACTGCCAATGGTTTGCAAGCTTTGGTGTCCCTTTGAGTCTACTACTATATAAGTTGCTGTCCCAAGTGTAACAGGGACAGACGGGGCATGTTTGAGATAGAACTAGTGGCTGGCAGCTGATCTGTTACGTCAGCCGTCATGGCATGGCTCATGTTGTCAGGGTGACCGAGGGTTAAAGCTCAGTGAAGCGCTCTCATACCCAATAACACAATGGCAAGAAAAATTGCCACACGTGAATATCGAGCCAGTGGAGGAATTCTCATTCGGGACCACACAGCAAAACTCGAAATAGAGTTAGTGAGGAAAGATGAGACGCAAATAAAAGAAACTTGCAGGTGTAGAAGCAGAAACAGCAAATGACTCCTGCAGCGAAAAACACAGACTAAGCATTTGAGCGGCTCTTCCATTCTTGCAGCTTTATGGCTATATTACCGGTACTTGATGTAGTGGCCTTTGCACTTGCACGATCAGCACTACTGAGCATCATAAACAGCTTAGAAGAAACATTTCCCTGTGTCTCAGAGCCAATTTTTCTCTCGTTGTAATCCAAGGAAATGAATTCACTTTCTTACATGGCTTCATAAGAATTACATTGGTTTCTATTTTGTGCTCGAGCACACGTACCTGCGCGCACACACACATTCAAGAACGAGGCCAAACATGGCAAAAATAACCCACACAGCACCTTATCCAGAGAGACCGGATCCGACCCCCGGAGAGTCCAAACATCATACATTCATCCTTTAGCACAAAGCAGGTAAATAAGATTGAGAACAGAAGGGCCTATAGAGCACTGCGGCAAGTATGCAGGCACTCCACGGTGTGTGTACTGTGTGTAGTCACGGTGAACATATTGCTCACAGATACCAATACCTCCACACGCTTGCGCACAAACACACAGAAATAACGGGGTCAACAAACTGCCAGCCTGCTGCAGACCCTCCATTAACGCAGCAGTGTGCCAGTGGCAGCCAATGAGACGGTGGATTTTAAAGAGCGAAGCCAATCGGGACGGAAATGAAGACATCCCTCCCATCCTGCATCGCCGTCTTACACACACACACACGCGCGCACTGAGGCGCCTGTGCTGCGCGTTGCTCTCCATAGCAACAGGGGCCAGCATCAGCAGGCAATTCCCGTGCATGCTAAGGTGCCAGTGAGGACGACCACCATGAGTGCATCACACACACGCACACACACGCATACACAAGCACACACACACTATTGCTCACTTGTAATCCCACCGCTGCCACATGTGGTGGCATCACACCGCACCTTGTGATGCTAGTGACAATGATCTGACCTTGTGTGTGTGTGTGTGTGTGTACTGTGCAGAAACGCTCCACACAGCATCTGGTTGGGTGATGAGGATGACTACAAGGGATGACTTGAGGATCGGTGTCAGTGTGACGGGAATCCCTGATCTTCCCTGGATCTTTTCTCTCCGCCACACAGACTCTCCTTTCATTCACTGGACGGTCTTTTTGACCTGTGTGTGTGTGTGTGTCTGTGTGTACAAGACAGTGTGTGCCAGTGGGTATGCACAAACAGGTTAATCCCACAACGGAGAGTAAATGATGCTCACAATGGTTTTCACTTAAACACTTAATCTGAGATTACAGAGCGAGTCTTGCTGTGTACTCCAGGTTATGCTAGGAGATTAGCCACTTACACCTCCAAAATCCTGTCCCCCTTGGAGATACCGGCTCTGTCCGCAGCACCTCCCGGTAGAACCGCGCTGACATGCTGCAGGGGAGCGTACAACTCCCCGTTGATGCTCCGCAGTTGTCCTCCTTCACTCACTTGTCCCCGGACATTGAAGCCATAGCCCGAGTCCGACTTCACGATCCGGACGAGCCGCGGGCCTGAGGTAACGGTGCCGCCGCCGGTGCCCGGTGTAACGTCACCGCCTCCGGAGCCGTTCCCAGAGGAAGACCGAGGCAACGGAGGCAACGGAGAACAAATCCCTTCTCCCTCGACGTCCGCCATTATTTCTACACTATTTGTACCATCCACTCCACACGGCCGACATGAAATATCCCCCAGACATTAGCTGCTGGTAGCAGGCTAATCCACACGGCTAGCTCCCTGACCGAGGAGCGCCGGAGAAAGCCGACAGAGTCCGATGTTGCCCGAAGCCGCCTCTGGACGCGTTCCATGTGGGTCACAGTGAGGATGTGTTAGTTCCTGAGGAGGTTTTGTTGTACTTTGCACAGGTGAATCTTGTTTTTCCAAGTATATTAAATAATCTTTTGATCAAAGCCGCAAGCACAATTTATTTGTGCGGCTATATGTGCACTATCGGGGCTATCGTTTTAATAATGTTAATGATAACCGCCACATTGATAATCAATCAATCAGGGTGTATGGGCATATGATGAAACGTGGAAACGTGAGGTTAACTTTGTGCATGTATTTATTTTATTTTTTTTATGCGTATTTTTCTTTTCTTGAATTGCACTCTCATTCATGTTATCGATAGGGTAAATGAATAACATATATGGTTAATATTAGATATCCCCTTGACTTCATACGCAAATTGATTCCAGCCACAAGACCAGAAGAAATTCACTTGCGGCGACACATAGGAGTATAAAGTTCTGCCCACAAGGTGGCAGCATTGCAGAGTAGTACACAGGAGCGTCGGACATGATGACGTCATCATGATGTTTAAAAGGCAGAAGGAGTTTTTTATAAGGTGATGAGAAGCAGTTCTGCTGAGTATAGGCACACTGGAGAGTGTCAGGCACAGGAGTTAAGCATACACAAATAACATAATTTTTATTGTGTGAGAATCATTTATTGACTTATGACTTATGTCATTCACAAGCCGTGGTATACGCTCACAGTTTGCACATTTCAAACCCACCTATCTTGACAACAGCAACTTGCAAGTCGCAGCATTTCCAATAGCATGCAATGTGGCCAAACTATTTGAGCATACCTTTGAGCAGACTGGGGTGGCAAAAGCTGCTACAAAAGTGACTGCTGAGTCAGTGAAATTGACGGCACCACTCTTGTCACGTTCCAGATCCTCAAAAAGCGGATCTGCACCAGCACATGAGCCCTGATATTTTTGGAAGACACCTTTAAGTAAGGCAATAGCCCTCAGAATATCTGACATGTTGGCTGAAATGAATAGATATGACATGATCTCCATTGTTTATTTATTCAGCCACTCATACATTGTATTGGTGTCGTTAAGTGGTAAATTATTCATGCTATCTTTAAATGCTTGATCAAGGCTTTGCTTGACACATGACAAAATGCAAGATAAGGTTGGTTGAACAGTTAGTTTCGATCCAGTCAGTGCCCAGTCCACTTCATATGTCTCATGATTTGACTCGATCCTTTCACAAACTGATTCATTGCAAAAGTAAAAAAATATATATAAATAAACCTTTCTCTTCTATTTCCTTATCAGCTATTTGGCTTTGTGTCTCCGTAGGAAATACCACTGGTTTTCAAAAAGACATGGTGAATTTTTTGGCATTTCTTTTCAGCTTAGTCTTGTCTTGGATTTCGTTTCGTGTGGAGGGTCTTCAAAGTCAAAAGCCATTATTTTGTCAACGATACTGAAATGATATATTCTATTATAGCTTTAGTTTAGTTAGTTTCGTTTCTGCGCAAATTCTCCCTGACCTATAGATCATTTAAAGTGAACTTAAGACTTTTTGTGTGAACTTAAAACCAAAACCTAGATAGCCTTTATTTACTGAATTTTCACTTTATTACAATGATATATTTGTAATAACTGTATATCTGCCACACCAATATGGCTATATTCATAGTTTGACATGTTATACTACACAGACCCGACACATACACAAACCACACCCAAAAACGAATGAATGCATCAAATGCCATGTACGCCAACATATCAACTATTTAGATAAAAGCAAAATACTTATTTTTCTCACTAAAAGAAATAACAGAGGATATTAAAACATATTTCAACGTACCAGTTCAGTTGTATGAGTAATTGTGTTGATCTAGAAGGTGGAGGAGAACGATTTGAGAGAAGATCACGGACACAAACCTTTTAAAGAGAGCCCAACACACAATTTTCCTGAGTCCCCACCCTCTTTCTCTAAATGCCATCCCTTTCCCCTTTTTTCCCCAACTTTGTCATTTGCTCGCCCCTCTCTTGCTTTTCATGTCATGTCAACTCAGGCCAAATGTTACATAACACAATTTTCACTCATGACTCAAGAGGCTATTGAATATGTAATTGAGTTAATAAACGAAACACCAGCTTGTAAGTTTAAATGCCTACATAATACTAATCATAACTGATGAATAAATTAAGTGACATTTCAGTTAACAATAAAAACAGGGACACGCCTTTGGATGATCAAAATGCATGATTTGAAAAAGACCGACTAGAGCTCCACAACAGTTTTCAACTACATCCACAACTTGCCAATGCACGCAGACAACATTTTTCAACTGTGTGACGTTTCTAGAATTGCATCCTGAATTGGGGCTGTAACGTTCTGATAATCAGAGTGAGGGGTTGGCATTGGGTAGAGGCAGAGATACCCTTACATGCAATGTGAAGAAGACACATGGAGAGCATGGGCGGTGTCTGGAGACTCCATGATTCACCAGCAGAGAATGTTTGGCATTAAATGAGCCTCAGGAGCTGTTACCTCTCACATGAGAGAACAGTACCACAGGACACGCACAAAAAACAATGTGTGCAACTTATCTGCTCTGCGTGTCAGCAATACAAATGTTACAAAAGTTCTGTAATTAACCCTTTTGTCAGCACACACTCACGCACGCACGCACACACACACACACACACACACACTGTGTGCTGCTGAGCAAGGTATAAACTGGATAGACTGAAGAGTGAATATTAATCTTCGAACTGAAACTTCCGATACAAGTTTCCAAATTCAACTTACGAAATACGTGCTGTGGCGTTTATACTTCCACGTCAACAAAGAATAAAATGTAAAATGTTTTTCTTCTGTCTTTGTTTGGCTTTCTTTTTTATTATTCCCAGATGCTTGTTGGGTCCGTTAAACTCATGAAACGTATGTATTGTACCCAACAGCCAACCTTTTATGGTGTCACAACTGTGTTAGATACAGTAACATAAATAGATATGGGTGTGGTTCAACCCATGTACTGATTACTGAGATCTGTTTTTATTCATTGTTGTTTACTAAAGCCTTGTCTTGGTGTCACGCTCTTTGTATGACAAGTGCCACACAACACTTCTTTATTGATTGAACAGGTAGTCACGAAAATTTCCACACAGAGTTTTGAGCTGGGTGTGGTTTGACCCTTAGGTTCCTTCCAAACCAGTGAGACAGAATACGAATGCATTTTTTTTTCTCAAATCCTGACACATTTAGTTCAAAACCGTTTTTTTTGGCTGAAAATAATATCAAAATATGTACCAATGAAGTAACAATAGTTACAAACACAAGTGAGTGCATTTCACAGCTGACGAGAGGTTTGTTCAAGGGCTGCAGCCAGACTCAATATTGACAACAGGTGAGACGTGCATCATTTACCTAACCATTTAACTACATTTTAGAGTACAGTTTGTTGTTTCTTTGACATCTAGCGACATTTCTGATGCAAACGATGCCATAAAATGGAGAGAACTTGACTTCTATGTAATGCTCTCTGTTGTTTTTGTAGTTCAGTGTGCTAAGAGCGACACCTGTTTGCTTCCCGAGTGAAGCTTGTTGTGGAAGAATGAGCTTATTTAGAGACACGTATGAGGTGTTTTGTTGGCGAGGTAGAGTTTGGGAGGTGGGGTGAACTGTTTGGCTGAAATGCATGTTTGTGAAATGCATGTTTTATGACTGTGTTAAGAGTTTTTGAAAAAGCAGTTTCAATGATGATTAATGCTTGCTATCAATTGAAAAAAAAAACTGTAATACTACACGCGGAGGGAATGTTGTAAATAATAAAGATCACAATACATTACATATTAGTGTTAGGATATTTATTCGTTTTTTTCGTCTCTGCTGAAGGACGCCATGTTGAAAACAAACAATTTACAGAGACAATAAGGGGTTCTGTAGCGTCTGCTCTCAGTATATAGGCAGGGTCTCATCAGTTGCCTGCTTCCTTATCACACCCCTTGCCCCTGCCTGTCTTCTTGCCGTGGTGGCATTTAAGCATGCAACCCACACACTTAGAAAACTCTTTGAAGTCAAGTTCTCCGTCCCGGTTCTTGTCCATCCACCCCATAGCCTTGTCAAAGTCACCGGAAGCAAATTTGGACTGGAGAATACATTATGATAACATAAATAATAAATAAGCATGTGAATGGCATGACATGTACAAAAGCATGACAACAAGTGTATGTATTATGCGTAGATGTGCATGTAAATGTGTAATTTCTCATTTAATATGAACAATTTGAGTCGCTCACCAAAATCTCAGGGTTTTGAATTTCGGTTTCCATCATCTTCTTCAACTCATCTTTGCTCAACTTGCCATCACCATCAGCATACTCCACAAAGATTTCCACAATGGTATTAATGGCCTGTTCCAATCGAGACATAGCTGCAGCTGGAGAATAAGATTGACATTGACTTTTCAGTGATAAAAATATATGCACTTGTTCACTTCATTTTTAAACAGCACAATTTTCCAACAATATAATCTCAAGAATCGTGTGATGTTGTTAAATTATATAACACATTATCTCTTAAAGGTTACAGTATTAAATGGTTTAAACAAAACTGCATAAAGAAGGATGAGCTGCTATTTTCTTTCTTTCTCATTACGCTCTCGCTTCCAACAGTACTCACCTTAGAGTTTTCGTTTCACCGGGTGAAGAGAGATCACGTCTGGGTCACCTAGTTGGTCTCAGATGAGGTAGACGGAGAATGCCACCTTCTTATAAAGCAGACACACAATGTCTGACACACCTGTACGTAAGCATGTGAAAAGAAACATGGGGTGATTCTTGCATTTGAAGTCTGGCCAACAAGCTACACCAGTCCTTCTGGCCACACTGTATTGACAGAGCACTATAGGAGTGGGCGGCAAACCAGCTTTACCAGATTGATGGATCGTTTTTTTTGTTGGTACTTTTTATTTGTGTCCAATAGGATTGTGTTTTTGCATTCATGTATGTGTTTTTACAGGTGGAGTAGAGGATCAAGTGGAACTCAAAGGTGCAGCTAATCCAGGTGAAAATGTGACAAAGTGCATAGAAAACCTCTGCCCATAGGAATCCAGGTCAAATGGTGAGTATAAGTCATGTGTGGTATGTGTAAGTTTGTCGGTTGTGTTCTTAATAAGTCTGAGAGGGTAAAGGGGGTATAGGGCTCTCCTACTATAAAATAGATAGGAACGTGGAGTCTGTCTGGATTGCCAGAGCTCTTTATGCACACTTTCAGTACAAGTCAGTGGTTCTACATATAACACATGCACCTGCCATGGTTTTTAAATCAATAATCCTGAGTTACATATGTTATTAAAATGTGTTTTCCAGGATAAAATATGTGACTCTGACTTTGACAAGGCTATGGGGCGGCTGGAAAAGAACCGCGACACAGACGTCGATTTCAAAGAGTTTGTTGTGCGTCTGGGTTTCTAGGCAATATATCTCCACCACAAGAAGACAGTCAGGGGCAAGGAATGTGATCACTGACTGATATGACACTGCCTATGCCGAGAGCAGGAGCTACACACTCATTGGTGTCCTTCAGCATAGACTAAGAAAGAATAAACCTCTTCACACTAGTATGTTTTGTATTGTGATATTGCTGGGATACACTTGCTCCACCTGGCAGTCACTGAGGATAGTGCATTCACTCCGTTATATATGTTGGCAGTCAATACAGGAAGTAGAAGTTTGACGAAACTTAATAACGGCCCCAAATAACTGAGGTGTTCCAGGGTTACATACGATTCACTGACTATTCCAAAGCTTCTATACCACAGAGTTCTAAACACAACATTTGAAAACAGGTTTAAACGATGCATGTGTTCTAGGTATGTGAACTACCTTTGGGTTGAGCGACAAAGGCATTTGTTACGATCTTTTTAATGTATCATTGATAATAAAAACATACTTCTATTAAGGCAGAATTATTTTAACCCACCCTGAGTAATGGATAATCTCGACGCCTTCCTGCAGGGTTGAATGTATGTTGGGATGATTTCACATATTTAGACGGTTGAGGACAGAGAGTGAGAACCAGTGGGTTGGAATTAGTTAAATGATGAG
Organism: Colistium nudipinnis; assembly: GCA_016785305.1. Classification (NCBI taxonomy): domain Eukaryota; kingdom Metazoa; phylum Chordata; class Actinopteri; order Pleuronectiformes; family Rhombosoleidae; genus Colistium; species Colistium nudipinnis. Next base: position 889,798 of record JAFBJU010016734.1, on the reverse strand, counting down.
ATAACAGTCAAACTTTGAATCTGGAAGAACGTAGGTCTCTTAAACTCGTTGAAGCATCAATGTTCGTTGGACAACATAGTGAGTGATGCCAGCTGAATGTTTAATGAGCCAGTGCTTGGGTCCTTTCACGGCAAAAAGACACCAGACACTTGTCAATGAAACACGCAGTGATTGACCCAAGGGGCCATAGGAAGCCCTGAGACAAATGTACTAGTGTTTTAGTGTTTTATTTTCAGTTGTTATTAAATGGGAAATACTTTGAAATCCACATTATTGAGAAAAAGAGACAATCACTTTTTGCATGCATATCTTGGACGGGAATGCCAGGCTTGAGTTTTATCAATGTGCAAGTTGATACCAATGTCACATGTGACACCCACAACACGCCATATATATGAATATGTTACACACGCTACAACGCACCAAACATGTTAAGGGTTCGAAGTTAATCTTCAGTCTGGTCACACTCATGTTCTTTGCCCTTGCATTTCTTGCCCCCCTTGCCTGTCTTCTTGTGGTAGTAGCATTTCGCCAGGTCAGACACACATCGACAGAACTCTCGAAAGTTGACTTCGCCGTCGTGGTTTTTATCCAGCATCTCCATGGCTTCCTCAATGTCGTCTGCATTGATTTTCCCCTTGAAGAAAGACTCTTATAGTTAGATGATGAGACGAAATAAACAAAAGCCATCGTGTGAATAGCAAACAGCGTAAACATAGGGCGGAATAATATCTTTTTCATGACAAAATCCTTTTGCCTTGTGTGTGTGGTATTACTTACTTTAAGCTCGGGGCTTTGTATTTCTTGCTGCAAGACTTTCTTCAATTCCTCCTTGCTCAACTGGCGTTTCTTGCCTTCATCGTCGGCATACTCCAGAAATATATCGACGATGTTTGTGATGACCTGATCCAGACGAGCCATAGCTGAAGCTGGAAGGAAAGATTGTCACTGATTGTTACTGACGAATTGACAGAGAAGCAGGGTCCAATTTACAGACTGCGAGACTACCCAGAAATAGCTATGAAGATTTTTGCCCGCCATACGACATTTGTGGCCAGTAGCCGCTTGTGGACATGTCTAAAGGCATAAGCACAGGCTATAAAAGAAGATCAGTGGATCAAATGGAACACTTTCAGGAGGTTAAAAAATGTTCAGAACAAGCTGTTATGCTGAAGTGCAAAAATACAATTCAATAAATACCAAGAATGAATGACTCATGTTGCCAGTTTATACACCACATTCTTTCACTCAGTGGGACTGTACAATTCTCTACACTTCATGCTCAGTATCTGGTTTAAAGTTGCTATTTCTTTACTACCACAACAAAAGTGCCCACCTTAAAGTTCCTGTTGCGAAAGTGAAGAGGGGTTCGCGTCTGTGTCACCAGCCTGGTCCCAGGGGTGAGACTGTCGTCGGACGGAGGGGAGAGCCTCCTCTTAAAGACTACACACTCACACATGCGCACAAACACACATACACATTATATACATACACCAACAGTGATTCAAGCCTGGGTAATGGAGCCCACTCCACCCCAAACCATGTTCCTCTGTCTGACAGTGGTTGAATTTAAAGTTGTTTATGCTTGCAAATGCGCTGAAATACCAGTGTGTGTGTGTGTGTGCATATGTGTGTGCAAGTGTAGAATCATTTTGTCTTTAAAGAAAGGCTCAGTGTAGCCTTCTGGAGAAAAGAAAATGGCAGGGTAAATGGAAAATGACTGTCAGTAGGTTTCATTCCAAGTCTTTGACTCACGTGTGTGTGTGTGTGTGTGTGTGTGTGTGTGTGTGTGTGTGCAATATGGGTCCATGTTTCCATGCAAGTTATATCCTGTTTGTACTGTAGTTTTAACAATGCTCCATATGAATACAGCTACTGTATGTGTCATTTCATATTTGCAATGTGTTAGGAGTTTTGAAAATGTATTTTAAAATGGTACTTTAAGCTGCTGTAAAACTACCATCACAATGCAAAACATACTCAACACGTTTCACTCACACTATTGTTACACAAGTCTCCAGTTAAGCCACTGTAAATCTTCAAGTTCAACTCAGTCTTACTTATTACATTTAGCAGCAGTTCGAAGTCGGCTTAAAGCACAAAGGGTCTCGCAAGTCACTCCCATTTTGTTGTGTAACTCCCTCTCCATTTTCCGCCTCTCTGTTCCATTTTGCTTTTCTCTTGCCCTCTCCTGTCAAGTCTCTTTAACAGGTCAGTTCACACCGTCCCTTGACCAGACTCTCTTCACTTAGACCATATTACTTCCACCTATTAAATACTATCAAGTTCTCCTTGCGGGGGGATTGAAAGAAAAGAGAGACGGAGGATCATGTGGCATTGATCACAAAAAAAAGTCCATCTTTCCACGCTCTGCTGGTCAGCGTACGAGTTACAGTTTCACTGCTGGAGAGGTTCTGTGTCTCTGCAGTGGCAAGTCTGCAGCACAAACACGTAGACTCTTTAGAAACAATTACTTATTTAATAGAAGCCGTTTTGAACCCACTTCTTTATATTTGTGAAGCATCTGGTGTGAAGGTTTTTAAGGCAGATATAAAGATAAAAGGTGAGTCAATGTCCAAAAGTTCATACCATTAATCACAGAGCAATGTAAGCAAAAAAAAAAAAAAAGGTCCACTAGTCATGTTAATTGCAATTTAAATTTGCCCAACGAGAAAGGGGGGCAGCTCAGTAGATAAACATAAAAATGCAGTTCAATGTTTTCATTGAAACAGCTAAGCTGTTAAATGTGATTGCTTTGTCCTTTGTACAAAATAAATCATTATCCTCCCATAAACTGAGTTAGCGTAGAGGAACCTTTATGATTTTAGAATACAACCTGACAGCCCGACTCATATTTAAAAAAGACTTTGAAATGAATTCAAACTCCACATTCAGGGACCAATGGCAGAGAGAAGTGAGAGGGGGAGATGAGTCTAAACGGCAAGGAGTTTCAGGACATCTAGTGGGGAATTTAGGAAACTGCACAAACTCCCGGGCAAAGGGCCGTTCCTTCAACTTACTTCATCACACACTTCTTGACATGTATATTTAACAATGACCTGACCGTTATCGTGTGCAATGAGTTCGATCACTTAATTTATTGGGCATTTTTTTGTTTTTTCTTTACAATTTGTGCAGTTTCTGTATTTGATATTCTCTTCTTTATCATCTCCCGGTATTTGTGTCCTCTTATATTCTGTCCAGCTCATAAAACGGATAAAAGAAGCCCACGTCCAACTAAATCTTATGACTGCATCGTCAACACATGTATTACATACAATTTTATACTTACACTTAATCTGTTATTTGGGGAAAAAAAGCAACACATATTAAGCCGCGAATGATATATCTTTTGGCTGCACTCAGGCCGCACTTTGATTCGGCTCTTTCAGATCGAGCGTTATCTCACCAAATAAATCAACGCATTTCTATGTTTGCGGATGCAATAACAGATAAGTACCTTATGCGTAAATGCGGCACACATTTATTTAGTAGCACATATTGAAGATAAAGGTGTGGACACTTCAGCTAAAAAACAAACAAACCACGGGGACTGAGCATTTAGCATATCTAAACAAGAGGAGGGCTATGACAGGAACTCTACCATCTACAAAATCTTAAACCTTTCAGCCCCACCAAAAATTGCTAAGCACTTAAAAGCTTTAGTTCGGTTCAACTCTGACTGACATGAGATCACGTCCTAGGGCCAAAGCTGCCAAACTCAGGCTCTGGAGCACGGCACAGATCTGATACCAGCACATTCCCATATTGAACTGTTTAAATATTGAATACAAGCCTGCTGCCTTAGCAGAAGGAGGATTTGCGAGCGGAATGATGTGATACAGCGATTCTCCTCACCTCCTGGGGCATTTGTCTTGCATTGGCAGAACTCCCCTGGACCAACATGGATCCAGATGTTATTGAAATGGATGGCACAGACCAAGAATTGGAAATCAAAAATGTAAGAAAAATGTGATATCTTGTCATAGTTTTATTTGTGAATCTTGCATGTTTGCGCTACAAGAAACCCCAATAGATTTCCCCTTCCCTTCACTCTGGCCCCTCACTTCTTGGCCTTGTGCTTTTGAAGCCCACAACATTTCTCACAGGCCATTGAGAGACCGACGACAAGTGGAATGAATTCATCAAAGTCCAACTTATCATCTTTGTTTTGGTCCAAATCTTTCATGATTTTGTCCACGGCCTTTGGGTCGTTCTGGGTCTGGAAGGGAAACAAATGCAGGGTGAAAAGCGTAATAAAATACAGATCTATTTGGATGATAAGAGTTAGATCAGAGATCAGATTTGATGGAAAACGGCATATCCTTACTTTCAGGAAGGTGGGTAACTCATTTGCAATTAGCTTTTTAAATTCCTTCTTGCTCAAAGTTTTAGCATCTTTGTCCTCATTGGCATATTTTTGAAAAATCACAATCAGGGCCTCCATGGCACTCTCCAAAGAAGTCATGACTGCAGAAGTGGATGCTGGGAGGAGAAAAAACAAAAGAGGAAATACATTTCAGAGGAAATATACTTTCACTTCACTTCACGTATTTCACATGTGCCGAAGCAGTCTTTGCAGAGTCGTTTTTTTTTTTTTACAGCAGAATAAGTGACGAATTAAAATAAGTATCAACTGTGGATGGATGCTTCAAAAATAAAGCTTGCACAGCATGAGGCTGCAGTCAAGTAGCGGGGGGGGGGTTCCCAACTGTATCCAAACCAAAATGTTCTGAGGGAGTGGCGCACAAAGCAAATTCTTGGGATATTAGACACTATTTCCTGGCACCTGGAATTAAATCCTTATCTGCAGGATCCCCCCCACTCCCTGCTTTCCCCTTCTGTTTCCCTTTTTCGGTCAAGTTTTAGAGGATACGCCTTTCGCTGTCAGGGTAGAGTAACTTCACGGAAGGCCAGAGGGCCTGCCGCTACTTGCCATAGGGGAAAGTTACACGTAATGCGCCAACAACGCTGAGGCAAAAAAAAACAAAAAAAAAAAAACATCTTCACTATGGATACACGCCCCTAACTACACACAGCACGGGACATGAACTGCGTGTATTCACCAGGAGAAGCTGCTTTCAGGGCAACAATGAAAATGTGTTAAAAATGATAAAGGAGAAACTCACCGGGGCGCAGCGGATCAGGATTAGGAGCGGGCTGAAGATGTGGGTTGAGGATCTTTGGAAGGGCACAGGGACTCGGTGAAAGTGGGTCCACGGTTTTTATAGTCGGCAGGCAACGCCCAGTGAGATGGGTGGGAGGACACACACACACACACCGGGAAGAGGCTGGGAGACGGCGAACCATTATTTGGAAACGCCATGTTCAAATACCATCCCACACGTTTGGTCCGAAGACCGTCACCACCACAGAACCACAGCGGAATCTGCGATTTTCATAACAGGGGCACACAGCTCTGTCCAAAAAAAAAATACAAAAGTAAAAACATATTTTGAAATTGTGGCACATTCCCAAATGTGCGGCCCCGTTCCCTTCCCCCCCCCGACCCTCCCCCCCCCCCCCCCGAAATCAAAAAAGGGTGTGTGGAATTATAACTTGGATAATTGCACTAGACTGCAAAATCGACACAAGAACAGAGGATAGGATATTGCAATTTCAACATCCTCTTCAAGGCCTGTATTTGTTTAAAGAAGTCTCCTGGTCAGGAACGCCTTGTTGGCACAGGCAGTTTCACCTGGAAACGTTCCAATACGACCGAAGGCTGATCTGCTGGTTATCGAGCGGCTCCCCGGCACCAGTTGGACATTTCAGGTTTGCTGAAGGGCACCTCAGTGATTCAACTATACAATCTGTGGATCCAGTTAAAACCCCCTCGGGCTTCCCTCACTTGTTCACAGGCTCGGAGGTAGTTGGTTACATGCCCACCCCGTAATAATGCCTTATTGTCTCTTTAGGAGTACATCGTTTCCTGCCGCACGTCTGTTTTTTTTTTTTTTCAGGAACGCCTTGTTGGCACAGGCAGTTTCACCTGGAAACGTTCCAATACGACCGAAGGCTGATCTGCTGGTTATCGAGCGGCTCCCCGGCACCAGTTGGACATTTCAGGTTTGCTGAAGGGCACCTCAGTGATTCAACTATACAATCTGTGGATCCAGTTAAAACCCCCTCGGGCTTCCCTCACTTGTTCACAGGCTCGGAGGTAGTTGGTTACATGCCCACCCCGTAATAATGCCTTATTGTCTCTTTAGGAGTACACCGTTTCCTGCCGCACGTCTGTTTTTTGGTTTTTTTGTTTCGTTATCACGGCCCAGGGACCGTGAAGCAGCTTTGGTTGAGATCATTTGTCACGAAGGCTCGAACTACCATTTGCAAAAGGAGTGATGGACGGCTGGTGTCTTTCCATTCGTCAATCCCATCTCAGTTCTAAGATAGCCCCACGCCTCGCAAAGCAAATAGCCGGATCTTTTCACAGGGACTGGAGTTTGACAGAAAAAACTAAACATCATCAAGTGTATTTCTCAGAGTTTAATTATAAAATGAATTAACCAAACAAAAACAAAAAAAGGGAAGAAAAAAGCGACTCGATGCAGAATACACCACGACGGGGGCAAATGACAACTCTTTGCAACCAGTGCTGAGAAAAAGGTTAGCAAAGGAACGTAGAAAACCATTTTTATCCTATGAACCTTAACAAAATACAATATCAACTTAAGGTCACTGTAAAAAAAAAAAAAAAGAAAGAAAAACACCGTCAATTTAATGTTACATATTTGTAATCTCTGGAATGAACAAAACATGTTTTGAGTCTGAAAAGGAGGAAATGGGGCCATGGGTTTAAGAAATTATTGTGACAACGTATATGGAACTGTGGCGTTTCACTGGCCATCAGCACCTGGTTAATGTTGACTGGATTCCAACGTGATCCAACAGATTTATTAGTTCTTCCTCTTGCCCTTGCTGGCCGCCTTGGCTGGCGTTACAGCCGGAACAGCTGCTTGGTAAAGGGCGGCAGACACTTTGTTGATGTAGTACAATGCAAAGAGGGAGAAGATAAGGCTGGACCAAAAAAAAAGAAAAGGCAAAGCATATTAATACAATTTAAAGTTGGTAGATATTAGTTTTAACGGTGTAATATCGAGTTAAATCATGCATTTGTGATCCATAGAAGTTATTGTTACTTACCATGTTGTGACACACACACGGTGTACCAGACCAGAAGCAAACAGTGACAGGAGCAAGCAGAGCAGAACTGGAAGTCGTGGGAATGAATAATACAAGTGAGGAGCTGAACCTGAGTTATACTTGACTTATATTGTGGGCTTTTCTTAGCAAAGAAAGAGTTGCTGAGAGTCCGATATCTGGTCCTAACGTGACGTGACTAGCGTATTTGACCCAGTTTTCAAAAATCATCACCAAACAATATCCCCAATAATTACAAATATGAATCCCAAACCTCAACATAATTTCTATAAATCTGATTCATGGCTCCTAGGCACTGATTTACTGTTTGCATAGTTTATAAAACACACAGTATTTTACAATGAGGCTCATCACAGAAATGACTGCATGAGTTTGACTGTAACCACTTACCCTCTGGGAATATCTTGGCCTGGAATCCCTTGCCAAATATCATGTTTTCCAGATTATTAAATGCCTGGAAATCAAGTTAAGGCAGTACAATACAAAAGGGTACTTACAGGCGAAACCAGCATTAGATGTATTTATACGAATGCTAAACTGTGCCTGACTACACAGAAGAACCTAAACTAATGTGAGAAATTCACCAGGAAACAGCTATTTTAATTAAACAAAGCTAAACACTTTTATTTAGAGGGATCTTGTAACCTGGGATAAAGCACTCCAATCCTCAATGTCAACAGAAGGATACCGTGAGGGAGCAGATGAAGAGGACTGATCCCAGGAACCCTCCCAGGATGGTGAGCCATTCAGTGGATCCCAGCTGTTTACTAAACATCTGCATCCCAGCAAATACCAGCACCGACAGCAGACTGGAGAGCACCAGTGAGGTTCCTGTGTTCGCCGCTACAAAAAGGACAGATGTACACTATCATGAGGCAAGGCCACTTACGCTCAGGTGACAGTTTATTAGGAACACCTGTCCCGTCCAGTCACAAAGCTTGGCTTTGTGGAGGCGTTACCCTGTTTAAGAGGTTTTGCTTTGCCTGTATGATCATTTTGAAGGATGTCGCTGGCGCTGCTGTTGAACTGAAACGTGATTTAACAAAGAGGCGTGTCGATGTGTTTGGGTCAGCCTTAGCGCATAGCTTCGAATGAGGGGACACACAATAATAGGAACAGCCGTCAACACAAAGAAATGCAAGAATCAAAAAACACATGCTCCAAAGTTATTTTAAAGATGAATCAACACAACTTTGATACCGTTTGAACACAAACTGAACTAACTCGATCTACTTTTAGAGAAGAATCAATTGCAGGTAACACAATGTGACTTTTGGCAAGGTTCACCTAATAAAATGAGACAGTACGGGGAGGTAACGTTACTTGGAGGACAGGTTTATGATATATATATATAGTGAACAATCGAGGCTAGAGAAGTAGTCAGCCGAGCCGCTCTAAACGTAACGCCACGTCAGTGTTCGCTCGCAAACCTTTCCGCCACTTAGCCGTTAGCTTTATGCTTAAAAAATCCCGTTTACAAAAACAAGCTCCAGCCAAATAACGCACTACACGCGTAGTGTATAACTATGACAGAGCGTGTAACTTTGGAAGAGAAATGTGAGAATTAACACTGCAGCTGCAATATCCAAACCAACGTAGCATGCCACTGCATGTTAGCTCGACCGTAAAAACTGTTCGCTAACATCTTACAATGTTTAGGCAAACACGCGCTCGGTTCGAAATATTTAGGGAGCTATAAAAGAAAAAATCAACACATACCCATGAGTCAATGGTAAAGTGGAGTCCTTTTGCTGAAAAGGAGGAGAATTGGGATTGATTTCGTTCAGCCAACGAAAGGTCCCGGTCCTAGGAACTAAAAATAATCTCACTACCCGGACTTAATGACAGGTGGGACCAGCGGGCGGAGACAAAAATCATACGTCAGAGCGGGGTTGACATAAAAATGAAATGCACTTCGAACTCTAGGTAATTGAGTCTAAACTCCTCCAATTAGTTGGAAACATGGAAACATTTGTTCCATTTATTTTATCAATTTACAAAAGTTTTATTTTTTACAGTTTCAATTATGTTTTAGGTGACCTGATCTTGAGTCCATTTAAGATCGTCCATTAAATGATTAAAACCTCACAAATAATGTGTATTTATGGCATTCAAAATATATGAATATATATATAAAAATATTCAATATATAAAACTTACAGGACAAAATAATACAGATGGAGAATGGCTTGTATATTACATGATGTTTGTTGGATTTGCTGATGACAAGTTCAGACAGATGTGCACAGTATTTTGAAGAACTTAACATCCAGACTGTCTTTCATAATGGCTTCTTCTTCAGACCAAAAACTGCTATAAACAGAAGTATTTCCACAAAAGCGGGTAACACACTAGAGGGAGACAGATAAAAATAGAAATTTAGGGAGAAACATTACGGGGACACAGTCACAGTACATACTTATGTGCAAGTGCTAATAACACAGCCTAACTGATAACTGTTTATACTTGGTATGTCTAACTTTACTCTCTTTATAGTGCAAGCAAGACCAGACACAGACGCACACCATCTAACCAACCTGCAGACTGCAAAAATAACCCAGTATGTCCAACATTCCCACTTCTCAAACACAAAGAAAGACAAGGAGACTGATGCGCTGCAGTGGACAGCCAGGGCTGGATGAAATGTGTCAGGGAAAAAAAACTTTGGAAAAAAATAAATAAGCACACAATGTTTGGTGTACAATATATACACTAACCTGCAAGTGGCAAAGATCCACCAGTAGATGTAACACGCCCACTGCTCAAATATAAAGAAAAGCAAAGCCACTGAGGCACTGGCATGGACTCCTGTTGCTAATGAAAGGTTGCAGTCATGGAACTATAATTGAAGACTCAAGTGACTTTTTAGAATAACTTGAAATATATCAAAGTGTAAGAGATACATTGATATGTTTTAAAGATTCCTCAATAGATTTTTAAATAGGGAATATTCTACTGCATTTGGTGATCGGTGTATCACAATTTCCGCACTGTGGCCCTGTAGACACAATGATCCCCTCTTGGAAACAAACAGGGACATTGTGGTTATATTAAATGTGACTTAGGTGCATACTGAGCTATGGATTGACATTTTAGTTACATGACATTACATTTCAATTGACTGAGGATTGTGTCCAAAGCAAGATGAAACATATCCTTCTGTTGAACTCTCAAGTTAATATTAGACTCTGATCAGTCCTATATACATATATCACTAACATTCTGATTGCATATCACTTGTCATCAATGAGTGACCCAGTGAGTGTCATTGCGAAGGATACACAGGAGACCTTGGCTGCAGTTGAACATCGACACTCCTGAGAGGAATCCGGACAACTCTATAGCAAACAATGCAATGGTGATTGCCAAAGCCACGACCAACCTGAAACACAAAGAGACACACATTGGATCGAAGGTGTGTTTTTCTTACTTTGTGTAAATCATATAAAAAAAAGGATGCTCTTACTTTCTGTCTTCATTGTCGTATTGCTCTTGAGTGAAATCCAAGGGCAAGCAAGCCTTCACGTTGTTATCCTGTGACAAAAACGTTACAAACCGAGTAAAAAACCCAGGAGACGAGTGATAATTATTCAAAATGAACTCCACCTTAAAACGCATGCAACCTGACATTCAAACATATCGCGGCGAGTTGGCGTACAAGTAAAGGCCATTTTCTTACTTACCCTCGACCAGAAGATGGTAATAACGATGACAAGGTGAGCGATGATGGTGAGAAACCGTGCAGGGACTAGACTGCTGACTGCTGACATGTCGAAGCTGTTATTAATTACTCTTTCAGATAACGCGAGAACTCGAAACAACACACAACTACTGCAAAAAGAAATAGTTCTCTATTTACGAGAGCTGCTTCACCAGTTCCAGTGTTTTGCTAATTTAGCATTACGCTACTGCTCGAGCATTTCGTTCCCAATCGAACACAAGCAACATTGATCGATGCCAAGTCAGTACGTTACATCTAGATTCAATCCAGCCGGCATTAATGCTCACTCGCGACAATACACAAAGCTCTCATGTTGTTGCTATCTAAGCTAAAGGCGGTTGCTACAACAATCGCCCGAGTCGGCGCATTCCTTATACCCGACGGGGTGAAACAACGAACGATCCCAAAGGTTCCGGAGACGGGCGAGGTATTAGAGAGGACAGTTCGTGTTTTTTTTCTTTACACAACACTGACATCAAGTGGCAAAGAGAAAACTGGGCCACACACAACCTGGCGTGTAGAAATGATGAACCCCCCCAACAAAAACACGCAGCTGTGTGCAGGAAACGGAGACGACGTATTGTGTTCGGTTGTTTTTTTTTTAAACCCCTGCTTTTATAACAAATGCCCTGTATCAACCATCACTGCCACCTGATAATTGTGACCACACCAGACATATGGCATAATTACACACGAATAACAAAATAGAATACTATTCTAACAATGTAATGTTGTGATCGTTCCTTGACCAATGCGGGTGTTACCCCCCCACACACACACACACACACCACCCCCCGCCTCCATCCTCTCTCCACGACGGCTCGTTGCTTTGAGACAGACGGCACATAATCAGCGTGTGCGCAACAGAACACATCACGCACAGAATATCACCCGGGGGACCACATGTCCAGGCCTATGGGTTTGGGTCAGTCTTAATCTACCAATATTCTGAAGAGAGGGTAGAGTCCTGGTTTATCGCGCCGTCTGTGGTGGTCCGGTCTATGCTCGAGACGGCTGCATCGTGGAAGCATGGCAGAAGCGGAGTTACAGACATTTACCTCTATCATGGATGCGCTGGTTCGCATTAGTGTGAGTATGAAGCTCATTTTATTTTCCCTTTTTTTTTCATTTTTTTTCCCCAAAAACCTGTGCTTGAAGCCGATGCAGCACAGCTACGTGTCCTTTGCCCCGTATATTTAATCACGGAATAATTTGCTATCGACAGCCCTGCACGCACGTAGCTTGCGAGCTGAAGGAATGTATAAGGCATTTCTCCCCGAGGAGGCATTTTCGGTGGGGGAATGTAATGAATAGAAGGGAAAAGAATAGCTTGAGGGCTTTGGGTGGAGACTCACACAGGACGTAGCTTATCGACACGAAGTAAAAGGTAGCGGATGAAGCAGAAGATGTCTTAAAAAATCAGCCAAACGTACGAACAGTCGGCGTAAAATTTGGGCCGCACAGGAGAAGGTGGAGAGGATGCGGGTTGTCATAGTAACGGGATGCTGCGTCCGGCAGCTGCCACACTGAATTAGGGCCCTACAGAACTGGTGATACCTGTGTAAAAACCACAAACTGTGCAGAAAAAATCTGCACGCTGAATTCATGTTATCCATTTGGAATCTTCACTCTTTGACAAATGTATCATACTCGGTTACCAACCACAGAGTTTACGCAGCCAATTCTACACATCTTTTTTTCACAAGAAAGGTATAGTTAAAGAACTCCAATCATATTCAATGAGTGTGACTAACAGCTGGAGTAAGGGGAAGAAATGTTTTCTTTACATTCGTCTCCATCCCTCACCCCCTACCCCCACCCCCTCATGCTCTGTATCTAACACTGGCCTGCGTAACCAGTGTCTGCGTCAGCTCCCTTTTTCCTACGACTCCTACACATTTTTTCAGGTCAGCAGGTGCAACATTTAAAGAGCAACCAATTCCATTCTTATACCTCTGACTCAGCCTTTATCTGGCCTGACATGGTGTACAATTTTTCTCCCCCCTCTAGACGAACATGAAGAGTATGGAACAGGAGCTGCATTGCCCGGTGTGCGACGAGATGGTGAAGCAGCCCATCCTGCTGCCGTGCCAACACAGTGTGTGTCTGCTGTGTGCGGCTGAGGTGTTGGTGCAGAGAGGTTACCCTCCTCCTGAACTCCCTCCAGAGCCTAACTCACCGGCCTCCACCCCCAACAATCGATCCCCACGACAGGCACGCAGGCCCCCACCGAGGACCCCTGACCGGCTGGAACGGGTGCTCAGAACAGGTAGAGGACAGATGCAGAATGTGCCTGTGTATTCAAACACATAATGCGTTCTGTATATACTGATGAGGGACATTCCCTGGTTAACAGCCTCTCATCCTCATGCAAATCACCTATACCACAAACCTAAACCTTTCCACCCCATCTATTTTCCTCCTTCATTTATACTACATCTTTGTCCTCCTAGTATGCGGGACATACCCAGGGCGAAGACGGAAGGACATGGCCCCTCCCCCCATGTTGTTCCCATGTCCTTCCTGTCAGCAGGATGTGGAGCTCGAAGAAAAAGGCCTGACGGACTGCCTTCGTAACCTCACTCTGGAGCGTATTGTGGAGAGGTGTGCATGTGCACCACACCATAAATAATCTGTGTATACTGTGGCAGACAGTCACTGGCATAGTCAGGTTTAGTTTTGAGATGATTATGCAGTCTATGTGGTGTTTTTATTTAATCCGATGGTCATTATAAGCTTTGTAACATAAATCAGAAATAAGGCAATCATGTTTTGGAACAAAACCCTTCTCACCACTCATGCAGGCAATGGGGAAAGACTGTAAATGAAGGGGCATGGTGAATACTGATTTATAAATGAGACAGAAAATCATTCTCTGGAAGGACTTTCAATAATGAATATTTCCTGTAATCTGGATTCAAGTCCAAGAGCAGAATGCAGGGACTGCTAAAAAACGGCAGTGTCTGTGAGCAACAACTCTGCTAAAAAAAAGTGAAGTAACTCTTAAAATACTTCCTCTTGAAAGTTAGGGGCCGTTACTCCAATTGGTGCAGTTCTGTTAGAGCGTTGGATTCCTAACAACTGAAAAGAAAAAATAGGGCAGGGAAAATTCAGGACGGCTCGGCCCTCCCTCTTTTAAGTTTCTCATTTCTAGCTTTTTTTTTTCTGCCCCCCCAGGTACAGGCACACAATAAGTTTGGGCAGTGTAGCCATCATGTGTGGTTTCTGTAAGCCCCCCCAGTCTCTGGAAGCCACTAAAGGCTGCGCCGACTGCAAGTCCAACTTCTGCAACGAGTGCTTCAAACTCTACCATCCCTGGGGGACGCCCCGAGCTCAACACGAGCACATCCTACCCACGAACAACTTCAGGCCAAAGGTTTGGTCTGCTTCTCTTTTTTTTGTTGCAACATGACACACAGGAGCTTTCTCCTCCACTGCGGTCGTGCTTTAACCCCTGCGGTTCTGCCCTAGGTCTTGATGTGCACGGAACACGAGCAGGAGAGACTGCTGTGGTACTGCCGCAACTGCCACAGGTTGCTGTGCCCACTCTGCAAGCTGCGGAGGGTCCACCATGGACACAAAGTGTTGCCTATGGCACAGGCCTACCAGGCCCTCAAGGTGAGCAAGTGAAGTACATTTATTTAATTTTTTCAAACTACGGCAGGATCCTAGTCCGGGGGTTGTAAAATGTGTTTTTCTCGTGCTTTGGTTCCACAGGACAAGGTCACCAAGGAAGTCAACTTCATCCTGGCCAATCAGGAGACAATCCAGAGCCAGATCATTCAGCTGGAAGCTGCCACCAAACAGATGGAGGTGAACTGGCGTTTGCACCCACCTCTGCTTTTTCAAAAGGGCCTGTTCTCTCGTTGTCCGTGCACAAACACAGCTGAATCATTGGTACACAATGCTGGGGCCTACACAACCAATCGCTATCTATGCGTTGGCATACAATTGAATCCATGTTTGAATGTACGAAGCATAGCAATAGTTTTGACACTAAGCAATTCAATATTCTTTTGTAGTGAAAGATTCTCATTGTGCTTTCATACAATGGGAATCCATGCTCACTCTGTCCCCTTTCACTTAATTTGAACTACATCTGCGGGGACAGGTGGTGTTAGTGCGTCCTCCGGAGGCCCGGGGCTCTAACGGGCCACTCAGCTGGCAGTAGCGAAGCCATTGAATTTCTCACACTTATCGTATTTTCCCAACTCACTGGGGTGGGATCCGTGCGTCTGCAGGCCAACAGCGCGGTTGCTCTGAAGCAGCTGAACCTCTGTATCCGGGAGCTGGGCGCCGCGGTGGCCGAGCGTCAGGGAGCTTTGGCTCTGGCGCTGGAGGGATCCCGCGGCAGGAAGGTGGAGGCCCTGTCCGCCCAGGTCTCCGAGAGACGTGGGCTGATGGAGCACGCGGGCCTGATGGCCTACACACAGGAGCTGCTCAGGGAGACCGACGCACCCTGCTTTGTACAGGCTGCCAGAGTCACCCACGGCAGGTACCTGCCGCAAACAGCCCAACAGAATCCAAAACGTTCTTTATGTATTATTGTACTTTTCTATAACCCGCCACTGTCTCCCTCCCTTTTCAGGCTGGTGAAGGCCATAGAGCACCTGCAGTGTTTCTCTCTCGCTGCCGATCCCTCCTTCGGACGTTTTCACGTGGACGCATCCAAAGAGGTCAAGCTCATCGGCAGCCTGGAATTCATACACGGTGGGCTAGTAGTCAAAAAATGTCAAAACAATACATTATACCATAAAACAAATGACACAATCAAATACGTTCTTGGGAAATTCTTACCCGAGATGAAATCCGTATCTCTCCATTGCTGTCGTTAATCCACAGCCCCAGTGGCTCCGGTCATCGACACTCAGAAGACACTGGCCTATGACCAGCTGTTCTTGTGCTGGCGCCTCCCTCAGGACTCGGCCCCGGCTTGGCACTTCTCTGTCGAATACCAGCGTCAAGCGGGAGGAGCCGGAGCCACGTGGGGCGGCACCAGGTCCTCGAACGCTTCCACAGCATGGCAGCGCTTGGATGAGGTGAGAGGGACCAGCGCTGTGATCGAGCGACTGCAGATGGACAGTGTCTACGTGCTCAGGGTGAGGGGATGCAACAAGGCTGGCTTTGGAGAGCACAGTGAGGAGGTGTACCTCCACACACCGCCGGCACCCGGTGAGATACTTATTACAGATTATTATCATTATTATCATTTTTACGTTACATTTCATACACTACAAGAGACTCTGAAACTCTTCAAAAACTATATATATATATATATATATATGTCATCATCCCTTCCAGTCATATAATGTATATATGTATATACTGTGCATATGCCATATCGGTACAGAACAGCCATATTCAATGATTATGTATATGAATAGTGTTAATATAATAATAAGTAGTAACCTACTAACCTAGAAACAAATACAATACAATAGGAACCATATATCATTTAAGTGCATATCAGTTCTCAGTTTTCTCCTGTTTACTGGTACAGTCACTTGCTATTTTACGCTTGAATATACCTTTTTGTTCCTCTCTTTTTTTCTTCAGCTCTTTTTCCACAATGCGTTCAGACTCACTGTGATCTAAATCTGTCCCAGCTTCAAGGCTCTAAATGGTTTCCCTCCCTCCTGGCTCCTTTCCTTTTTACCTACCTCGCCATCTCGCTCACTCTCCACCCTGGCTTCCCCACCTGGCATGCCTCTCCTCTCCTCACCTCTCCTCTCCTCTCCTCTCCTCTCCTCTCCTCTCCTCCCAGTGTTGAGCTTCGCCTTGGACTCTCGCTGGGGGCTGCATGCCGACAGGCTGGCACTGGGTCGAGGCCAGACCTATGCCCGCAGTGTGCCAGGCCTCTCGCTCCTGCACGTCGCCGACCGCACGCTCACTTCGTGCCACTTGACCTCTGACCTGCTGGTGGCTGACTTGTCCGTCAGTCAAGGCAGACACTACTGGGCCTGCACTGTGGAGCCCGGTTCCTACCTGGTGAAGGTGAGAAGAGTGTCGCTCGGTTATCTGGGAGTTAGAATGACCTGTATATATGAAATCAGCTCCATGCCTCTGTGTTACAGGTGGGAGTCGGACAGGAAGCGAAGCTGCAAGAGTGGTTCCACCTCCCTCAGGACATGGCCAGCCCACGGTAACTACATTTTACGATCCTAAATGTACAACAGACTTCAGAGCTCACGCCTGTTTCAAGCAATTCATTATTATGAATCGGATTAATTTGGATGTCATTATTTTTGTTATTGGTCTTACACATTCAAGTACATTCATTGAGATGCTGATTACACAAGGGATCAGTAGCAGTGCCAGACCTGTCACTGTCATACACGAGGATTTTGTTTTTCTGCAACTTTGTTTTAATTGATTGATGAAACATTATATTTTCACTGATCTAGTTATTACATAGGCGATGCACATTCTAAATTTGGATAACAATGCCATAAAATGAGAAATATACAATCAAAGAGTATCTTTCAAAAACGCTTCCAATTTGCCGTTAGACCTAAGGTTATAGGAATGTCTTTGAGTGGAAACAGACCATTCTGATATTGTTTCAGGCAGGTATTTCACATCCTCAGTACCCGCTGTATTAGATACCTAAGCTACATGTTCATCCTTCACTCACCTTTTTTCTCACGGGCATGCCTTACTTTCTGCTCCCCTCAGCTGTGACCCAGACAGTGGCCATGACAGTGGGGCAGAGGATGGCCAGGACTCCCCTCCCTTCTACTTCCTCACGATGGGCATGGGCAAGATCCTGCTGCCCCAAGGGCACGGCCACAGTCTGAGCCAGGTGGAAAGCCAGAGCCATGGAGGAGTGTACTCCCACAGCAGCAGCCACGGTAACCTGCCCCACGCTCACACTGCTCCCCTTCCGCCCCGACTAGGAGTGTGTCTGGACTGTGATAAGGGACGAGTCACCTTCTATGATGCCCACTCGCTGCGCATCCTGTGGGAGGCACACGTGGACTGCTCAGCTCCGGTGTGTCCGGCTTTCTGCTTCATCGGCGGAGGAGCCCTGCAGCTTCAGGACCTTGTGGCCAGCCGGAGCATTGAAGAGCCGCCTCCACGGAGGGTAACCATACAAACGCGAGCCACAAACCTGAGGAAATAAATAAGCAGACAGTTTGTGGACAAAAGTTCACCCGGAGGTCACAGCTGGTCCCGTGTGGCTGGAGTTGAAGTGAGAGTTGATAAAGAATTGCCTTTGATATTTGATTGAATTGCTTTGGCTAAAAAATATTTTGTTTTTTCCCCTTCAGTTTGATGAAATCTAATTATACAATTAGATTTACCTCCTAAAAATGCCAAATATTTATTTAGGCTTAATTCTCCTCCACTATGGACATTGTGGCTGAACTGATTTTAGACTATGCAGATTCCTGCTGATAGGGAGAGACAAACACCTTTAGAACAAGTGAAAAATGGCTTGCAGATGCTCTCCATTAACAGTCGACTTAATTTGCCCAATAATGATCGGGCAATAAAAGTTGCATGGAAGCGTAACTAGGATACATATCTCGTTATATGCAGATAACTGACTGTCGCCTGGTAAAAGCACCTCAGACTGTATGTCTAATTTTGATATCTTCATTTTATGTAGCCTCAACATGTGTTAACAATATTTAATGTAACGCACTCTGCTCTAATGCACTGCATTAGAGAATGTGAATGTTCTTTGACCAATGCGTCTTTGGTGTTCATCGTCACTGATTTGCATTTTCAAGGACTTCTGTGGCATTTCAGCTGGATAATGTGACTACATATTATTATATACCATTTCGACGAAAGTTAAATATGTAGATGGCCTACTTGTACAGCAGGAAACACGTTGGTGTTGATTTTGTGATTTGCACATTATATACAGTATTCATGGTAATTTAGAGGTTCTTGTTGACTTTAAATCCAATTTTATTCCTGCTGCATTTTCCTTCTGCAAGTGACAGCGACTCATTTACTAATTGATTCAGATGATCCACTGTTATGTTTCGGAGAATGTAAAAACCTAGTTATGTATCATTTCAAAGCAAGAGATTGTCTATATTTTCAAATTGATTGGCTCCGACTGTATTTTAATATATATTATGATTTTTGGGGGTGTGTTTGTGTGTGTGTGTGTGTGTGTGCGTGCGTGCGTGCGTGCGTGCGTGCGTGCGTGCGTGCGTGCGTGCGTGCGTATGCAAGAGTGCCCTGGCTGTGACTTTCATGCTTTCTGATATGTGTACATGTGTATCCAATCATGGAACACTGGGCTGGGCTCCTCAACTGGTGTCACAGCACAGCACTTGAATGACTTTAGTCTGCAGCATCTCAGAAATCAGAAATATACAAATTTAGACTTTGCCGAATGTTTCGATCATGTCATGAGAAACCCAATAAATGACTGAAACTGTAACATGTAGTCCGTTTGTATTAATTAAAGGCCACACTTATGGAGGTTTAAAGTGAACTCCACAATATTTGTATTTACGTAAGTAAGTTAGTTAACAATTATTGTAGGTTTCCGAGAATTTACTTTTAATTCCACTCATCCCCCCTGGCAATCACATTGAACCTTCAAGGTTGTAAACCTCTTATAGTAACTGGTCAGATTACCAACCAGCAGCCAAAATTGCAAACGTGTCAAATTCAACTGTTGGTTTCATTGTCTTACTCTTTTTACTGACTGTAAAAAAAAAAAAAAACAAGAAAAATAAAATGTGCGATGGTAAAAAAAATCTCTGTTTGTGAAACTGTCACGGAATAACTGAACGTGTGGTGCCACCTTACATGCGAGGACAAGTGTTCCCTTCATCACTCGAATGCCAGGATCCTTTGTGCTACGTCGATTAAGTATAGTCATTTTGTTCTGTCTGTTTAGAACCAGGACACACCTTAGAGCTCCTGAAACACGAGTTGGACTGGTTTATAGTTATTTATCATAGCTAATTAGGTAAATCCCTCCAAGATTCAAACATTTTTCCAAAAATGGATTGAAAAGGAAGTAATGGAAACTATTCAGGGACACACGGAAGGACAAAACAAGCAGTCATACAAAAACATATTAAACTTTGTTAAAATGTTTAGGGTTTAGGGATATATAAAGACGTCAATTGAAGTTTATCCCGTAACCGGTGTGCGTTACAGGAAAAAGCAGATTTACCCAACTCTGCGTGGGTGGACAACCTGCACCCAGGTAGTGAGTGACAAATAGGGTTATTTTCCATAAAGGTAAGGCACAGATGGCGTTTAACTCCAGAATGGCTGCACGTTTTTCCATTATAGTTTCACGTTTACAGTGAGCTGATGCATTGAAACTATCTTTAGAGCGTTTCTTCCTATAAGATCCTAATGGCCCAGGAGTTTGTGACTCAAGATTTGCCAAAAGGGGGCGACATTGTTTGTGCTTTGATTTCCTCTGTGCCTAGTAAAAGAGAATAATAAAAAGGGTGGTGGGGTTTAGTCAGCAACAGGTGTAAGATGTGTCAACACTGACTTGTCTGTGTGATGACATGTCAGACATAAGGAGTTGAGCGCTTCAAGCCTCTCTCTCTCTCTCTCGTTCGTCCGAGCTACTGTGCCACACCTGGAATAATAGTTCCCTTTGGATTTTTTTAAAATAAATAAATAGATAGATAGTTTGTAATTTATAAATACTTATGTAGAAAAACAAACACATGAATTAAAATGTCTATGCTCTTTCCATTTGCAGTCCCTTGATAGAATTGACTTCCAGTTCAGAACGGTTCTTATTGTAATTAGGCTATAATGCATTCACACCCCCATTCCAAAAGGGATATAACACAAAAGAGGGTCATCGAAGGAAGAAAAACGATCAAACCTACAGCAGTGCCACGTTGTTTCCCAGCCATTCATCTTGATAAGGCTGAACCGCACTGCCAGATGTGCCACAGAAAAGGCCTCTGAAATGTCTCTTTTGTTTTAGTTTCACCTCGGCAGGGCTCTGATCTCAGTGTGGTTGCGACATTTCGCAACCACAGGCAAATTTAGCTCACCCGTCTTTACCTGCACCTGAACTCCTCCCCACAAACGTTAAGCCCGTGTTTTTCTGTGTTTGCGTGCAAACAAAGTAAACAAGAAATTTACCTGGATTACACAATGAATTCAATGACGGGACATTTGATCAAGTTCATCAGAAGAATAGTTGAATAGACAGCTAAACTTCATTATTTACCAAAGAATGAGGGGTGACAGCTTGTTGTCAATCATTCCAGGTGAATAAAGATAAGCGATATTACTTGATCGGTTGGTTTGGATGGTTTTTCCTTTATCTCAAAGTTGTGAAAACACACAATGAAAACACACCGTCCCATGGGTTCGCCATGTCGAAGTTTTGGCATAGACTGAAGCAAATGTTTGCTGATGTTATTCTCAGTCCAGTTAATAAACGCGCAAACGGTATATGGACAAAGACTCACACCTTTCCTCAGTATGTCATGTAGGTTCTGCAAACATAAACACACAATCCTATAAACTGCCCCCCCCCCCCCCCTCAGCCCCTGCAGCATGAGAGCCCAGAGTAGCTTCACAAATCCAAACCAACTGTGGTTGTCAAACAAAATTTCCACCTGTAGCATAAATCTGTGAAATCTATTCTTGTCTGCAGCAATGTTGAATACCCCCCCCGCCATCTCCCGCAATCCAAATCTAAATCCACTTAACATGGTCGCCGTTCAAAAAACACTTTCAAACACACAGACAGACACGCACCGTGTGTGTGTGTGTGTGTGTCCTGGATGAAGCACGCGTGCTCAGACAGGGCCAGAGCCCCGGGGGCTCAGTGAGTATTTATGTGCGAGTGTGTCATTTTTAGAGTGGAAAAATATAAGCTGTCCATAAAGTCCTTTAACTTGACTGTAACACCTGTTTGGCTCAATTTTAATTGCTTTCTTCACCACCATTAGGCTGCGTGGTGGCTGTTTTTGCGCCGCAGTGTCATACATGATTAAACAACACGACCAGGATTACGCCTTACTTTGGAAATAAGCGACACGCAGCGACAGAAACAAGTTCAGCGATGCACACTGAAATAAACATTGTGCGAGTTGTCGGATTCATTCGCGTCACGCACAGTTATTAAATCTGTGATGGGCTGTGCGGGTGCAACAGAAGGATACCCGACAATTGATTTAAGGTGAAACGTGTATGTTCATCCTTCCTGACAGTGTTTTGGTCCATAGGCGGTCTGCTGACAGCTTAATGACTAGCTGTCCACATATCACCTCACTCACTGTTCCCGTTCTGAAGGGCGGCAGAAACAGGAGGAGGAAGAGGAGGAAGGATTCACTGAGCAAAACAATTTGGAGGGCCGAGACAGGACGGGAACAGAGCGAACCGCGCTCCAAGCCTCAGGACACAGTGGGAGGGGGGTTCTAGGTGTTAATCTATTTCCGTGGCCGAATTACACAGCAGAAATCTTTCAGCAACCAACTGTCACCGCCGAAGGAGCCGAGAAGTCACATTTCTCGCACGTGTGATTGTGTCTTGTCGGAAGAAAAAAATGAGTGAGGTGGTCCTCCTGTGTGTAAAACACGGCGAAGGCGTACAGTTCTTGTGTGAGGCCCTCTCAGCTGTGCAGCCAATTCAGGCTCTGAAAAAGAGACGCTGATTATGACATCTAAACAAAGGCGGACAACCTGGTAAACCTGAAGTCACTCGCTGCGCTCTGCACATGCCTCGGCTATAAATACCTGCGGCACCAACTGCGTTCACAAACGAGTGGGCGCATACGTGTGCATGTGCACCTATAAACATAAATGACGGCAGAGAGCGTCGACCCGAATGTTGATCGGATGACTTTTATCTGCAGCGGTTTGCCAATCGGTGAGCTTTGCTGCAAATCAAACCGGCTTGAAGAGTTTTTTGTTTTGTTTTTTTTGTCTCTGATGGGACAGGCCTGCTTATGAAAACGGTATAAATCTTAAACTGGCTGACAGTTTCACGATGCAGGCCTGATTATCATGACGGATGATCTGCGTGGAGGCTACAAAACACGGCAGTCAACAGTGTGTCTGTTTCATAAATGCAGGTGCAGGAATGTGGGGTCTTAAAAAAAAAAAAGGTACAAAAGGGGAAAGGGGAGACTGATAAATTGAGCCGGAGAAGGAGTAAGATGACATAAGTAAGAGAAATGGATGTTGGGGGGTGTGTGGGGGGGGGAGATAATATAAATAAAAAAACACAGTGAGAAAAGAGATAAATGAGGCGACGAGGTGAGGACGAGGAAGGGGAAAATGGTGTCTGGGCGAATAAGCGGAGGGAGGAGTGGGGAGGGGGTGAGGGGTCGTCAGGGAAAACTGAGAGAAGCACATTCCTTCTTTCCCTCTTGTACTCTTCAAAACAACAGCTGGGGCAGGTGCGGTTTTACTGATGGCACAAAGCGCACATGCTGCTGAATGCCTTCCGGTGTGCGTGCGTGCGTGCGTGCGTGCGCGTTCATATGCTGACTGTGCACGCCGTCGGGCTGCAGGATGCACCCAGACGCACACTTTTGTTGCTTGTTATCACGGGGCCAAACCAAGCCCACAAATTCACAGACGATGACAAAAATAGACATTTGAACGCGTACACATGGTGTTTGAGACTGCCTGTGCGAGAGACAACACGGTGCACGTGCGTGTTTGTCTGTGTACGAGGGGTTTGAGGTTGGGGGGGGGGTGTGTGTGTGTACATGTGCGTGCGTGCGTGTGTGTGTGTGTGTGTGTCCGGCCCGGGTGTGTGTGCGTCTGTTGCTCAAGGAGACAGTCTCTACTTCAGGAAACAGAGGGATCCTGTTTGTGAGCCGCACTCATTGTTCAGCTGATTACACTCCACTCGCCCCCTGCACAACCACCGCACACTAGCACACAAAACGCGAGGCCTCGTGTTTCGATTTGGCACAAAACCAAGGAGGTGTACAAATGTGCTTCGCTCTGTCCTGCCCTTCGCACTTAACACTGTCTCTTCCCAACAAAGCCATAGCTTCGAATGAGGGGTGTGTCTGGCCACTCTGACTCCACGCATTGTCCCGTCCGACCGTATTGATGTCTGTCCTCTCACCAGAAGACAACACCTAACACTCCCTGAACTCCTCATTTACTCGTATGTGTTTTCTCCGGTTTAAAATCACAGCCCCCCCCCCCGCCCCCCACCCTCTTCTCCATCCTCCTCCGAAACAATGACTCCACTTTATCGCCGAATCTATCCGGGTCCATTTTCCGAAAAACACTGGTTCATGTTTCTATTCAAGAGCAGACAAGTCTGACTCACACGGCGGGCAAAGTCTAGTTACTAAGAAATCATCTCTTTTATTCAGTTATGTCAAGTTTTGTCAGGTTATAACTTGCCCCCCGCCCAAAAAATCCCAAATTGTACTTTTTTTCTTTCTCATCCTTCTGGTCGCTTTCTTCTCCCCTTTTCACATTTTTAACCACATCAGTGATTGTGACTTTTATCAACTTTGGAAAATTGTTGTTTTATGGTATATCTCTGAGCGTCTTCCTTTCTGCCTTCTCAACCCCCAACTATTTTTTTTTTTTTTTTTCCCATTTTCTTACGTGTTCGCTATCAACTTTGGCTCATTAATCTCGGACTCCCATTTTTTCTCAGTGAAGCTTTTCTGCTACACAACACTCCATTCCTCCACAATACGGTGTTATGTCTGCGTGTGCCCTTTGAGCACAGGAAGAGAAGCCAATGTAACACACATACACACACTCGCGCGCGCGCACACACACACACACACACACACACACACACACACCTTCTACTTCCAGTTCCTCACACTGCTGGCGTTCCACGTCTTCCTGCGGGAGAGGGTGAGCCGCAGTCGATCAGAGAGCCTCACCGACACTTCAGACACACACACACACACACACACACACACACACACACACACACACACACACACACACACACACACACACACACACACACACACACACACACTCACACATGGGGGATGAGAACCTCTGGCGTGGCCTTTCCCACCGCTGCCCTCCCTGTATCAACAAACTCGCACAAACAAGCTCATTCGCACTGCTGCACCATCAAAAAGGCTTTTTGTCTCTTGTACAGCCAGCCCTAATCCCACCCACACTCACACCTGCACATAAATGCATTACTGCATCCAAAATAAAACCATACTGCAGCACAAATCACCAGCAAACCAGCAAATAACAGCCATTGACGTTAATGATAAATATTTATTTAAATGGCACCTTTAAAGATTTTAAATTATTGTTTTAACACATTATAGATAAGAATGAGGAAACACCCACCAGTAAATAAGCAGCACCATATTTTTGTAAAAAGAACAAAAAACAAAGCCTATAGCATTAATCTCATCTTGCATTTTATGTAAACTTGCAAGAATTTATAAAAATAGACGTTTCAATATAAAGTAAGTAGATAATATCTAATTTTGGACACAAGCCCGACATACACACCATGACCATTCAGTTAAAAAATATGTAGAAAATATGTCTTATAATATGATTTACTGCCACTGATCAGTGATTCAGTATTCTAATCTAAAGAGGCATGGCTACCAACTCTATCAGAGAGGTATGAACTCATCATCTCCACCACACCAAGCTTGGGTGAAAATGATGAAACTGTATAGAACAGCGTTCCACACTACATGCGTACCACGTAACAGGGTACCTACAAACCCTTAAAATAGCAGCCAACAAGTTGTAATTTCACTAAATCTTTGGTTTGTTTAAGGGGGGAATGATTCAATCCAATTCGCTGGATTAGCAGTTTTGTTGATCAATACATTTCATTAAACTTTAACGGCAAATGTGACCAGACAGAAGGCACTCGTAAGACACGGAGGGGAAACAGGTCGCGGGTTCAACAAACAATAGAAATAACATAAAAGAGCAGGCAATTTTTTTTCCAACACATTTGAGTAACTGTTCTTTGAATACCTACCCAAAATGACTAAATCAACACATTATCCCATACGTTGTGCCAACCAATGACATATTGTTTTTTGTCCCGCATCTCATTCTGTTACAGAAGACAAGATGAGTGAGTGATGGCGAGAGCCTGGCTTCACTCATGCATGCATGGACTTATAGGCAGGCGAGCTTTGATTGACAGGTGCAAAACTCCAAAACAGATAAAACCTGATGAGGCTAGTAAAGATTCCAGGGGTGTTTGGTACCTGGAGTAAACACAAACGGGGAGAGAATAAGATGGTGATGGATAGCAGTTTTCATTTCAATCAAAGGAACACTGTCAAAGGCCGTATTGAAAGGTGTCTCTTACCACAATATAGTTGTCGTTTAGCTGGAGGCCATATAGCACCCAGGAGGTTGAAGTAAAGAAGGTGGCCACAGTCAGGGGGAAGGACAAGCACTGCACATTACGGCTACGCACAATCCCGACCTAAAAGAGAAGAGAGGAGGATGGCAATGATTAGGTGGGTGAAACATAAACAGCTGCATTTAATCATGTTTTTATTTTGATACTGGAATGGGAGTCACTAGAGATGACCAACAATTTAAATAAAAGTATATTCTGCAGTTCCACTCAGCACTGTGGAGGATTTGATTGTTTTTCAGCTTTGGGTTACTATCCTGTGCTGGATGCAGCATGCGGCTTAGTGGAGCATTTAGCAGATAAAGAGCAACAACCCTATTAAGCGGTGTAAATATGAGACTCCCATTTTTCCAGGTGCCTGGACTAATGAGTCCTATTAATAGAAGTGTTGATAAATGTACAGGCAAATGTTTTAT
Source organism: Colistium nudipinnis (assembly GCA_016785305.1). NCBI lineage: Eukaryota > Metazoa > Chordata > Actinopteri > Pleuronectiformes > Rhombosoleidae > Colistium > Colistium nudipinnis. Next base: position 863,179 of record JAFBJU010016734.1, on the reverse strand, counting down.
AATATGTAATGCCTATTATGTATAATATGCAAGTTATATATAATAATATGTTTACATCTTGTTCCACTGCCTCTGAGCTACTATAAAAGAGTAAAAGTAATAGTGATACAAAACAGCCTGTAGTGGTCGTACAACATATTATATTAAGCACATTTTTTTTCTTTTTTGTAAATGGTATTACCAGGCCTTAAAGACCCATCAAAATAGTCGTTGAGATTTGGGAGCCATTAGAGAAACACCAATAGCTCAACTACATTTGAATACGAGCCAAACAGAAAAGCATACATTGGAAGTAAGACTGATAACCAACTTTATCTGAAATGTGTGTGGCAAAAAGGAAACTGATGTGCGAATGCAGAATGCATGGAAGGAGAAAATTGACCCAACAAGTTGGTTTGTATGATGTGATATGCATTTTGAATGAAGAGCTAGCTCCGGGGTTCAACTCAAGTCTAGAGACTGTCGTGATTTTGCCTCAGGCCATATCTAGATTTCCCCATTGCGGGGGCAATAAAAGTTTATCTTATCTCTTGTCTTATCTTGGAGAGTAGAAGTATATGTATACAAACAGAAATGATGACTCTGAATATTGTCTTAGTCCGAAATGTCCCTATAAATGCCACAAGCTAGTGCAAGTGTGCTGAAAAGTTTAGTTCTCTTTACTATCTGAAAAGATAGTTGTTATGAGGATAGCTTTAAGGTGTACTCATCTATTCAGTGCCAGTATATCATTATGTAAATATAAAGCGAAAACAACAAGTAACTAAGGAGATTATGCACAAACAGTTAGAGTGAAAATAACAGGAAGACGCAGGTGAGTGAAATAAAGGCAGGAAACGGACGGGGGTCACTTTGAACTGTGAGGCAGATGAGGGGAAGAAGACAAACAGGATGGTGGACGGAACCAAAGGATGACATGAAGACACAGAAGGAAAGAGAGAGAACAGGGGAATTATTCCTTCACTGGTAAATAACAACAGGTGCAGTTGACATGAAGAAGGCAAGGAGAGTTGGCTTTTTAAAGATGAATGATGGTGAACAATTGATCACGACAATGAATGTTTATCATTTTTCAAAAGATAAACTGTACTCAAAATAGAATTCTTGTAATAATGAGTGAGTTTTGTAGAACACCTCAAATCGATAAAAAAATAAGCTTTGAAGAAAATTAGAGAATAATGATGTTAAAATCAAATATTATCTTGCTCTTATATTTTAGTGGGAATATTATAGTTGTGACTGATAAGATAAGATGTTAAAGGAGACAATGAATATTTTACATACACAAAATGTCAAAAAATTCATCACAATTTCTAAATGTTTAAGTCACATACTTGTTAGTTAAGTCCATAAAAAAATGGTTTACCCATGAATTGTGATTTGTTTATTTGTTCATGATTTATTATGTGTTGACAATTACTTTTCCATCTACCAGCCATTAAACAAATTGAATAGCTGTTTCCTCCCTAATGAGTACCAATTTAATTTTGCGCACATGAGCAGATATTGCTTTTAATCTCTGTGACAATAAGATAAGATGTTAAAGGAGACAATGAATATTTTACATACACAAAATGTCAAAAAATTCATCACAATTTCTAAATGTTTAAGTCACATACTTGTTAGTTAAGTCCATAAAAAATAGCTGTTTCCTCCCTAATGAGTACCAATTTAATTTTGCGCACATGAGCAGATATTGCTTTTAATCTCTGTGACAAGAGTAATCTTTTTTAATTGTTTTTATTTAAACGATCCAACTGTGACGGCACATAGCCAACTGAGACTTTTGTCTCTGCACTGTCTCGGAGTGAGTTAGTTAGTTGGCTTTGTATATGTAAGTATGTGAGTGCGCATTTATTTACATAAAGGCTGCGTTTGTCTGTGATGCACGGGAGCAGGTGTACCAGGTCGGTGAGCGGGGACAGGTACATGCTGACGGTGACCACGCTGCAGGTGAATCCCAGCTGGCTGAGCCGAGTGTCGCCCTCGGGAAGAAACGCAGAGAAGTAGAACCAACCGCAGGTCAGGACCAAACCGGCCGCAAGAGTCTCGGACATCACCATCCTCTGGTACAAACAGACAGGGAGAGGCTGAGGAACAGGAGTCAGGGGCTTTCTCCATCCTAAATATGGCAGATCTAAGTTCAGTGTGGAGAGTGCAGGGCCATGCTGACCTTTTGCTTTGTGTAGAGAATGTACATAATGATATAAAGGCTCTGGAGGAAAGCTCCAATGATGTTAACCAGGATAATGGTCTGATCCTGCTTCAAGATCCCGTAATAGCACCAGCCCAGGTTACTGCGGAAGCAACGCAAGCATCATGTACACTGAGGAAAAGCATTACAACGATGGTACAGACAATATCACAGTGAGGGGTAAACACACTCACTTAAGACATGTGGTGAGGAAAGGGAGAAACTGGATATTGTCGGTACTTTTGGATTCTTTCATCTTCTTTAGGTCGGTTCTGGAAAAAACACGCAAACATCATCCAATCGTCACACAACCTCAGAAAACACAGACAATGCTTTGTTTTGTTTTTTTACATTGATAGAAATGTGCTACTTCTAAAAATGAAGACGACCACTTTACGGGAGTGGTATAACATGTTCTTTTAGAAATAAGTAAACACAACCAAGTACAACGAGCGACAACAATGGTGTTTTTTTTCTTTCTGCCAGCCACATTGAAAACGACAGGAGGCGATGAGGACGTGAACCTGCCATCGGGCATGTCAATAATGAACAGTAAAACTCACAGTCCCGTCGAGAACATCCCGACTGTGAACACGATGCAGGCCCATGACAGAAGCTGCAACAAATCCATGGGATTGTGTAAACCACTGCGCAGCTTCGTACTTTATTGGTATTCTTCGTGTTTTTTTTAACACGCGAACGCTGGGGCTGCATTAAAGTACAGATTCACTAAGAACGACGCTGGCGCCTTGCGTCTCTCGCTGTATTTCCGTGTTTGCAAACGGTGAACCTCATCAAGGACGCCGCGATTGGCTATCTGGCGGAACATGTGGGGTGCGTTTGGTCCAATTGGGGACTGAGACGCTGGCGTACGTATAGTTCCTACGTCATCACGCCGGTGGCGATCAAATGGGCTTTAAATGCTGCAGCTGGGTGGAGATGGAGGGGATCGTGACCTCAGTGAGATTGATGGAGGAGCTTTGTTTCAACGATTAAAAAATACATATGTAAAAATACGTCCTTTAACAAAAAGATTATACGTGATAAACAGAGGGATAATTGAATGCTGGGTGCTTGAGCTAAATCAGAATGGTGTAGGATAAAACAGTTTAATATCTTGAGTCACATACTTCGCAACATTTTACACAACATCTGTGTTTTAAACAATTGTATTACTCATGATTCATCTGTTTGTAACATTAATGCATGACATCAGTAAGGAGGGGCTCTCCATCGATCTTATATCCTTTATTTGTGTCAAGGCTGTAACCATTCATTATTTTGAAAATCAATACATCCGACATTTTTATATAGGCTAATCAATCAGTCCTATAGTGAAAAATACCCATCATTATTCGCTGAGGTCCCTGTTAAGACAGTCTAATTGCTTTGTTTGTCTGATCAGCATAACAAACCGAAAGATGTTCAATTTACTGTCTCATATTCATATTTTAGAAGCTGGTAGCAGAGGCATTTTAATCGGGACATTTTTGCTTAAAAACAATAATACTTCAATGATTCATCGGTGATCAAAGCATTTGCCTTTTCTTTCTTTCTGTTTTCATAAACTATTAATCAGCTAATCATTTCAGACTGCTGGTTGATTCTTGGGCACTTTGGGAAATAATCTGGGGCGTAAATAGTGGGGATCAATATGTCTTTTCCAAGTACCCCACGTTAATGGGCACAGAATAAGAGAGCATAAGAGAATCATATTTCTGCGACATTGAATTACATTCATGATTAAGCAAACAAAGCTTTGTTTTAATGGGTCACAATCCATCACATTTTAAGAGCCACAAATCTGGCTAGTTACCAGCCGATGGGTTCACTATTCAACATATTTTGTTATGACTGTTTAAAAGGATAATTAAAATGTGCTCAGCTAGTGTGCACAAATGATTAATGTCATTCCACATGTCACGGTGTGTGTGTAATTTCTTGATTATTGGATTCAGAAGTGAAGCCATGTTTGGTCTGTTCCTTTGAGCCCAGAGGAACGTCCCCCCCCCCCCCCCCCCCCCCCCCCCCCCCCCGCGCCGTATCCCCCCAGCTGTATCCCACATTTTACAGAAACACAGGTGCTACATTGCATGTGACTGTGTGATCATCTGCAGTGAATTTAAACTATGACGTGATTATGGAAAAGCAAACAACGGTATTTTATGTTCTGGTGTCGAATGTATATGTAGCAGGGTTTTGCAGGCAATGGTGACTTTTGACAGTTTTCAGTCAGCCCTGAGGTTTGCAGGCATGAGCATTTGTGCGCTCTGCACCTTTTCATTCCAACATACCACTGTGTAGACGGATCTTCGACTTCACCTACGCAGAGGATGTAAAGGAAAAAAAGAAAGAACAAAAAAAAGACTTGAGTGTGGAGGCGAGGGTGACACCTTCACACCCGGTTGTCAGTTTGCCTGTGAGGCTCTCCCTGCACTATCCCGCGCCATTCCACCTTCATCCCCCCCCTCGGTTCTCCTGTTTGGTTTTCAAACTGTGAAATCCAAGCCAGGGCCAGCCGTGTCACACGGGATGAAAGACAGAGAGGGCAGAGAAGAGGGAAGGAGAGAAAAATAGAAGCTGGGGAAGACGCCGGGGTGGAAATCTGAAGAGGGCTGGAGATTTCATTGGGTAGGAGCTGCGTGGCATTTGGAGATCCAAAGACGGAGGATACACATAACGTCACAATTTTTTATTTCACTTAAGATTTTTACCATCTTATAACAGCTTCTTAGAGATTTCTCTATGTACATATTTACATACAAACATTTACAAAATGACACAAGTATGTTTAAAATAAAAATAAAAAACGGTAATGCGGGAAGTCAGTTTGAGGTTGGACAATGTGCAAGTGGGATCACACGTGAAACATTAGCCAGTGTACCATACCATGATACTGTCTGAGACAGCAGAAATGAGTGAAGAACCATTAGCACTCAAGAGGCTCAGCTCCCTGACACTCCTGCTTGTTAAATATTCAATCGGTTCGGTGTTCTTGATCAGAGTCTGCCATCTACCCGCAAAAAAGTATTCGGGATTATAGTCTAAGGTTTCCCTGCGGATCCAAATTTGTTGAGGATCCTTGTTTTTGGGGGGGGGAGTTGTTTTTGATCAGATCAGTTTTTGATCGGCTACTTTGAAAAATGAAATCGCTCTCTGAATGCCAAGTAAACGCTGGCTGAGAACCATAGAGTTGGAGCATACAATTGGTTTACTTTTTACTGGTGTGATGTCAGATACTTGTTCTGTACTCTCTAATCACCTGACCTAAAGTGCCTTTGTAAATTGACATTAAGTGTAAAAGTCAAACTGGAGTTTTTACAGAGCGCTTGCGAGATACAACAGGGAGCCGAGTGCTACACGACAAAAATACTAAATGATGTACTGTATAACACTTTGGCAGCAGCCAACAATATTTCCGATACACAATACACAATCAATTATTTTCCGACACAATGAGGAAGAAAATGACGTTGGCAGTTGGGTAATCATTGAGATCAGTAATACAATGCACAGCTGTACCAATTGCGTGAAAATCCCAAAACAGGCGTAAGTAGTAATGAGGAAAATGGGCTCCTCTTGTCATTTCTTTTTTTTTGTTTGTTTTTTTTTTTTTTATCAAACATCGATTCATGTTATTCAAGTGTTTTGATCAGTTTGCTTCCATTTTTGTTTAAAAAAAAAAAAAATGTGCATCATAAATGGTGAGAAATGAGAAATCCATCCTCGTGGTAAAGTAAGAAAAAACGTCTTTGAGGTCTTCTTCTTTGGAACGGTCCACATTCCACACGCACGCAAACAAACACATCAAACACAAACACACACACAACCTGAAAGCATTGTCAATGCTTGTGTAAAAAAAAAAAGAATCGGTATAAAAAGACATCTCTGAGAGTTCATGGTCCCAATGACCAGCATTGGTTTGGTATCGTCTCTGTCGTGGTGGGCCTTAGTGAAGCAGCAAGGCTAATAAGACTGGGATCATGGTGAAGCAGAGTTTGAAGGAAATGAGTTGTGCTCCTGAGCTGCCGACACTCCTCTGGACATTTGGCTCCATCACAGCAGGGTCATCTGAGGAAACAAGAAAAAGGGAGGATGAGTCAGTTTCACGTTTCATCATTCAGGCGGAAAAAAAAACACACACCCAGCTGAGCGTGTCCTGGCCACAGCCCTGCTGTGACAACTTTGCATTTGTCTGGTGTTTTGTGAAAGAGCCCTCACCCGCTGGGAGCCGGTTAGAAGGGTTGTGCGCTCCTCCGGCGGCAGGGAACTTGACTTTTCCTCCGTCGGAGCTTTTCCCCGTCTCCTCTGCCTTTGATTTGTCCACCTGAGATTTGGCAGATCCCTTGTTTCCGCCCACATCCACTCTCAGCCTCAGACAGTCCTGGCCGTGGTGATGCATCGGCTTGGCTGGAGAGGGTCACAAAGAGGGGATTAATTACCTGGAACCTTCTCCCGGGTCGCAACACCGAATGCCAGCGGTGGTGCCACTTTTCTTTTTTATGTATAATTTGTTTTAACTGATACTCACAGATGTAATAATAGCTCTCTCCCTGTCTGAACTCCTTGCCCAGGGTGAAGGGCGTGAAGCGCTGGAACTTCTCGGAGAATTTCTCGGGGGCGTGGGGAGCGAAGGGCCGCGAGCACTCCCAGCGGAGCTGGTCGAAGGAGTGCGGCTTGCACACCTCGTAGTCCTCCTTCTCCACCATGTACAGCACGTAGCGCTCGGCGGCGTGCGACGACACCTCGCCCAGGCTGTAGTGGGGGCAGACGATGTCCAGGTAGTCGTTGATGCGCACCTCCACCGTGTACTCATCCCACAGGAAGCTGCAGCGAGACGGGAGGAGGGGAGGTTAGAGACAAATGTCCTCGGCCCTTGTGGAAGTCTTGTCACAGAATGTCAAAACAATTACAACTGCAGAGGCACCGCGACAGCGCGGAATTGCGCAAGGAGGTGTCCTCTGTTTCGCACGTGCGTCCAACCCACACCCTGAATATGCATGAGATGTACAATGAGGCGTAATGGCAAAAACACCGGCGAATCCGGTCGGGCGCCGCAGAAGGGCGCGTTGGCGTGTTTCGGTGTGCTTGTGCAAACCCGTCACGGAGACGGAATTAGAGAAAAAAGGCCGATCAGGTCGGACTTGTTCACCCGATAACAACAAAAACGCACCTCGGATCTCTCTGAGCCCGGCCGCCGCGCCACTCGCACACCTCTCCTTCTCTCGGAGACTCACCTCTCACCTGCTTTGGGGCAGGAAACGATTGAAATCACAGCCAACCCCGACCCATAACCCATTTCACCCGCACACCCCCGGCCGTGTCTTTTTTACCCTGTTGCCGTCTAACCCATTTTGTCATCTGGATGTTTACACACTGGTGCCGTGGCTCCTGTTGCGACTGCACGCTCTAATTTGCTGTCTCTATCTGTTGCGCCGTCTCCCTATTTTTCCCTCCGATTTCATCAAAGAGAGGGACACAGTGGGTGGAGACAGCCAGACTGTTGCTTTCTTTCTCTCTCTTTTCATCTTTACCCTTCATTTAGTTTTATTGCTCTTTTTCAGCCTTCCCGTCTGCTCTTTGCTCACTTCCTATCCTTGCTGCCCCCCCCGCCCCTCCCCTCCCCCTCGTGTCCTGTCGAGATGGTGAAAAATAACAGTAAATCCTGTCCAGTCTCATTGCACATTTGTGGTGATGGTGCTCATCGAGAGTACCGTATTGGGAGACAGGGAGTTGACTTCATTCATTCTTTGTTTAGACATGGGGTGAACTCTGACCAAGCCAATTATTTCACTTGAAGATTAAGTTTTTCCAAAGTGTTGGCGCTGCCGTCCGTGTGTGATGGCAGGCGTGCTGTAAAATCAGCCAAGAGCCAGAGGGTGAAAGAAAGTTTTTTTTTTTTTTTTTTTGTACAACTTGCATACTATCCCTAGGCGTAAAATAGACCTCAGAGCTGCAGATTGAATCTGTGCCCGAACTGAACGACTACTTGCGAGTGCTTGTGCGCGAGCATGTTGCAGAGAGGGAGAGCGACAGCAAAAACTGCTCCTGTGTGCCATTGTTTATGTGCGCTGGAAAGTGTGCGCGCGCTCCGGCATCAAAGCATGTTGTGGCTCCTGTTGTTGTGGCTTCTGTCGGGACCCCCCTGGCCAAGTCACAGACACACTGGCTCCAAATGTGGGCCTCTGACCCCGCCTTCCTGCCTTGTGTGAGCGTGTGTGTGTGTGTGTGTGTGTGTGTGTTTGTGTGTCAGTTAGCCCTACCCTACCTGTCAAAACACGCTTTGTGCGCTGAACACAGCTCTACACTTGTTATCCAGGCCTAATAGCATGATTACCCTCCTCCCCGTACAATCACGGCTCTCTCGCAGAAAAGCTCCTTTTGAAAGTGTGGTAAACTCCTGTGTGGGCGTTTGCACGCAGTTGCCTGTGTTTGTGTGTGTGTAGGTGTGTGTGTGTGTTTGCCAGAATAAGTGTTTGAGGGAAAGTGGAAAAATAGTGAAAAAGAAACATCTGTTGCAACCTAATTGGCCCAAATAATCCCCGCTCGCACCTTGTTCCTCTGTGCTCTGTTTTTTCTTTGACCAAAACCAGTGAGTCACAGAAGACAAACTCCTTGAAGATGGTTCGCTCTGAATAGTTTGAAATTGTATGCCATATATACCGTTTTCCGACACTGTGTCCTTGTAAGTGGCATGGGCCAGCCCCTGCGTGAAAATAATAGGATTCCGTTGCTAATTTCCTTCATGGCCCGCACTTTTAAGAAAACTCTATTTTTTTTTTATCCTTCCCCTTCACCTTCCCCCCTCCTCCTCCTCCTCCTCCTCCCCGCCAGCCCCTGCGTGAAAATAATAGGATTCCGTTGCTAATTTCCTTCATGGCCCGCACTTTTAAGAAAACTCTCCTTTTTTTTATCCTTCCCCTTCACCTCCCCCCCTCCTCCTCCTCCTCCTCCTCCTCCTCCCCCCTCCAATGGTCTGGCTAATTAAAAGCTGTTAGGGGTCTGGGGCCAATGTTTTCTGTAGAAAAGCAGGGGAGGATGAATGAATGGGGTGTAATTATACCCTCTCCCTCCCCAAAGACAGAATGCCTGAAGGCTGCAGGACCCCAGCAACCCCTGCGCCTCACCCCCCGCGGAGCTTTCACTGCCCTGCCTGCTGCGGATGTGTGTAATACGTGGGCTCATATGACCGTCCACATTTATCCGGCCTTTTTAACGGCTCTGTTTTTGCCTGCATTCTGCTCGCGCCGCCACAAGTCCGGAAGCCAGGGGAAAAAAACCCTGACCCCTGCTGAAATAGAGGTCATAAGGTATAAGGCACCATCCCCGCGTCTTTCAATGGCGCTCGACACTTCTCCGCACACCTCTCGCTCGCTTGCCTCTATGTGTTCGCTCATCAAACGCTGCCCCGCGCCTTCCCCCTCCGCTGAGTGGCAGTTCTCGGGAGAGTGAGAGTCGCGTCAGGGTGCTAGCTGTGTTGCATGTGAGGCCGAGAGCCAGGTGTGTGCACTGTTGCAAACCCACTTTTCACCACGCAGCTGCTTCATCATCCCGTGTGTTGGATCGTCTCCGAGTGTGCGTGTGTGCGCGCGCATGTTTTCAGGGGAGAGGGATCCTCTGAAGACCCTCATGGAGGGCGTCTCATGCCCCAGGCTGATGGGCACATCTGTTTATCAAGGCCTGGTGGAGGCCTCTTGTGTGTTTGAGCATGTGCATGTGTGTGATTTTTCTGCATGTGACTGGGGTGTGGGTAAACAGCGAGGGTTGAAGGTGGCTGTTCTCACTATGGATCTACTCTGGCTTTTGCGTCAGCGGGCGGTGTGTGTGTGTGTGTGTGTGTCTACGGGGAATGGGAATGTTAGTCCTGGTGGCTATGACAGTAGGTGATTTGTTCAACACTTGGTTCTACTCCGCGGAGCTTTGAAGTCTCACCATTGTCCTCGCACTGCTCTGCTTTTCCTTTTTTCCATCCCTCCGTTCCCACCCCCTCCGTCCTGTCCCCTGTCATTCCGCCATTTGCCCCCCCCCCCCCGAGCTCACGCCAGTTTCGGTCAAACAACTGACACAGGAAAGTCTGTCCTTCACTCTCTCCCTCTCTGCTCTGGGAGCGTTTCGAAACTGGCAGCCGGGTCAGGGGGTTAGAGATCAGAGTGGTAACTTCTCACACACACACACAACCAACCGAGTCAGCACGGGAGATATTTCTTCTCATGCGCACACCCATGCAACACCCTGGAGGAGCCAGTCAGCACCAGTGAAACACTAAACAGATGCACCCCCACCACACACACACACACACACACACACACGCACGCACGCACACACCATTTGCTGCACAGGTAATCAGTAGAAAGTGTGCACACGCTGGAATGTCACCACGGGGGCTGCGGTTTGGATGGTTTACTGTGTTCTAACAAGGCGCACTCATCACATTTCCAGTCGCAGCTTCGCACACTTAATACCCTATTAATTTTCTGCGGTATGGCACGCTCACACCTCCTTTCACACGGGCCGAGGAGCTGTCAGTGGTTCTAATGGGTTTAGCTGCTCACTGGTGGGATACTTTGCGTTAAAAAAAAAAAAAAAAAAAAAAAAAAGACCGAAAAGTCCTTCCGTGTTAGCCCGTAAAGCAGTTCCTGCATTCTTCCTCTATCTCATCGTCTCGCAATATCCACTAGGCACTGGGCTGTGTTACATATAATGCTAGGAATTCATCACACAAGTCTGCACACAAACGTGTATGGATCTATGTGTATATGCATGGTTTAATGTGATAGATAAGACGCAGAGTATCCCCTTGGCCCTCGCAAGATGAGAGCTTTACAAACTGTCAACACTGCCGTTTTCTCACTTATTCAATTCCAAACTTCTCCCCTCCCCTCATCCATCACTGTCCACTCTCTCCTCCCTCCGTCTGCCTCGTCTTTATTCTTCCCAAATTAGCCCATCCCCCCTTTTTTTCAGTCCTCGGGTTTTGTCCCGTCTCTTAACGCTGACATAATATACTAGCGCTCTTCATCCAGGCTAATTTCTCAACACAAATCCCTTTCTCTAGTTCACCCTTGTCTCACCCTGTGCCCGGGGTCCCTCCTCCTCTCTGGCCCCAGAATCTTTTCACCCCACTCCGTAGCCTCCCATTCTGTCTGTGATGAATGGAGGTTTTAATATGTTGGGGGAGTTAATCTACGTCCCTGTGTCTGTTCCTCCAAATAAGCGGGAGAGGAAAAAGTTCAGCAAGAATCTACATTAAATGTTCCACTTTTTTCCCATCGAGAACTACATTTTTGGATGAATTGATCCAAATGAACCGTCTTCAAATGCCTGATCAGAAGTCAATCTGTGGTCAACTCGTCCCCTTTAGGGGGCGTTGGTGGGCTGCAATTGAACAGTAATGCCAAGGTATGCCTGAAATGTTATGAATGAGCACTGTGGGCATATGCACACACACACGCACACACACACGCATACTTGCCCACGCATACTATGATAACGTAGGCCTCTCTATAGTGTAGAGCCGGAGATGAGAGGTGCGCTGTCCCCCTCGGGTGGAAAACTACTGGGGCAAAAACAGAGGAAGGTCTGTGAGAACAAGGGGGGGGGGGGGGGGGGGGGGGGGGGGGGGGGGGGGGGGGGGGGGGGGGGGGGGGGGAGGAAGTCTGGACCACAGATAAGGAAGTGAGAGGAAGAGCCGGGAGAAAACAGGGGTGCATGGACACGGTGACAGGGGGAGAAGGATGTCCACTGCCCTGAAACATGAGATATAAAGTCATATACCGCAGTTTATGAACTGCGAGGAGTCCCCAAGATGCCCAGGTGCTGCTGTGTGCCATGATGCACGGCGGTATGTGCGCACATCTATCTATCTGCGTGCCCGGCAGAGGACGGTTATATCAGCAGGGAATTAACACAAAGTCTTTTTCATATTGAAAGGACGGGATTCATAGCTTAACAGAGATGTCCTTTGGTTGGTTGATTGTTCTGATGTAGGATGGAGGACCCTATACTGGAGATTATGGTCAGAAGGATGGACTGAGGCGATTACAGGATTTAAAGATATATATATATATGTATATATATATATATATACATATATATAGTTACAATAACCCACTCACGCAGATAAACACTGGCTATAGGGGACATAATGTGATGAAACAGACAGAAGAATAAATGGGTCACAATTTATATTGAATTAAACCAGCGGGATGATGGTTTTGTGTCTGTGGGTCAGATGGTGAGATTACACAACTTCTGTAATCTGTGCAGACAGACGACAACCAGACAGGACATGGGTGGAGGTAAATAACAAGTGGAAAAAAGAGGGAACAAAATGTATGAGATGTATGAGTTTTGTTTTTTTGTTTTTTTTTTTGGGGGGGGGGGCGTCTAATCAACCACAACCACCTTCATCCCGAAACATGTACGTGCCAAGAGAGGGCCAGATGCGTCAATAACAGCAAAAAGCTGACGCAGGCAGACAGAGATAAGCAGACTATTACATTTCACCTAACTCCTGATAAAGAGATTTGGACAGATAGCAGGAGCAAGATAAAACGAAAAAAAATAAAAAAAAAACCCCCAGACTCATAGGAGTGGACAAAAGCAGATAGATAACGCAGCGATAACAAAATAGAAAAGAGGCAGCGGAGTATAATGTTAACAGCACAAATGTCTGTGCAGAGTAGAATAGACCTCGTATGCGCTTAAATCAGTAAGTATAGCGGTGGTGGGCACGGGGCCAGCAGTCTGCCCGGGAGGAGGCTCTGCTTTCAAAATAAGGAAAAGGAGTGAAGAAGGAGAGAGGAGCAGAGAGACACGCACACACACAAACACAGCTGACGGAGTTGAGTATAGTAACAGCGAGGTGGAATGCTGGCTGTAACTAATATTAACACCCACGTCCTCCCTCGTGCCCCCTAGTGTATGTGTGAGTCACATATTTATCACGTCTCGGTAAGATAACCTACGGTAAGAGCCACTCCCTGCTGGACTCTGACGTCGAGGCACACACACACACGCACACACAATCACGTACTCTCAGTCCACAACAAAAATAAAAGCACTTCCAGTAAAACGCCGGTTAAGGGCAGCACAAGTTCAAACTCTCTCTCCTACACACACTCAAAAAGTCGACACAGGCAGAGACACGTAGTTCAATAACAAGGCCGGAACAGGCTGGAGGAAAACACCTCTCTCCACCTGTCACGTAGGTCTACTCACACAAACACACAGTCACACATTCATGTAGAAATACGGGTTTAAACCAGAATCACTCTACGAGGAATTGTGTTTGGGTACACACGCGCGCGCGCACACACACACACTGCCAGTGTTTCACAACTGCCCAAAACGTGAACGGCCAGACTGCTGCCATCTGGTTAGTGTCCTCCGCCTAAGACGTATCACTGCTACTGACAATTAAACCAGGAATCAATCGCATCAATTATCCGCCGGCCTCGGCCGTCTAGGGAACCCGATAGATCTGCGTAATCCTCCAATCAGGTCACTGAGAATGGCTTTTGGAGGGGGCAGGTGGGCTTATTGTAAAGCTGGAGGGCGCCCGAAAGACAGGAGAGACGGTGGAGACAAGAGGGAGGGAGTCCGAGGGAGAGTCAGGGAGTAAAGGATTAGCAGTGGCAATGATTAGAGTGTGGCAAAACGTAGAACACAAGAGGCATGTGGTGGGTCAGCTGGCTCCGCTGATGAGTTTGCGTTTGGCCTTTAGTTGCCCTTGTTCAGCGACAACGATCCCTGTCAGCAACATGCGGAGAAACTCAATTTCCCCCGAAACCTTCCAAGTGTGCGCGCGGGCGTGTGAATGACATAGTCATAGAAAAGGGAAAGAGTGTACAATGCACAGAAACATTTGACAGATGTACTGTAAGAGAGGGTCTCGATAGAAACACAACACTCGATTATTCACTGATGGATGGTTGATAACGTGTGAAGATGGTGCCTGGCCGTGTCGGGGTCTATCTTTAGCCCTCTTGCGAAAGAGATCAGTCTTAAATGTTATATCTTTTTTTTTTTCTTCTTTTCTTCTGGTTATGCAACTCCCATTTAACAGCAGAAAATCGTCCAGGGCCAGATTAGAGGCAGCTGACATAAGATCTGAGTTCGTATTAGACCACCCCAGTTCTGCTAGTTTTGCCTTCATCAGCCTTTTTTTTTTTTTTTATTGCATGATTTTTTTTTTTTTTTTTTTGGTGGGGAAAGCTCCCGTTTCTTCCTTTTATCCAGAAAGACTCCGGTTTCACCTCTCCTCCTGAGGAGCTGTACCTTTCCTCCGAGAGTTCTTCCTCTCTGTCTGTAGTGAGTCAGGCCTAAACCCCAGGTGAACCAAAGCCCGGTGGGTGAGTCACACATGGACAAACCCGTGACACAGGCACTGCTCGTTACCTCAGGACTTTCCATTAGACTCCTCATCCAATTATCAGGACACTTGCCTTCCTTGTTGCGGGGCTCTTTTTTTTTTTTTTTTCTTTTTCCTTTTTCTTTCTTTTTTGCCCTGCGTCTGTTAAAGGGCAATCAGAGTCACAGTAATGTAATCAAGACCAGACCAAAGGGCCATAATGGCCTTTTGCCCCTCCCCCCCCCGTCTCGGTGGCTTTGGGAATGAATCGACCCATCTCCACAGTGACGGAGCGCTCCTTGTGTTTCACTTATAAAATAATGCTGTCCTCACCGGATCACCCGCCCCGCGCTAAGAGCTCAATAAATCGCGCTGCGACGGGTTGCGCGTCTGTCAAGCTCCATCGATCCCGCTGAGTGGCCGGGTGTAGCCTTACATCTCTGACCTCAAAAACACAACAGACAATAATATGTGCCCATCTCTGTGACTCACACACACGCACACGCACACGCACACACACGCACAAGCACGCACGCACTCCATACCCAGCCCAATGTAAAAACACTTCAGCATACTGACACGGCCGTGATTTGGTTTTCTGTATCAAACCGATGATGACACCGAGTTCGTGCGTCATTTTCTCTGGTGGACTTTTTGTTGACACACAGGTGCAGACAGCGTTGACGGCCAAGTTCATACTTGTCAGTCTATTTTCTACGAGAGTGTGTGTTGCGGTTAAATATAGTGATGAATCCCTCCATCTGTCTGGGCATTCGATCCTAAACTCTTCTGCTTTTACAGCCGCCTGCTGCCGCGCGCTCTATCGCTCTCGCTCACACACACACACGCACACACACTCACACACACTCACACACACTCACACACACTCACACACACACACATGCTGGTGATTTTTTTTTAAGCGTAACGTGCACCTTTCGTTGTCACACGAAAGAAAAACAAGGAGCTTGGAGTTGTAGCTGTTTGGGATCCTGAGCGGTCACGGGGCCGCAAAGGACGATACTTTACATACGTGTGGCATAAAAAGTACACGCTGACATCCACTCGCCTCTGGACGCATCGGGAAAAACACAAAACCACACGCCGCAGATACTTTTAGATTTGAGATACTTCTCATCCACTTACACATTAAACAACAAACACGCGGGCACATGCACGCCCACAGACCGACACTTACTTTGGGTTGGAGCTGTTCCAATAGACGCTGTGTCTCTCCGCAGAGGCGAACCACGCACCGACGCACAGCACCAGACACACCACACACGCCAAATCCATAGCTTCTCTTCTCCGCAGGAACCCAAACGAGCTCAGCCAGAAAAGCACCTTCTGCGTCTGGAGACGTGGATGCGTAAATACGCGCAACGGCTTGGTTTTACGCTCCGGTTGTAGAATGAACCCCGGCGAATGAGACCTGACACTGTTCCACTACTGACTGACTACCGACGTGCCACAGAGGCGCAACTTGTGTACTTTGTTTGGCCACGGCTCCGCCCCTCCTAGTGGCACCAGCCTATAGTGGGTCGATCTGCATACCCCCCGCCCACAGCAGCCGCGGGAGGCTCGTGCTCCATCTGCTCGTTCTTTACGCACCGAGGACAGACAAAAACACAAAAACAACCTACCTGCGAAACCAATTACACACACAGGAGTAATCAACGAGTGTAGGTCAAACCGGTATACTATGTTGTACTAAAGTATTAGTACTAGTAACAGTACTAAAGGTACATGAAAAAAATAAAATAAAGGCATTTACGGGATATTTAATGACTATATAAACATGAAGTTTTAGACAAATGTAGAAATAAACCATATCATCTAAGAGATTATAAATGGTTATGTAGATCCAAGCGAAGCATGAAAAAGCAATGATAAAAATGGCGATACAGAAAAAGTATTCATATCAGCATTTTTGGGCAGTTTGGGCAGTTTAATCTGTTACATGTGTTCGGTATACCCATACGCTTGTTGTGAACATATCTCATGATTGTATTTAACCACAGTACTGGACTTAACCTTCTGAGCTAATATTCACCAAAAGTTTAGCAATGGCATGGGGCCACAGTCATACAGTAGGCTAGTTGGTTTCTGTTGTTGTTGTTTTATGTAATGTGTTGCTGCTGGTCTGTTTTGCATTGTTTTGCGGCATAGTGTATGTTGCAATTAAATGTACTGTGCTGAGTTGTTAGGCATTGTAGTGCTGTAAATATGTTGCCGCACCAACACCGGATGTGGAGGAGCTTTTGTCTGCAGAGGTGTGTGCTTGTGCTCAGTTGTTTGTCTGTTCGCCGGTTGTGGTTGCCTATAGGCATACTGCTTTGCTGATTCAGTTTCGTCAGATAAATAATGACCATTTTATCAGCCTGTCTCATCTCGTAGTCTCTGCTGAGCCACATCCCAAGACAGGTGAGTTCAGAACTCAACCTTACACAGATGGATGGGATAAAGTCCAGACCATGGGGTGTCAGCCAGGCCAAGGCCCCAGCGGGAATGGGCTTCCCTCAGGCAGAGATGGAGCCCAGCCTGGGTTGGCCTGTCCATAGCTCCAGACTTATAGGTAGACGAGTGTGGGCTGTGTGCGTGTGTGTGTCTAACTGTCCCCGGGCTTGTTGAGCAAGCACACACACGTCATGGCATTCTGAGAGTCTCTCTCCCTCACACACACACACACAGACACACGCTCTCACAAACACACACTGTGGACGGTGTAGGCCATGGGGGGTAGGGAAAAGGAAAAGAAGAGGACAATTGAACCATTTCTGAGAGTATTCTTTAAAAATATAGAGTTCACAATTCATTCTGGGAACGCAAAACAACTGAACCTATAATGCCACACCTCTCTCACGTAGCTCTACTGGCATTAGAGACTACTTTATATGCATTGATTTCCTCGAAGGAATGACTGACATGCAAATATTGTTGCAGCAGCGAGCCAGTGATTCAGCAGCAGGAATCCAGCGGTCCCCAGTAATGCCCATTACTCCGGGTGACTGTCAAAAGTGTCCCTCAGTGCCAGCAGACTTCCGCTGGTCATACATGGGATGCCCTCGTGATGCATTCATCGAGCACATAACCACACGTGTGGCAGGAGGAAAAAAAAAAAAAAGACACACCTCCTCTCCACTGCTGCTACAAGCAGGAGTCAGATGGCTGGGATCACACACACGCACGTACAGCGTACTCTGTGCATTCCATGCAGGCACATAAACACAAAGGCGGACGCACGTGCAAACACACATATCATTCTCCTCTCCTCTTTCGATAGTGTTGTTGCCAGTAGAAACCGCAGTTGGCACAGATTTAGACCTGATCCTCCCACAGCCCATACAGACACGCCGAGATACACACAGTCGGGGAAGACCGGGGTGTCTGTGAATCACAGCGAGGCAGAGAAAAGTGGATGGCACCAAAATATATATAAGAAAAAAAAAAAAACCCAACTCACAGAAGAAGCGTTTGCGAAGACGGGAAGCTCGAAGGTCCTAAAAGTGGATGAAAGGATGTCAGGTGGAAAACCCGACAGCCGTACGCACCGCCCTGCAAAAACGGAGGCCAGCTTGTTTATTTTCTGGGGATTATTCTCCAGGCGTCATAGTCATCTGATGCGAGTTGTTCAACAGGCTTCGGAACCCCACACTTACATAACTGGTGATAGTTCATTTCGAAAAAAAAAAAAAAACACAACACGAAGCGCGGGCTGTACCTGGCAATGTCTGAGTTTCTTTTTTCTCCAATCTACGAAAGGAGAGGGGAGCGCGACCCATAAAATAAAAGCAGATGTCAGAGGGCGAGCATCAGCCCTAGAATAAATGTTTTGATAAGAGGGGTTAAGGACGGGGCAGGGGGACAGCAATAAAAAATATAAAAATAAAAAAGAAGAATTGAATCCCCTCCGCCGATTACATTTTCAGTTTTGCTCCTCTCCAACTTCTCCCTCTCCAATCTCATCCTGCCCGGGGTTGGCCCCAGGCGGGGATCAGAGCGGGTCGGGGATCTCTGTCTCTGTCTCTTTGGAGAGAGACCCAACCCCGCCCCTCCCTATGCACACCGACGCACACGAGAGAGAAAGAAAGAGAAATTTGGCGCAGGAGGATTCATGAGCGGCAGGAAAGAAAAACAAATCAAAAGGTGGATCGAAACTTCGAGGTGTCGCGGATAAAGGGCGAATGGAAACACCGGGGCGTCAGCCACACGCCCAAACGTAACCACAGCCCCACAGGGATGACACAGGAACTGAGAGTGTGTACGAACGCTTCGGCCCGCAAAAACACAGGCACGTGCTGGAAACAGAGTCAAAAGACGCGCTGGGAGAAACTCTGGTCCCAGCCCCCCGTCTCCGTTGCTGCGGCATTAGGAGCAGGGAGACGTTATCTCGTCCATCGCATGCCTGCGTCTTCTTTCCGGGCCCGACGTTATCGCGTCGTCACACGTCGCGCCCCGGAGCCTCCGCTGCTGCGGATGTGCCATTTCGTGCTTCGGCGTCTCCAACATCTCCCGGAGATAATACCTAAGCGGGCCTCAGAATTTAAAAAAAAAAGAAAAAAAAGGTCATATGGTTGATCAACAATACCGTTCAATGAATCGGGTGGAAAACGGGGCTAAATCGCTCCTTATTGACTCCAGTGGATCACAGATTGCCTTTCGAATCGTGCCCCCTTTTGTACACCCAACCTCTGTCATTAGCGCTAGCTTAGGCTTGTTAACACTTGGCATTGTCTCCTCCACACATGGACAGCTTGTCACCCCGCTGCCCTGTCCCTTTTATCCCCCTTGGCCACCCCCCTGCGGGGCCCTCGGCCCTCTGGCTCATAGCGGCACACTCCGACAAGCTGCTCCTTCCCTGGCACCACAAAGGCAAGTCTCCCCGGCCCCGTCTCCCCCCCCCCCCCCCCCCCAATTCCCAGCCATTCATCTGCATACAGGTGGTCCCCTCCGTAGAGGCACGCTTCGTGCTCAGTAGCGCTCCACGTGTCTCCATCCAGGGGCCCGGCAGAGGGGCAGCTAATGATTCTTGCAAAGACACCCCCTTCTTTTGTAACAAGCCGGTGTTTATTCGCCGAGCATCTCCTGGGAAAAACGAAAAAGAGCGGCCGCGGAGGTGACGCTGTTTCCGACACACGCGCTGACCCCGGGGGGCATGGAACCAACAATTGAACGGGCCACATTACGAGCAGATTAAAACAGTGTCGCGTGTGTGTGTCAGCGGGGGGCAAATGAGACACCTCCCTCCCTCCTGGTCTGACACTGTCCCACTATTCAGACCACAGGAATCATTAACCGGCCCAGTCAACAGGCACACTCCGCTCGTTGGCTCTCTCTCTGCTGCTTTGTCCCCCCTCTCATCTGCCTACGCACGCACCCACCCACGCGCACACAAACACACACACACACACACAGCAGCAGCAGCAGCACACAAAAGCCCAAACAAGCCCCGGTAAAATATTTAACCGCACTCCTCAGCCGGCGTTGCCTCCGCCATCATTTGTTACACTCTTTCTGCGTGTCTGTCTCCCTGCCTGTTCTCTCGGCTCATCTGTTGTCTCTGCTGTCATCCCTTCCTTTCCTTTCTTCTGTTCATCTGTTCGCTTATTTCCACCCAGCCCTCATCCATCCTCGGCCAGAATGTACCCAGTACCTCGCTTCCTGATTGCTTTACTTTTACTCCTTCTTTACTCCCTTTTTTGGAATGCTCTATTGCTCCCTTTCACTTCCTGCCTCGTCTGTTTTTCTTTTTCGCCGTTTGGCCCATCCGCTCACTCTCAATCTTTTCTTATCCCTGCACCGCCGCCACCTCCGTCACCCCCTCCCCACAAGTACCTCAGGCAGTACATTTGTTAGGAGCGAATCCATTATCCTCCTCCGACCTTCCGCCCTCTGTCCTCTTTATCTCTCTGGGTCTTTTGGTATCCTCTCTCTTTCCTCTCCTCACATGCTCCTGGCCCTAGCCCTATATTCATTAACATAGCGTTAATGATCCCAGATGGACTGACATGTACTCTATGGGGGCGAAGTGTTCGTGGCTTCTTCCAAGGGTGTGCGTGGGCGGTTTGGTGTGTGCGTCAGTGCGTGTGTGTGTGAGTGCGTGTGCGTGTGTGTGTCTGAATGCTCGGCTGTTTGGGTGCACGTGCCCATAATTGTGTGTACATGCGCGCGTGACTGTGTCTACACGTGTGTGCATGCGTGCGCATGTATGTGCACGTGTATGCACGTGTGTGCATGTTTTTTGAGTACAGTTGTTCATAATTGCATTTGAGTAATAAAGAGATTGCTTGTTTCTCTCCTGGCAGCATCTCTATTGCGATGCCCTTTTTTTGGGGGGGTGGGGGAAGCCAACGTATCGAGTTTAGCACGCTGCAGTTGAGAAATGAAATGGGTTGTGGTTGTGAGGCATTTGTTCTGCCTTTGAACATAAAGTGAGTGAGTAAAAAGAGTTGTGAAAGAGCACGTCTGTTCTGGTCAACATGGTCAAAAGATAGTACATTCACAATGACAGGCATTTGACAAACGTAAGGTGGCGTCACTTTGATATATGACAATAGCATTTCCCGCAGGTTTCAGTTGTATTCATGCGTACTGCACATTTTTAATAGTACAATTTCACACCTTCGGGATCAGTTTCTCATTATTACACACCTATTATACAGGGAAGTGTCAGGAATTTCTAATCGAGAAAAAGCTGCAGCAGGACTTAAGATACCACATGATGAAAATGATGATGATCATTTAAATAAATGTAAACTTCGTACAATTCTATCTCTATTCGTCGGACTGAAATGATGGGAGCACTATCAGCCCATGTACTGTACACATTTTAAAATAAATGGTTTGCCATTTTTGGAAATAAAAATGCAGATTCTTTCTGCATTCTGATTTTACTTTCCTCATCTGCGAGGGCACGAAGGGTCATCAAGGGTCAGCGTCATTGCGGGGGTGTAGGCAAAGCGTGGACCGCGTACCCACCAATTTATTGTGATCTACCCACCACATTCTCCTAATGCTTACCAGCTGGTGGCCGGAAGCATCACATTTAGTGAGGGAGTATTCATCATCGATGTGAGAAAGCAGATAAGCGTATGTCTCCAAACGTCAAGTATTATCTGTAATGTAACGGGATTGAACAGTCTGGCTTTTATTTAGAAAAATCTGCAAGGTGTTCCCGACTGCGCGGTAGAAATTGAGGGGAAGGCTGTAAGCCTGCTTGCTGTGTAAATACTTGACTTGTCTAAGTACACCCGTGACCCCAACCCAATGCCACTGAGGTGAATGGATTCCAACAAGTGTCCCTGTGGCTGAATAGGAATACATGGAATACATGGAAATCCATATTTGGAGGTCCATATTTTAATTTGTTGCCCTTTTTTTTGCAGAGGCTGGCGCATGCGTACGCAATCCTTACATACGCGTGAGTAACCCCAAAAAAAAAAAAACATTTTGTAAAACGACCCTTGCAGA
Source organism: Colistium nudipinnis (assembly GCA_016785305.1). NCBI lineage: Eukaryota > Metazoa > Chordata > Actinopteri > Pleuronectiformes > Rhombosoleidae > Colistium > Colistium nudipinnis. The sequence goes on along the minus strand of JAFBJU010016734.1, from coordinate 841,163 downwards.
CATAAACATGCCCGCTATGCTAAACGTGTCTATGGATAGACTCGGCAAGTTAGAGGAGGCAAGAAGTTAATACCCTGCGGCTAACCGAGTTTAGGTCTGTGCGGGTGCCTCACGGCCCACACACACGAACGCACACAAGAGCGCACAGACCGATGCACACACTGCTACGGTTACAATGTTACAGGTGCAAGGGGGCAAAGTGCATGCGTGCGTGTCATGGATCCGTTAGCATTCCCTGAATGCATACACACATTGCTTGACCCTGACAAAAATAGTTTACTACATTCTCACTGGTAGCATAAATCCCAACTAACAGACAAGTTTCCATCCAAACGGCAACAACGCACCAAGTCCAACAGCCCTTCCTCTGTGGCACCTATATTTCTGTCTGTACTTTCTCTCTTTTATTTCTCGCTAATTTGTCCAGCCCCTGTCACGCTGTTCTCCCTGCCTCCTGTTCTGTCTCGCTGTTTTTCCTTTGTCCGTCGTTGGCGAGGCCGCGTTTGTTGCATAAGCGCACCGGCGCTCAATTATCGAGAAGGCTCTGTCTGGCACTTTCCGTGTCCACTCAGCACCCCGTCCCCGTTTCCTTCCGCTGGCAAACGCACCCGACAAAATGAGTCACGCACGCAAATGTACCCAGAATCATATTGTGTTTTCGCCGTTATCACTGCGACATTTTTTTTTTTTTACCGCGGATGGGAAGAAGTGGGACATGAGCTGATGTACCGACAGAAAAACACCTGGATGATACACGGAGAAATCAGGTCGGGAGTGTAGATGCGGCTCTTCCAGAGATTGTCTAGTGAGCGGCTCGGGATGAATGGAGAGAGTACATCAATAATCGACACGCACTCCTGAGAAGCGAGAGATGTGCGTTTTGCTTGTGTGCGCACTTATTGGCAAAGAACGACCACCGTGGTGATCTCCTAAACCAGGGTGTTCTAAATGACTTCAGGAGGCCACTTGGTCCAGCGAACACACAACAGCACATAGGCAAATGTGAAATTGGGCCAGATCTATATTGTCTTTACAATGTTGGCTATCGTTGCCGCTGGCTACGCTGCGAGTCTGCTCCAGCTCCACATCCTTTCAGAAACACTGAACTCGGTTGAACAAAGCGGACGTCGATGCAGTGTCTTTTGAAATGGTGGTGTGCTGAAAGAAATACACACAAATATTTCAATGTAGCCATTGAACAATATAAGAATTAACAGAAGAATACTGCGCTACGGTAATCGCCCTGAATCTGGACACAAGCCCAATCTCCTCTTCAGCCTCCGTGAGATAGTGACCCCGATTCCTCGACGCGAGGACTCGTCAGAATGTCCTCATTAGATCAGTGAGCTGTGAGCAAGTGTAGGCGAGCTAAGCCAAGCCGCACACAAACACAAACACAAACACACACAAGGAGGTTCGGTTTATCCTTGGCAGATGGATGCACGCACAACATTTTCCTGAGGGGTCTTTCCACAGCGCTGCCAAACCCGATCGACACAAAAACATGAAGAGAGAGAGAGAGAGAGAGAGAGAGAGAGAGAGAGAGAGAGAGAGAGACTGGCATGTTTCACTCCAGTGATTTATTGACTCACAGGCTCTGAAATTATCCATGTTGCCTAGGTGTGGACAGGTTGTGCGTCCAGTTTACGGATGACAGCAGTTGATGTGTTGAGGGAAGGTCAGGTTGGATTTTAGAGGTCATTGGGTGAGTTAAAACAGGCAATGAGTTCAGTCAGGGGCAGCGGGCTCCTCCCGAGCTCTTAACAGATAACAGATGGTGTCCTCCACCAGAATGGTCTAATGGAATAAAGAGGAAAAAAGGGCCTGATTCAGTCAGACACACGCGCAAACACACATTGATCCAGCAGCGAAAGAGGCTCATGGGGATGTGATGGATGTTTTCGAGATCTTTCAGCCGCAAAGAGGAAGGGAGGTTCTTTTCATCTGGGACTGAACTCATTCACATAAAATGCTCGTTCCTGATGTGGGCTTTTATACGACCGTCGGAGACAGAGCGCGCTCACGACCAAAACATCTTTGTCACCATGGCGTCAGGCACAGTCGGTCGGCGATGAACGAATTTTGCAGCACGCACGTCCCCTGATCATAGCGGATTTTTGACAAAGAAAGAAAAGCCGGGAATGAGCCGAGAACTAATTCTAGGTTGGATGCGTTCCCGCAGGCGAAATGAAAGACTTTTTTCATCCTATTGGGCTTTGATCGGCTCCATCCGTATTGGGCTTGTTTGCCAAACCTGTCACAAGGTTTTCCCGGCATCCACATATGGAATCATGGATTCTGATCAATCCCCGGATTGGGCGCAACAGTGATCTAAGACTTGAGGTATTAAACGATGATCTACTCACAAGATTCTTATTCGAACATCCTGTACTTATTAACATCTTCATTTTGACCTACAGGGGCCTCCGTACTCCGAGTCTGCAAAGTGCCTTCTTGCCGGAGGTCAGGTTAGCCGGGATACCCTTAACAGGGGGGGGGGGGGTCAGTAGGTTATACAAGGAGCGGTCACAGGACAGTGCCGGATGGGATTACTCAGCTCCTAAAAGTCACTGTTGTTACTCTTAGACGACTAAAACCAAATCACATTAGTGCTTCAACAGGGGTTTAAGTATGAAGAGTGGGCGTAGTACGTCTGGGTATAACAGGCTCACGGTTAAGGCCCGTGAGCTTCGAAGCACTACGGTTTGTTACCGACTGAAGTCTCAGTATTTGTCATCTTATCTGTACCGCGCCAAACTTTAAAATCACACATCTGTTAGTAGCTTGACCTAAAGCGGAAAGGGCATGGAAAATATCGGACACAACCCGGTAGCATCCCGGAGAACCGGTGCTATGGCGGACTCTGTGCATGCGGGGCCTTCCCCCCCCCCCCCCCCCCCCCTTTGAGGGGGGGGCCGCCCCCCCCCCCCCCCCCCCGATTAAGCCAATAGCCAATCGTATAAAGGAGCTAATCACATTATTGGATATTATACTTAAGTGGGTTTGCGTCAGTGGGTAGGCCTAATACAGAGATACGCATTTGTATGCGTCCGCGTATATACGTCTTTGTTCAGCTCACACTCTAGTGCTCCGATATGAAAACGCCGTGGATTACGCCATTGGCCTAAATCAGTCAAAGAGAGGTGTCAGATTCGGGGGTGATAATGCCAAACAAAAGCTCGCCGGGGCTCTCATCAGAATAGTAGACCAAAACATTGTCGGGAGGATGTGTTTGTGGGGTGAACAGTATGTGGCTGTGCATTTCACAAACGCAAACCACAGCACAACACATACAGTACTTCTGAACTTGCCAATAAATGGTGTTGGTATATCTTGCATGCGATATACTGTATATAAAAAACAAGCGTGTCCTTCTGCGGAATGTGCCAACGTCCTCCATGCTGAACGAAAATATCTCCTCAGTGTTTCATGTGCTATTCTTCCTCTGTTGAGGAGAATATTATCGCCCTCCACTGCAGCATATTACGATTTAACGCAGCCCAGTTTGACTTAAGGATTTAGGAGCTGGTTAGGCTTTCACGTGATCCACCAAACGACACTGATATGGATTTCACCAGATGTCAACGTGTTACATTGATTTGTACTGCTGGCCCCCGCGCTACATTGTGTATATTTATTTATATATATATGGGAGCACACTTCACATTTCACGGAGGTAAGCTTCGTGGATGATGTGAATGCCAGATTTATCGGTGAACCCTGACGGCTTGGAAAAGCGCTTAAGTCAATCTCTCTCGAGGTTGTCAGTCTCTGCAAGGTGTGTGTGTCTCTGTCTGCTGATAAGACAGTCAACGTTGAAGTGCAGATTTTGCAGACACGTTTGATGAGAGGATCGGAACAAAGGGATGCGCGCCTGCACCAGCTCGGACGGTCGGTGCAGGAGTTCAACGGTTTTCCCCTCTCTTTTTCTCACTATTCTCAGAAAAATCCTAATTGCAGTCCTTCACTGCGGTGAGCTCACTGCGGTTCAGGGCTGTGCTCATGCACTCACTGTACTCTCTCTTTCTGTCCCACACGAATGCACACACACACACACACACTTAGTCATGGGACAAGTCCCCAAAGTTTTGCATCACCTCCTTGCTGGCCTCCACTCCATCACGGCCGCACTGGAAACGGTGCCCAGGACACAAATGGCTGCCAACAGGGTTGCCGGTTCAATTCCCACTCCAGCTGTTTGTCTCGCCTGTCTCTGTATAGAAGCAGGGCAGAGAAATGGCCAGAGATACATTATAGCTCAGGTCTGACATTTCTAATTACAGAAAAGGACGCTACATAGAGAGAGAGAGAGAGAGAGAGAGAGAGAGAGAGAGAGAGAGGGAGAGAGAGAGAGAGAGGGCTGTAAATGCACTGTGCTCCATTCAGACTGACTGCTATAATTACAATCAGGCCGGATTCAGCCTGGCATAGCCAGACCCCGTCTATAGGGCCGAGGTGTTAAACCGCCCGCGGCTCTCATTAGAGGACATGAGCTAATGAGTGCTCCCCACACACATTCACTGGGAACGCACACAAACACACACACGCGCACACACACACACACCTCGTGTCCAGAGCTCGCTGTGCTTTTACTGGATTTCTGGCGAGCTTAATTTCACACTTTTGCCCCCAGTGACACGCACGGGCACACACCCCGAGAGCGGTGTGATTTTAAACAGAGTTATTGTGAATGGAGCTGGGAAAGAGCCAATTAAGAGTGTGTGATTCTAATTATGCCACTCGCTTTACAGTGCGCCCAATCCACAAGGGACCCAAAGGGCGCAGGAAATGAGCGCGAGGAGGAAATTTAAGGTGTAGATAAAACGGTGGAAATAGGTAAGAGAACATTCCGAAAAAAAAAAAAAAAAAAAAAGGGGAAGAAAACTGGGGGACGTATAAAGAGAGACGGGCAGAAACGGAGACACAGAGAGAGCAAGAAAGAGGGATGGGGTGGGGGGGGGCGTGTAACCTGATCTCTGTCCTGATAAAGCCAAATTTATTTTGGAGGGTAACAGAAACAGCCCGGTGTCACCATGCAGAACTGGAGGGCTGAGCAGAAGAGGAATGGCAGAACCCCTCCACTGTCAAAGTATGCGAGGTAAAACTTTTGATTATCAAGCAGAAGGGCACAGTCCAACGGAAAATGTTGAGTGAACGTATTGTATTGAATAAGAGAAAATGACACTTGGGTAGACAACTGAATGACGAAGAAACATGGAAAACATGCGCAAGATTGGTGTAAAAGAAAAAAAATATGCACACGGGAAGGTGTAATAAATCACGTGGCATCTGACAGCCATAATTATGGGGGGGGGGGGGGGGGGGGGGGGGGGGGGGGGGAAAGAGTGGCGATGCCAACTCCAAAATGTCAAGCGAATGAAAACACATTTGTCGAGGCGTACCCCCGTTGCACACGGTGTCGTCACGAGTCGTGGTCTCCGGGGCCTGGGTGGTGTTTGGGTGGGGTGAGCGTGCTCGGGGCTGGAGCCACGGAGGGTGTTTTACCCGTTGCGGGAGCTGGCGTTGACCTTTTTTTTCCCCGCGCAGAGGGACTTCATGTGTAGACGCAGCAGGCGAAAGAGGAACAACAACGCTCAGATTGCCCGCCTGACCCAATAAAAAAATAAAGTCTACATAAAAAAATAAAAAAAAAGGGCGGGGAGGGCGAGCGTGCACGTACAGTGTATTGAACTTGGCATCCAGAGGGACGGCCCTGACCTTCATCTTAACGTCCATAGTTTCTGACGGCTAACAGCAGGCTAAGCCCTTCTTATGCGCGCCAGTACGGACACCTACTGCAGCTCCAAGGACGCGGGGGCCCTTCTTACAGTTCTGATGCAGCTGTCGGATAAAACTGTCGTCAGAGGACAAACTTTTAAGACCATTTAAGACCGTTTTCACTGTGTCCTGAATGCACCGTCCGCTCCACCAGAGCCCTCACGTTTTAGGGACAGGTTATTACAGACAAACACGCATGGGGTCTCCGCGGGTCGGGAGGCTCAGACGGATTCAGACAGACCGAAATTCGGTCGACAGGCGCCTGGCGGACAGCGAAGCAGCACCGCGTCGCGCACGTCTGTCAAAAGGCCACGTTTCCGTCGAGCGCGAGTCGCGGAGAGATGAGACGTTTACACCGAGAAGCGCGGCGGCGGTGGCGGGGAGAGCGCGAGAAGCGCGGCGGCGGTGGGGGGGGGGGGGGGGGGGGGGGTACACAGGGTGGAGGCCGACACGTCGCAATTAGGCCCCGCTTCCAGCTGGCCACTCGGCCCGGGTTACCGTGGCAACAACGGCCACAGCTGGAGCGGTATTTTGGGGGTGGGCGGGCTGTAGAAGTCACGATACATTCGCACGATGCTGATGGATACGAATAAGTGCTGCGTGCTTGGTTTCTAGAAGGGGGTCACGTGGTACGAGAGTAATCCTTCGCTGGATGCCCACGTTGACAACGTGTTGCATGTGCCTCTGTCTACGTGCGTTGCCTCGTGGTTAACAATCTGTGCGATCTGTCACCTGGGTGTTTGGGTGTGTGTGTGTGTGTGTGTATGTGTGCGTGCACCCTGTACCTTCCAAGGAACCGATAAGAAAGTCTTACACGAAGAGATAGAAAAGAGCCTGTTGTACTTGTTATCGTGACTCAATAAAACTTTATCTTACGAGTGTACGGGCAAAGTCCAGCGCCTTTTCCAAACATCACTCTTCGGACGCTGGGTTGTTTTGGCCAAAATAGACAATGCGTATCGTGAAAAAAACTCAGCTCTTCAACTGTGTGTGTGTGTGTGTGTGTGTGTGGGTGTGGGTGTGCGTCCAGCTGAAGAGGAATCCATTAAACTCCCACAGGGACGGGCACAGCAAAGCTCACAAGGCTTACACAGGCGCTATTGTGCCCTTCATCAAACCGCCATTGTCTCGCGTGTGCGTGCATGTGCATAGTTATTGAATTGTGCCGCAACGCGAGCGAGGTATTGGTTAGTATGTACAAGCGTGTGAGTTTACGTAGGCATGCATGATGGTATGCCCGCCAGTCCTCGGAGAGGGAGATGCGCGGCCTCCGTGGTCAGTCGACTCGAAAGAAAAACAACAAATCGCATGGATGTCAAAATGGGGATGTCGGAACTGTCGGAGAGGCCTAGAAACAACATGCAGCTAACCTAGAGTATGAAGAACGAAAGCGAGAGCGAGCGTTGTGAAATTGAATAAATATCGACGTGACCTGCAATAGTTAAATAAGAAATCATTGATTAAAAAAAAAAAAAAAAAATCCTACGCTTAGACAGAGCAGTCTGGCTAAATATCGTTTTGGAAGAATCACAGAAGGTGGCCGTCGCGCCTTTTATCGCGCACTAAAGCAGGTGACATCATGGCTGCCGGTGAGTCGGCGGCTCACTGATACTACACTATTTACATCACCCGGACACAGATCCGCTTGTTTACCTCACCGCAGGCTCCGTGCCGCTCTTGTCTGAGTCCGCCATCGACGTGCCTGAGTGTCCGCTCCTGTGCGACGGTCCCCGGTGTGGTCAGCACAATTTCCCAAGGCCCTGAAACCCGAAACCTCCTACTTAGCGCCAGGGCCTATGATAGTGGATTTTTTTTTTATTACCGCTCCTGTACGACTGCTAATTGTAGCCTTTCTGTTCCCCTTGGCTCCGACGTCGCCATTGGGGGTTTGACTTGGTTTCGGGAGACGAGCGGGCCGAGCTGAGTCAACAGCAGAACGCAGTAAATCTGCACGGCAACAGCTGCTGCGAATCCAACTTTTGAGAATCTTTTTTTTTTTTTTATTATACTGTATCATTTTGCCATTATATTCGAAGCCACAGTAAATGAATTGGTGCTTTTGCAGCAAAGAGAAAACAAAACTCTTATTGTCAAACCATCATTATGAAGCCACTGACAGTGTTCTACAGGGAAAGCCTTAAGTCAGGGATTTATGTTTCCCCATACTCGGCTTTGTAAAGTGAGCTCTGCTTGACATTTTAGCAAATACAACTGATACCGCCCTCGTGTCAGAGCAAGACTATGGGCTCTATGCAACGATAACAAAATCTGCCCGGCAGCATCTTTACAGCTCACTAATGAACGGACTGGCTGGTCTCATATTTGGTCTGCTGTCAGGAGCGCGGCTTTAGCTTTCTACGAAAAAAACACAAGGAGAGATTTCGCCAATTTCATCGTGTCAATTTCACAATGTCTAATAAAACAGAGCAAAAAGAACGGGTGAGAACGCGGCGTCGCAGTACATCAGAAGCTCTGCTGGTCACACACAAACACACGGACACGCACACGGACACGCACACACACCCACAGACACGCAGGCACACGCGGACAGGCAGGCACACACACGGACACGCACACACACGGACACACACGGACACACACACACACGGACACACGGACACGCACACACACGGACACACACACACACGGACACACAAACACACACGCGGACGCAAACACACACGCGCGCGCGCGCACACACAGTCAGCTAGTCTCTGTTTGTCTATCCCGCCAGTGTGTGTCAAAGCCGTGTTTGCCGCCCAGTGATGGATCTGAACACTGTTCCGTTTGTGTCCAAAGGGAAACAATCAGATCAGTGTATGTGTGTTGGCGCGCACGGGCGGGCGGGGCTTTGTGCGCCAATGTGAGAGGAGAGGGCGTTCAAGGCCGCCGCTGAATAAACTCATTAAGCGACCATTTGTTAGGCCTGAGACAGAACCAAACAAGGCACAGGGAGAAAAGAGAATCGAAGCAGATTTGCACCTCGTGTGGGAAGAAAGCAAAAGGCGCAGTTTAACGAAGAAGGAGAGAGAGAGAGCGTTAACCTGGGTGCGTGATCCATTTGGGTTTTCTGTCTTGTCAGCACTCACACACCTGAAGGCGCAAACAAGATGCCTGGAAGAGGTCACAAAATGCATGCAATGTTATACATGATGGAAATATACCACTCGTATGACTCCTACCACTCACCGCGTGCCTATTACATCCAAGTTTTGTTCAAACAATTTAAAAATGAACTGAACAGATTTTTTATTTTTAATATATACATACGATACGATTCGTAGTTCTTTAAAGCTGCACGGTGCCGCCCCGTATTTTTTCGAATAAATCAGAAAGAGAAACACCATCAAAAATGACTACATTCTTTAAAGTGCCAATCCATTATTCATTTTGCCACAACTGCAACGTGCACCTCTCAAATGTAAGAAGAAAAAAAAAACACGTCTTGCGTTAGTAAGCTTATCCACCATAACCAGGCCCATCGGGTAAAGAAACTGAAATCTGATATTCGTCCGAACGGAACTGGAGACTCACCAGTTGTCACTTGTCTTTCAGTGGCGAAGTCCTCGGTGGCGGGGGAGAAGAGACACAATCGAATTCTTCTAAAACACAAACGAGTGTGCCTGCTCTCACATCTGCTACCTGCAGCTACAACTGAAGAATGGCGGGCTATGCCCAGGCATGTTGGCCGAGGACTGGTGAAGTAGGTTATGGGAAATGTAGGAAATGACACGCCGATGCGGCACGCGTCGGAGGAATGAATAAATGAAGGAACATGACCAGGTCGCGAGCGAACGGCGAAGGCCAAAAACGCGAGGTGTGCGAGGCCGCGTTGGAACCCTCTGTGCCTGGCGTGGCCAGATGTTCCCAGATTATTGTTGTTTTTCTCTCTCGGTCCCTCCAGCTCTCTCTTTCACCCATCATCCCTTGCCCCGTCTGTCCCGTCCCACTGACTTACTTCTGTGGATCTGCGTAATCCCCGCGTTTGATCTCCTTTCTCCCTCTCCCAGGTCTTTATTATGTATTTGTCTGTTCATCTCCCGTCCCCTTTTAATCCCTTCTTTGACACATGCATACGTACATGTGTGTTTTTTTTTTTTTTTGTTGGGCCGAGTGTATTTATAGCCTGTAAACCCGAATGGAACAGCAGCCTCTTTGGACACGCGTGTTAATAGGCTGCTGATTCCAAAATGAATCAAGAACAGCGTCCAGGATGCGAGTTAATGAGGCGTTTCAATCCGTTCGAACACACTCTCATTTCTCTCTCTGTTTCTTTGTGTGTGTGTGTGTTGTATTTTCTGGGTCTGCGCTCGACACAAATTGTTACGTTCGTCCTCTGTAAAGACCTCAGGGAGAACATGGGATCAAATCTTCCCCCTGCGCATTAAATCACATCGAGCTTCTCCGTATAATTAACACGCGCAGCTCAAAAATAGAACGTTTCGCAAATGACGACCGCCTGCGCTAGATATAAAACGATACGTTCGGGGACGATGCGGCGCTTTTCTTTTCACTGCAACTTGGGAAATGGGTTGCTAGGGAGGGAATTGAATTGTAGATAGTGTGGCTGCCAGTGGTTGTCAATCAAAAAATCACTTTCTCTCTCCTTGTCGTTTATCGGCATACAAACAGTCCGACAGTCTGATGTTGCCGTTGCTGGAGTGCCTTCAAACGACAAGTAAATCAACACCACTTTGACACAACATCGACAAAACCATTATATGCTTGACAAACGTAAACTCCGTGGCCGGCCTCGGCTCTGGATTGCTTTGAGTGCATTGGATATACATGAATACACCAAACCCAAAATCTAAATATATACATCCTCCCAGACACCGGGGGGGGCGGGGGGGGGCATTTCTGGAAACCATGAAATATTTATCAACACATTATCCGTGCCTAATGATGCACGTCGTCGGGCTTTTAGCAAGGGATGGTGACTGACACAGCGAGCCGATGGTGCACTTCAAGTGTTCGCACCACCGAATGCTATTCCGTCATCTTTGCTGACCGTCTGCGCCCGATGTAGTGTGCACCATAAAAAAAAAAAAAAAAAAAAGATGGATTAGGCCGATGAGTTTGTTTGTGTGGATGCGCAAGCAAAGGTAATAAGCCGAAACACACATAATTATCCCGTTCGCATAATTGACACAGAACTGAGGTAATGCCGGACAACGACGGATACTGTCGGACAACGTGTGAGTCCAGCGTCGGTGCGTCTCCCTCGAGAAACTTCGGAAAAGTTAGAGGCAGCGTGGAAACGCAGCCGCCCGGTGTCCCACAAACACACTGAAACCACCATTTTGTGTATCTTTTTTTTACGCAACGTGGGTTTCCAAGACTGCCACTGGACGGGGCTGGTATAAGATTTCAAATCGGGGGTTGCCGAGTAGAAGTGAGTACCAGTCGTTTTGAATGGGATGCGAAAGGCGAACCTCATACTCCAGCACAGTACACTTAAAAAACGCACAGAACTGCTGACGAAAGAATGTCAGCAAAGTAAAAAAAATAACAGACAAGCATAAAACCCCGAAACAAGTTTACCCGATTTGGAAAGGTCAACGTTCTCCTTCACCTCACAGGGCCAGTGCCCGCAGCGGCTGTGCACCACGCCGTGCGTGTGCGCGTAGGGCAGAGACAATATCTGCCTGTGCCTCACGCAGTTGCCCCTTCGATCACGCATACGGGCCGCTGTTTTTCATTTCTGACCAGCAATGAAAACGCGGCGCCCGGGGCCCAGCACAGAGATGAAGCGTAATCAGATGTGTTTCTTTTGATTCGCCGCAACACATTACAATCCGAGCAGAAAATACGTATGCACAATCGGGGACAGGAAATGAAACGGGTGCTTTGGCCGAGGGTTGTGAGTGATGAGCAGTGTTTTTTTTTTTTCGGAAAGCATCATGGAGGGAACTGGATTTGTTGCCCAGCGCTTGTTAAAACGGATAATTACACCTGATGACTTTGTCGAAACTCACATTTACAGTGATGCATCTGGGCCACGTTTCACTCTCTTAATGAACAACCATTAGGTTAAAAATGTACTGCGGGTTGGACATAAAGGGACCGGAGGCCCTGTCTGGGTGCAAAAGGTCAAACGCGCACCTGATACGAATGCGTGAGTATGTTACGTAGCACATTCTCAACACGCATTTCTGCGGAAAATAATATCTCGAATACATTTGACCTCCAGGTCAGTGGCACTATATGGCAACGCATTATTTTAATGAGGCAAACAGTCCCGGCTTGGCTCAGTCTGCATTATGAAAGGCAGTGACCTGAATGTGCCCTTTGGCTGCAGAGGTCGCATCTGGTGTGCCGGCAGATTTATCACACTAATAACCGCGTTACACAATTGTCATTACGATAAAGTTTGCGTTTTTTTCTGGCATCGGATCGACACGGAGGTCAGGGGGTCGGGCCGGATAAGGGCTGAGCCGCAGAAAAGCCTGCAGGCATAGAGACGTAGGAGGTAATGCCGCCCCATTATTGCACCTTGCGTAATCGCTGGATTTATGCGGATGACTGAAGAAAAAGGGAAATACCCGGTGCTTTTTATGAACACATCATTAAAGAAAAAAAAAGAAAACGTCACATGAAAACATTTTGTAAACATTTAGCAAATTTGAGGCCGCTAACATCAGGCACTTATCCTCAAAGGAAAAAGATCCTCCGACCCAATGAGCACCTCTCTATTGCAGTAAATCCAGAGTGCACAGATTATGTGCGACGCAGTTTAAGATAATCCCAGTGAGATTTTAAATGCAGGATGCCATAGACCACTTACGGCAAACTTACCCACGAAGAAAGAAAGGATGGTCTGAGGGGGAAGGAGAAACTCCGAATGAGGCTCCGGCACCATTAAGCCAATGTTGATTTGTAATTACATGAGATAAAAATAAAAAAAACATGTTTGGGGGTTTAGAGCATGTCTGAGTTTACAAGCTGAGGCCAGTGCACTGTCTGTGCAGAGGATCAGAGAAGTTTTTCTTTGTTCCCCTCCGTGCAGACGCAGACAGGTCCACGTGCAGTGACACATAGATGCGGATGGGCTACCTAAAACGCACAACGACCGGTGTGATCACGACGCTGGCCACAGCCTCAGAGGAAGTGCGGCTCCGAGGTTCTTACGGTGTCACAGCAGGCCAGACAGAACAACGGGAAGTTATGCGGCCAAATCAATATTTGAAAATACGCTTGACTAATTAGAGACAGAGCTATAGGGGAGCTGAGGTGAAAATGGTCAAATAACAGGAACTACGACAGTACTTTCTGAAGGGTGCCCTTCCAACTGATGATGTGACAAACAAGCGTCTCCCTTCATTTGGGGGAAAAAAAAAAAAGAAGTTGGTGGATTTATTTGAAACGTGTATTACGCTGCTCGGCATCTCCAATATGCCTGGGGAAACATGAAAGCGGAATAACAGCTCGTCTGTCTAGTCACATAGTCAGCGCGCGTTGGTACGCGCGTCTCGCCGAATACACTGTGTGTTATGTCACTCCGCCTCAGATAAGGAGCAACACAACAAGAATATCAACTCACAGTTCCAAGGTTCAAGGGACTCAGCGGCCGTAAAAACGAGGCTAACATCGGACACGAGACCAGCGGCCGAGGGCAATCTGAGTTTGGAGTTTCTGCGAATCAAAACCAGTATTTAACAGTAATTAAATAGAGCTCCGTTAGGAAACGGGCCACACTGGACACGTCTTTCAGCGTGCACGCACGCACACACGCGTGCGCGCGCGAGCGCTGTTTCATCGTGTCACACCAGGACAGCCTGTCCGTTTTTTCCTTCATTAATTCCGCCGGATGTCTAAAATAGAACTCAGCACTTTGCAATGTTCTTACAGCTTTGGTGGCGCTTATCACTTTGTGCGTTTGTGTGTGTGTGTGTGTGTTTGTTGGAGTTTGTTGTATGTGAGCAAGCTTTGGCCAGATGTTTGTTTCTGGCATTTACAGGACTTGGATACAAGTAGAAATGGGGGCTTTTCATGCAGGAAAGAGAAGTATGCGACGTTGAAAAGAGTCACATGAGAGATTAAGAGGCTATCTAGGGACAAAACAGCAGCTAGACGACGCACCATATGCCCCCTGGGCCCATTATCCACCACTTCAGTGAGGCCTGCACTCATCCTGCAAACCCCAGGATTTTTAAAGCTCATCCCTCGAACACACAACATGTACAGCAGAAAAACTACGTCTGCTCGCCAATGAATCCAGATCAATAAATGGCACACAAACATCTGGACTCCGTCAGAACTACAGAATAGTCGGATCCACCAAAATGAATTAAGAACAAAAATGCACTCTGTTGTCGGGTAAAGTGCCGTGCCATTCTTCTTTTTATTCATATATACTTAACCATTTCCTTCATGTTACATACTTTTTTATACAAAAAAAAATAAGTTGATACAGGGAAATATATATATATATATATATATACATATATATATATATATATATGCTGTATACGACAGAATTTAAGCTGAACACTCACCAGCTAAGTATCTGCACCTAGTTATCTAGTCATCCTGGCCCTAATATTAGGATTATGAAGTAAACGTGTTTTTTACGCAACCTGAATAATGAAATACATGATTGATGGAACGGCGTTCACACTCAGGGCTGCCCGGTGGTGGTGCCGTATGTGGGCACGTGCACGCACGTGAGTAAGCGCACCGCCGCCGTCTGAAGAGCACGTGAGCGCCCCACAACACAATATGGCCCGGCTGATGGCGGAGCCGGGTGGGCCTCTGTTTGTGTGGGAGCGTTCTCACACATGCACTTCCGCTACGCAGAGGAGACCAAACTGGCAGGGGAGGAAGGAGAGCAGTACAGGGACAGCCAATGGAATCTTCAAGGGCAGGGAAGGACACATATGTTGAGGCATACGTGCACTGTACAGTGGGGGGTGGCGAGAGGGCGTGAATGCTGTATGCACGTGCAGGTGTTGTTATGATGACAGAAATGATTCAGGCGGCACTTAACTCACGCACGGCACATCTCACTTAGCGCGCGTCATTTCACCATGCTGCCGTCATCGGCGTGCCGGTTGGGAGCGCTTAATGGCGGCGTGTTGGTGAAACCTGCGGAGCTTCGAAAGCGTGGCTTTGGCGGGACCGTTGTTATTTCCTTCCTTTCCAAACCTGAATCATAGATGCAGATAGATGAAGACCCCGTGTGTCCCCAGACACTGCAGTATTGCGCAGACGGTTCCCGAAAGCGTCTCACCTCATCGGGCATCTTACTCCCGCTGTCGTCGGTAATTCGCAAATTCCAGACTAAGGACTGGAGGCCGTCATTCCGGGGCTCTTAAGGCAGATAATCTGGCGATTAGAGGATAAGTCAGGAGGACGTGGCTGAGTAGAAGTACAGTTTAACCCTCCGCTTCACCGCGTTGATTAATCGATTAGATCTAAACCCATCGCTCTATGTGTTACCTCCACTGACCCCAAGATCCGATGCATGATACACGCACACAGACAGGTAGAAACTCTGTAGCATCAATGCATTTGAACAAAATCTAATTATCTTCAATGCAATTATACATGAAAATATATACATACATACATGAAAAACTATATATATATATATATAGACCGGATCAAATCACTTTTAATTGGAATAAGTGTTATATAGATAACTGACGGACGGATATTTACGCCGTGGTCCCGAGAGGTTTATTAATGAGTCTTTCATCCAGTATTGTATTTAACTTCAACACGGCGTTGGAATACATGTGTATTAACTGGGTGTGTATGTCAGACGGTAAGAAGGAGTATAAATATAACCCTCCTATCTGTCAGGGCTGTACAGATGCTGTCTCAGAAATAGAGGATTAGCGCTATACATAGGGAAGAGGAGGAGGGTGGGGTGGGGGGGTGGGGGGTGGATATGTGACGAAGGGACGGGAGGCGGAGGGTGGGGGAATGCCAGGCTGTGACTAAGACCAAAAGCATAAATCTGGGGGGGGGGGGCGACTGACAGCGTCAGAACAGCCGCTCGGAGGGAGGATGAGAAAATAAAGAGGCCGCACGGTAGGCACCGATGGGGCCGGCGCGAGAACGGGTGGATAAGCAAGCTGGGGACGGGAGGGGTGGAGAGCGTTCGACAGCTTGATCGAAGCCTGGAAAATATCGACGGTGAAGTCAAGTCAAACTGATGTGGCTGATAGCGTGGTGGCCGCTGACATGGTCCCTGTCCCTTTGAGTATATAGAAAGCAAATAGCTTCTCCTTCATATCGGCATTACGTCTCTCTGTCGTCTCTGCGGAATTCACAGTGGCACAATTTGGAGATTTCTGATAAAGAATAACCGGTCCTGCAGCCCGACCGGAATGAATGGAATCCTCACGGCAGCGCGCGAGGTGAAGTTATTGTCCCCCAGGGCGCTCACGGCGCTCCATTTCGATTGCGACGCTCTCCGGGCCTCGTCGAATTTCCATTGTCGCGCCGCGATGGACCGGGGCCCGCATCGGTATCGACGAGGTCATTTGCTCTGCACGTGTCAGATGGAGATGTTGCATCACGGGGAGGCTCGGAGGCCCGAGCGCCCTTTGGCGGCCGACAGGCACCGGGAAAGTTCCGCTGCGTCCCGACTCTCCGTCGTGTAGCAAGTGGGTCGCTGACATGGCGCACGACTTTCCCCGCCGCTCACAGCGCGACTGCGAAAGGGTGAAAGTGTCGGGCGGACTGTGGGACAGACACGTTCCGCGAGAAAAAAAAACAAAAAACATAAATCATGCAGCGTCAAACACGACTGATATCATCTGCAGTTTGAGAACAGCAAGCTGTGCCGCAGCTCTCAATCTGTTTCGAAATGTTTGAGCTGCAGTTGGAATTAGTTTGCTGCCCGACCGTGGTGGCAGTCCACCATTGCAATTATTGATTATTGATCACATGTCTGTGTCATTCCTGTGTGTGTGTGTGTGTGTTAAAAGGCTGACTGTAGCCTTATTTCACACACGGACAAATCACTTCCTGTTGGCCAGATTTTGCCATGGTGAAATAAGATGTAAAAGATATATTTATAAAAAAAAATAATAATAAAATAAAATAAAAAATAAATCCTCTCACAGGTAAGGAATGATATGAAAAAATGCCATATGGCCTTAACCTTAAGGATTCCACCAAGAGGTTGGTGGAAACATGTGAGGATCGGTGATTACATTTCAAACCTATAAAACCCCGCTGGGGTCCCTGCCAAGGGCCAGTGAGCGATGTTCTCAGCAACACAACAACGAAGTTTGGGCCCCCATACAATTTGGGCGGGGCTCCTTCTAGGATCACGCAGAAAAAAGAAAAAATCTAAGTCAGGAGAAAAAACTGGAACAAATCGGGCAAATCGGCAACAAAAAAAAAAGGCGCCAACACAACACTGTGGACCATTACTTTCATTACTATGAGGTGCGGTTTCCATCCCCTTCCGTTCAACCACACCTGACCGACCAGTTTTGGCAATATGGCCCCGGCTGCCAAAACGTGACATCCGTCACTCGGCAAAGGTTTCACCTTCTTTCCCCTCTGGCGACACGTCGGCGCACACAAGCAACACGTGGGTGCGCACGCACACCCAAACTCGCCCCAAAAAAAAAAACGCGGCGCAAGGTCCGCCGCAGACACGAGCGCCACCAGACGGCGCGCGCAGGCACGGCGACGCAGTCGCCCCTTATGTTCGGCGCGGTGGATGGCGCGTCAGTCAAGCCCCGTCCGCATCATGGATTCACGTGGCGGGGAGCGGGTCCTCGTCATCGGGAGCCATAAGGCAGAGTAGGAGGACTCCGTGTCGCCCGAGGCCTCATCGCCACGCGGACGTGACTGAGGGGCTCATTTGAGTCTCTCTCTGCTCAGGTGTGTCGGAGACGGATGGGCGTGGAGAGATCTGTGGGAGGGCCAAATTCAATCTCAACCGCAGCCTTGAGCCTGACTTCAACTTTGACCTATTTTGGCTCGGTGTAATTGCGCGCTCTTCCTGCCGTGAGTCATTATTAGCATCATTACAGACTTGTTTTTAGCCCCATTAGTCACTACACTACACTGTCCTCTCTGAGTTTGCTGGGTGCAGACGAGCAAACGAAACAACACGTATGGCTTTTACGCCGTTGGGTGTGAATGAAGTTCCATGGTGTGTGTGTGTGTGTGTGTGTGTGTGTTTCGGATATTGCTCGAAGGAGCCCATTGTACACATCTCCATATTTACCGGGCAGCCCATGCATAACATTGGTTTCTCGGAAAACAAACGCAATCAGAGAAGGCCCAAACGTTCCCTTTCAGCCTGGCTCACAGTGATAAATGAACGCAGACGGAGAAGCGTCCTCCATGTCAGTGACGGGCAGACCTCGAGTGTGAACAGTCATTTGCAGAAGCCTCGGATGGATGGCCGTTGCGTAATTCTTTTTCCCGCTGTCGGCGCCAGCTCAGCCCTTGGCCTTCGCCGCCACGTTAAGGCCCAAACGTTCCCTTTCAGCCTGGCTCACAGTGATAAATGAACGCAGACGGAGAAGCGTCCTCCATGTCAGTGACGGGCAGACCTCGAGTGTGAACAGTCATTTGCAGAAGCCTCGGATGGATGGCCGTTGCGTAATTTTTTTTCCCGCTGTCGGCGCCAGCTCAGCCCTTGGCCTTCGCCGCCACGTTTCTGCCTCTGTTGAATCAAAACAGAAACCACTCTGCGAAAAAAAAACAAACGCCTGCTTCAACATGCTGGAAATCAAACAATATATCAGGATTCGAGAATAAAGTAAGTAAATACATCTGCATGTTGAATCCCAACGATTCCAGTTACGCAATGGGCATTGTGGCTTTAACAGATTTATGTGTTCAGATAAAGGATGGCACGGCCAGCCGGGGCACCGGGGGAACGGCACATCTGCTCACTGAAGCGGTGACTGAGCAGTGGCACCAAGTGGTCTGCACCGGCTCCTGCAGTGTGGATTTTAAAAAAAATTAAATAAAAATCATTATCGTGGAAGTCCCAATGGTGGACGCCGCGAAATCTGGCTCACTCACCCCATTTGTTTTTCCTACTTTAAGCTTACACCTTTTTCGTGTACACAGACGGGGAGACATGCACGGAGAGTGAAACTAAGCTGTTTTAACCTCTGCTCCCATCTTCCTGGTAACAAGACTTTGTAAAAGGTTCCTGGTAATATGATAGTTTCTAAAAGGTGCGTTTTTTTTTTTTTTTACCCAATGACTGTAGTAAGTTAGTAGTTAGTTAGTAGTTACTATAACTATAAGTTGACTATTAAACATTCAATCTGAAATATCAGGGATCTTGGTGTCAGCCTATAGTGAGTCAGGGCGATTCTGGGAAAGCAGACTTCGTTTTGGGAAAATATGATTTGTAGGGTGGTGTCATCATTTTCAATGTCTTATAGAGTCATATTATTTACCACCTAAAGGCTCGCTTTTCAAAAGTGGCCAATGAATCACCGGCTGAATCCTGAGCCGGTGATGCATCTGGTTCCCAGTGGAAATGATGAGGCTTTTCATGGGAAATTAGATGGACAAGATAATTGTTACACATCATACCATCCTACTGTTAATAAAGTGAACAACAGGAGCAAATACTCCTATGTATACTGTGAAATAGTTTTTTTTTTTTTATTTCTTCACTTTAAATCCCCAATTTAACAAAGCGGACTTTTGACATCTAAACCTTGATCTATAAAGGTATGTCATTAACCCCCAATCACGGGAAACAACGAAACACTAAATCCTCACAACTCAGTGAGGATTCATTGAGTCTGACCTGGTGAAC
Source organism: Colistium nudipinnis (assembly GCA_016785305.1). Taxonomy (NCBI): domain Eukaryota; kingdom Metazoa; phylum Chordata; class Actinopteri; order Pleuronectiformes; family Rhombosoleidae; genus Colistium; species Colistium nudipinnis. Next base: position 821,623 of record JAFBJU010016734.1, on the reverse strand, counting down.
ATCGAGTCATTTGCTTTTAAACACTGGAAATAGCGGAAAAACATGATCAGTATTATTCAGTTGATTAACTATAACCAGGGACGTTTCAAGGCACTCTGGGGGCCCCAGGCAAAATGATAAAAATTGGGCTTTCAGATTGTCATTGCTGTGGACCAATATAAACAGCCGTCTTTGGGGGGGGGGCCCCTTCTAGCCCGGGGCCCTGGGCAATTGCCTAGTTTGCCTGCCCCGTCGCAACGCCTCTGACTATAACATATGAGCAGAGCAATCTGAAAAAAAAAACCCGTCGTCTTCATCAAGTCGCGTTACATCGGCACTATCTTCCATCTCGCAACCCTACCTCGACCCGCCGTATCTGTCCATCTCCTTCCGCGTGCCGTGCCGTCAGTCACCGGCAGATGCGACAAACTGTACGACAGAGGCCTGTTGCATAAGATCACAGACAATGGGGCTGGCTTTATCCCTCCATCACACACACACACACACACACACAGACACAGGTACACGCTGCTGGACGGTGCCCATTCTCATTCAAATGCCGGGGCTGCAGATTGGAGCGCTTATCCCTCCTAATCGGAGCGTGTAGAGGAATTACTGCAGAGGGAGAGCGTCGCCGCACCAGCTTTGATATGGAAAAATCCCATCTGTGAGCCACCAAACAACATTATCTACAGAGAACTGAATACCAGGTAACCCCCCCCCCCTCCCCCCTCCCCCCTCCCCCCACGTCTGTGAGAACTGAATACCAATACCAGGTACCCCCCCCCCCCCTCCCCCCTCCCCCCACGTCTGTTGTCTTGGATTAGCTCCATGTTCCACGCTCGGGGGGGGGCTGAGGGAGCAGGTGAGGGTGAGGCGGGGTGAGCGAGGGCGGGCGGCAAATAAAGAGGCGAACGCACATCTCGTTAAAAGTAAGATTTGTAAGCTTATTATTTCTTGTTATCGTGATCACCGTTATACCCTCTGTTATGGTTTGTTCAGTTTACAGTTTATTTTTCAAGTTCATTTAAAGTCATTCCAGTCAAAGGTAAACATGATTGTAAATTCGTTGTCTCCAACACTATTAAATGCTTTTGTTGCTTTGCCAGACAACAGTCGGTCACATTCTCTCGCACACGCCCACCTACGCGCGCGCGCGCGCGCACACACACACACACACACACACACACGTTGAAAGAGCAGTAACAAGAGACTTCTGCTCAGTCGGCCCACTCGCTCCCTCGCACGAACACACGCCAGCGGACAGTGGACAGTAAGACACGCAGCATCTCATGCTAAAGCTCCCGCACACAGCCATGAAGTCGCCCAGGTAGGAGAAAGGATCTCCCATTCATACTCTCGTTGACAAAAAGACATTCAACCGGGCACACAAACGGAAACGCGCACCCACCAAACACACACACACACACACACACCCGCACACACACACACACACACACACAGACTTTCTTGCTATCGTGTCTAAGTTCTTAAGTGCAACTCCTTGAGAGAAGAGCGATCTGCCCTCTCTCAACAGCTCCCCCTTCACACCGGAACCCAAACCTCTCCCACCCAGAGCCATACATAACACGGGGACTGCTTCTCCCAGTGCATTGTGGTCCACTGTGCTCCACCGTCCAGCCAATTCTACAGGATCTGCGTTTGTTCACAAGGAAAGAATCTATTTTTTAAGATAGCCACAATGGATTACTATGAATCTGAGTATGGAGGTTTGGCTGTGCTTGACACCAATAATGCGACGTGTATTTTTTTTTTTTGAATTACTGGATCATTTGACCCGCCCAGAACTCTTAAAAGTGAAATATTAAATCTCGGATAACATATGCTGTTTTTATTACAGAATGTACTAAAAGCCTACACGTGGATTTTGTTTTGAAGGGTTTCTCTTCCTATTTCACTCCCATAACACTTACGAGAAGCAGCTTAACAATTTGTAAATCAGGGTCCAAAACTATTTTTTGTCTCCAATAAAAATGTTGAATTCTATATTCCCTGATGCAACTTGATCACATTAACTTAAAGTTATGTGCATCGCAAATGCTCACATTTTTCAAATGTCATGGTCTGCATTTTGAACAGTGTTTTCACACCTGAGCCTTAAACCCTGAAGACATCATCAGGGCTATTTACTCGGCTTAAAAAAAAAAAAAAAACTCTGGCCAGAGCCACCGACCACAAATCACAAGTTCTCACAGGAGGAGATAATTTGACCCTAATTTGAATAATGAGCAGTGGGAAAGATTCACAGAGAGCAGCCCAGGTTTACATATGGCTCAACCCAGCAGTTATCCAAACTTTTTTTTTTTTAAACCCTCTTCAAGATAACTCACTTATACACCACAGGCAAACTTAACAAAATAACCGTAAAAAAAATTGCAACCACAAAAGAAAACTGAGTTTCAAGTTTGTCAAAATGCTTACATCACATTTCACCTCGGCAGATTTGCGAGACATTGTTATTCCGCGCTGTGTCCATCTTGACATTTACGCACACGCCACTCGAATGTCTCATCGGTGCCGTGTGACCTGGTCGGCCAACATTCAGCTCGCAGTCCATCGTTATCATCTTCGTCACTTTAACAAATCTGCATCACCTTCGTCATTGTTATCAGCTACAATGGTAAGCCATGCCCTACTGGAGTCCATCATTGGCAGGGTAGGGTAACCATGGTGAATAAGGTGCTAGTTGCTATGGAAACACTATTCTGAAGCAACCGACTGGTACAGATGTTTGAATTCTTGAATTGCCAAACCTTCCCACCAAAGCACTTGGTTTGTGTGTACTTTGTTTGCTTTAGTTGTATTTTTGTGTGTTTTTTTTTTATTTTAATTTTAATTTTTTATATTTAAAGGATAGACAGTATGTTGATGTTTTTTTTCAGGCTGTTAGTACCATTTAAAACATTCTTACCCACTCACACACACACACACACATTAAGTTTCTCTCTCTCTCTCTCTCTCTCGCTCGGCCGCACGCACACACAAAGACACACACACAAAGACACACACACACACAACCAGAATCACACGGGGAACGGAAAAGTGTTTACATGTGGCAACCGACAAATGAGTTTACAGAGATGAGATCGGTAGAGCAGGACGCTGCTGCTACAACACGGACACGGACAATATGGAGACTCCCTATTGTCCGGGACGGGACGTGTCCTCGGATGCTTGTGTGAGTGACTCTTCCTGCTCCCTCCTCCCGGCGCCTGCCTCTCTCTCGCCTCCAAATCGCCCGTGGTCCGTAGGGAGGAGGGCTGTATTGCTCAGAGTATCCGTGGCTGCTCTGTCGCCATTGTGTGCTTTAGTTGACGTTTGGAGATGACAAGTGGACTAACGGAGTACTTCAAAGACAGTAAAGGAAAAAAGAAAACAAAAACACATCAATAAATTCTTGCAGTTGCTGTGATAATGGCACATCTAAGCCCCCCCCCCCCCCCCCCCCCCCCC